>JAHTLZ010000129.1:43791699-43813392 GCA_023846285.1 Phrynocephalus versicolor
TTATTTATTTATTTATTTATTTATTTATTTATTTATTTATTTATTTAATTTATATAGTTTGTATGCCGCCCATTGCCCAAAGGTCTCTGGGCAGCTCACAATAAAAATAATTATGACAATTGAAACATCAAAATTGCAATAAAATTAAAACAATAAAATGCTTAAATACAATAAATACAATATATTAAAATACTACACTAAAATTGCCATCAGGGCCCACAATAATCAGTTAAAAAAACTTCTGGAACAGGAATGTTTTTACCTGGCGCCGGAATGTCATCAACGTTGGTGCCAGGCGGGTCTCACTTGGGAGGGCATTCCATAATCTGGGGGCAGCTGCTGAAAAGGCCCTGTTCCTACAAGCCATCCCTTTCACCTCCTTGAGGAATGGCTCAGTCAGGAGGGCCCCCTGGCTAGATCTTAATTGTCGGGTAGGTTTAGCTTGCTAGCACAGTTAATTTTCTAGACCATGTTTTTATAGTGCGACAAGTAATGTTATAGTTTTCAGAACAACATGCTGTGTACCCAGAACATGAGCTAATGCACATAGGCTCATTGCCAACGGCTGTTACAAAGCGGGTAATACTTATAAAGTTGTGAATATGGCTGACAAGTCTCATCCAACCTAGAGACAGCATAGCATTCCATTTTCAGAACAACTGTAGTGCAAACAAGTTAAATTCTCAGAATGCTAATTCTGCATAGAGTTTTAACATCTGTACAGAAAGGAGAAAGCATTAAATTGGGTTTTGAGGTTGGAAAATGTGTTTGGATTAGATTTGCTATCCGTGAAAGGGCTATCATCTTGGAAACTGCTTGTATAATTTCTACGGATTAGGACTAAATTGTTTTTACAACAACAACAGCAACAACAACAACAACACACACACACACACACACACACACACACACTTCAATTTAAACTAATAAACATATGATAATTTCTAAGCAAAAGCTCTTACCTTTAAATGACATTGAAACATTCTGCTTTTGGTTTACAAGTTAGTTGGTTCAACTGGCTACTATAGTTAGTCAACTCTAATAACCTGTTGTCAGTTTATGTTGTTTTCTAATCTCTTTTGTAACTCCCAGTGTGGTGTAATGGATAGAATGGTGGACTAGGATCTGGAGAACAGGGTTCAAATCCCCAGTTGGCCATTGAAACTCTCTTGGGGAGTGCAATAGGTACAAACACTCTTCAGATATCTCACTTACCTTGAAAGGTCTGTTCCAACTTAACGGAACAGAAAAACAACAATCTGTTTTCATCTCTGTCTGAACTACTGAAAGCTTTTTTACTGTTGGAGAGCCCAGTCATACTTTTGCACTCTCTAGTGCTCTCTCTAGTATGATGCAAAAAAAAAAAATGCCTTTAAAGGGTGGTGGAAAAGGTAAGGAAGGGGGAAGTGTATTACTTATTGTAAAGCATATTTTACTATGCAGAATTCCACAGATTCCTATTACAGGTAAGAGTGTGTCATGTTTTAATGTAGTTCCTACATTACAATAACAGAACTTTTTCTTGACACATGGAACATTTAAAAAAAAAGGAAATGAAACAGGATGTAATAGGTAGGAAAATCAAAGAATTCAGCAGATGGCTTGTGCCAAAACCAGCATCTCTCATTTATGATCATTTAGCATTACATCCATTAACGACTTGAGATAGGCTTTGATTAGAGAGCACCAAGGTAAATCTGTAGCCAAAGAGAAGATGAGGATGAGCTATTCTTTGTGTTAACTGCTGTTGAAGGGTCAGGTTCGTGCCTTCATGGAGAATTCTTTGATTTGCATGTTTGGCAGATTTAAAAAGAGAGAGAGAGAAGATATACAAGCAGAAGGAAGGGTGGCGATTAACTAATGGAAAAAAATGGAAAAAATGCTCATTAGTTTTCCCAAAAAGGGAAATAAATTCACAGTTGAAGTGGCTTAATTGCTTCAGCCCTGCCAAGAAATAAAAAGGTGGACAGGAAACCAGGGTTGGGAGGGATAAGGGCCTATGTAAATTTTGATTTGTAGTCCATTTTTCTTTGTGCAATGTGGAGTATCATATCACCAAAGGATAGTCGCTGCACCTTTAATGTTTGTCGATAACAGACTGAACTTTTGAAAAAGGTTCACAACTCTGCTGCTGAAAAGTATTTACTTAATGAGGCTAGTGATCCATGAGGGCTGCAATTAAGTGGGATGAATAGGTCAGCTGCATTATTTTTCAAGTCACAATTTAAGACTTTTACTGACTCACAATTAAGATTTCCATGCTTGGAAACAGAGAGAGGGAGAGGGAGAGAGGGAGATGGTTATTCTCCAGCTGGAAGGAAGTATTATTTAAGATGGATGTGGGATCTGCTATGGCTTCATGGTCATAATGTTCAGAAATACTTGATTTCTGGAACTCTGGAATGAGCATCATAGAAGGAACAATACAGACTGGCTTTCTTTCTAGGTGAAATTGCTTATTATGAGATTGACACTCTGCGGGAGTTTCACAGGTACTTGTTAAATCAAAGTTGTGATTCTAAATCAACACCAGCAATCCTGGAATGCTCAAACTGCAAGATACCCCACATTTCCAGTTTAACAATTCAAGGAGTCACATTTGAGTAACTAGGTTCTGTTACTGATACTCATTTTCTTCTGCCCTGACTAGTTGGTGTGCAAAGATGTTGTAACTATTCTTGTTTTCAGACCATGGTCATAGCTGAATGTGCAGTACAGTAAAGTGGTACCTCTACTTACGAAATCCATGCTCTGAGGTCGAACAACTCTTAAGTAGAGGTACAGTATATTTAAAAAGTCAAATAAATAAATAAATACATTAGATTTTTTTAAGGCCACATCTAACATTTGTAAGGTGGTAGTTAAACACCAATGGTTTTCTGCTCTTAAGTTGAATTGCTCTTTAAAAATTTTTAAAATTGTAAGTAGAGCAGACCACATCTAAAATTTGTAAGGTGGTAGTTAAACACCGACCGTTTTCTGCTCTAAAGTTGAATTGCTTTTAAGTAGAGCCACTCTTAAGTAGAGTTACCACTGTATCCGATTATTATTGGCTTGCCTGACATTTCAGCTGCATCCACTGAATGTACGAAGGACCAAAAGTTAAATCACAGTGAGATGTTATTTAAATAGGATGCCTACTGAGTTCACTTAAAAACACATTTTTGAAGACGCTGGGCTCAATAAGACATCAGGCTTTTAAAAAAAATCACATGGGTATTTCACCAGAGAGCCAAATCAGAGGAAAGTGAAAGAAATGAACATGCATTGCTCTTTTCAAGAATATTCAGCAAGAATCAGAGCCAGTATAGTATAGTAGATGAAAGTGTTGCAATTAGGATTTAGGAAACTAGGACTGGGACTTCCATGAAACTCAATGGGACTTGACTATGGTAAACATTTCATATACCTGAAAAACACTGTTGCAGTTGCCAGAGGTTAGAATAGAAATGACCTCATGAGATGCAACAACGTTCAGCTATGAATCAGGGTGTGTGCTTAACTTTTTAAAAAGGCAAAATGAACTGACAAAGGAGGAAGGAAAAAACCCTTCTCTTACATTTTTAATCCCATTTCTCACCCCTACCTTTTCTTTTCAAAGTGAGTCACAAGAAAACATACAGTAATGCCATAATGTTTCTCAAGGTGAAATGCTCTGTTTAGTATAGCTAGAATCTCTGTTCCTTCTAATATAAAATTATAGCCCCCAAACCCACTATTTAACCTATATAGGTCTAGTGTATTCAGTAAAAATATGTACATATGAGATGATGGTTAAACTTCATTTTTTGTACTGCAACCAAGCAGCTATGCTGCTGAAAATTATTTATACAGGTTTACTTTGGCATAAACTGAGACCAGTAGGTCAGATTTCTTTTGAATCAGCCTCTTGCCTTCCATTCCTCACATCACTCTTCTCTATATTTGGAATATGTCAGCTACTAGTAAGGTATGGCGTTAGTCATGAGGATGATGGGGAAGGAGCAACGATGGAGGAGCAGCAACATCTTGTTTAACTATTGCTAGGGAAAGCCTTGAGCTGCCTAGATGCCCTAAGTACATCCGATCTTGCATGATTTCGGAAGCTAAGCAGGGTCGGCCCTGGTTAGTACTTGGATGGGAGACCACCAGGGAATACCAGGTGCTGTAGGCGCCTGGTGTAGCAACTGGCAAGCCACTCCAGTATTCCTGCCAAGAAAATTCCATGGACATGGAGTCACAAAGAGTTGGTCATGACTGTAACGACACAAAATGTGCGTGTGTGCGTGCACGCACAGAAAGCCTTGTTTCAGATAAAATACTCCAAGCCCATTTCAATTAAAACAGCTATTTTCCAAGACAGTGATTTCATTTTGTGTAATTTGTAAGTGATCATTTCCCAGCAGACTTTCCAGATTTTTGAAACAAGCTTTCCCCCTCTCTTAATAACCAAGCAAATTACACCCAATTAAGTTTGTTCAGTGGCAGCTCTTGGTGGTGGCTGGGAGATAGGTTTTTGTCTTGTAATCAAAGTGACCATTAATTGCCCATAGCTAGGACACCTGGAAGCTTTCATCTGAACAGCTTCCTCCAGTTCAGCTCTAAATCAGGCCCCCAGTAATGGGAAGAAATCCTTCCTAACTTTATAGTGTGGAAACATCTCATTTGTATGTAAATGCCACATGGAAACTGCCAAAGAGAACTGTCAATAAGTTGCAAAGGGACTTATCAACATAAATCAGAAGCTAAAAATCCCTGGGTACCTCACTGAGCATTTGGTCAGTGCATCTTAATGTTGTGAAACTCTGGGTCTACTTACATTTGGAGGGTAATTAAATCAGCACTCCTCAAGCGACAAAAGCAGTGTATACTGAAGCAGAGTATACTGAAGCAGAAATAAGAAGTCCGTAAGATTTCATCATGCACTTCATTTACTGCCCTCCACCCCGCGGTGTACACATGAACATAATGGTTGTGAAATGCTGCATAAAAAGGTAAAAGGTAAAGGTTCCCACACACACGTGTGCTAGTCGTGTCTGACTCTAGAGGAGGTGTCATCTCAGTATTCAAGCCCAAGAGCCAGTGTTGTGCAAGTCCACGTGGCTAACATGACTGCAAGGAAACACTTTTACCTTCCCACTTTTTACATGGTGGTACCTATTTATCTACTTGAATTTACATGTTTTCAAACTGCTAGGTTGGCAGGAGCTGAGGTTAACAGTGGGAGCTGGCTCAGCTGCGTGGCACCCGGGATTCGAACCGCCGAGCTGCTGACTTTGCAGCTGACAGTTTTCGGAAGCCTTAGTCCAAATTAAGGCAGCATCAAACTTCCACCCTAATTGTTATTCATTATTAATCATTGTTGTTGTCATCATTATTTTGCTTCCTTCCCTTTCTGTCTATATTTCTACTCTTTATGTGCAACAGTGTTGCTGTTCTTTTCCTCCAGATTTCCACAGTGTCTTGATCTTAATGTTTTATTTCTCTGCAGTTGGTGGACTCCTCCAGTTAGATTTAACACCTGGCTGCTCTTGTGTTTGGAAGAGATTTTGGGACCATCTGGCAGTTTTCCTCCTTCAGCTCAGTCTCCATGCTCGACAACAAGCTTTATTAAAGTGGCATACATTTCAATGAATTAACATTGTTGAATTATCAAAGACAAATGAACCAGTGGTGTTTTCACCTGCTTGGAAAAGTGCAGAGTAATGCAACTTTGGGCACATCTCAGTAGGGACTTAACCCAGTACTGGCTCAGTGGACTAAGGCTTCCAGCTACAAAGTCGGCGGTTCGAATCCTGGGTGCCATGCAATGGAGTGAGCTCTCACTGACAACCCCAGCTCCTGCCAACCTAGCAGTTCGAAAGCATGTCAATGCAAGTAGATAAATAGGTACTGCCATAAAAAGCAGGGAAGTAAAACAGTGTTTTCTTGCAGCCATGCCGGCCATGTGGCCACGGACTTCCACAACACTGGCTCTTTAGCTTGAATAGGGAGTTGAGCACCGCCCCCAGAGTCGGACACGACTACCTTTACCTTTACCTTGCTCACTGAAAACATCATGTTGGCATGAGCCGCATTGGTCCCTTACAGGAAACCAAGTACCAATGTGGACTAGAAGCTCTGCAAGTACTGGAAGCATGCAAGCAAGACTTTTATTAATTGAATATATTTGGAGCACTTCTGATTATTCCAAGCACATGGAGTGCTCTTCATCCCTCTGTTGACATGTTGATTACTTATGTATCCAGCATGTGTTTTGGGGGGTCTTCTATCTTTCCAATAGCATGGCAAAAGATAGCCACATTTGGTGATTATCCTGAAACAAAACAAAACAAAAATGAAGCCCTCCAAAAAGATATCTCCATACTGTGCTATTTGATATTAAAATGACAGATTTATGGCTTGGTGTAAACAATAGTATATGTGGCAAGTTTAGTCTGGATTACTACTTTCAATGGCTGAAATCCTGTGATATAATTGTACCTTCAGAAGATCATGATGAGGGGCTATATTTGGTAATGAAAAACTTTCTATTTCCTTCCCATGGCTCTTCCAATTCCTGTGTGATTTCTCCCATCTTGTGGAAGCCAAGGGAGCCTGGAGACAGCAGGAGGAATTCTATAATTACTTAAAATCACTCTTAATGGTAATATCATTCTTCTGAAGTTGAAAGCAACACAGAAGGATTCCATCTGGCCAACAGGAATTGGAAACTTTGGGGTGAAACAGAGAATATAGTCATAAGTACCGTGTTTCCCCGAAAATAAGACAATGTCTTATATTAATTTTTGCTCCCAAAAATCCGCTAGGTCTTATTTACAGGGGATGTCTTATTTTTCTATGAAGAAAAATACGGGACACATTTATTGTTATCTTATTATGGGGAGGCCTTATTTTTGGGGGATGCCTTATATTTCAGTGTGGGGCAAAACTGTAAGTAGGTCTTATTTTCAGGGGATGTCTTATTTTCAGGGAAACAGGGTAGCTTACACCTGTACAAGTAGTGAGAAATGCCTGGAAGTTGAGTCATGGCTACTGGACTTCTTTTTTGAGAGATAGAAATGTTTCGCTGTTCATCCAAACAGCTTCATCGGTCAAAAAAGAAGTCCAGTAGCCATGACTCAACTTCCAGATAAACTCACCTGGATGACTGAGAATCTTCACAGACATAGTGAGAAATGCATCTTTCTGTGTTTTTTTCTGGAAACTTGATACAAAAAAAGAGTTTTGGGAGGAGGGTGGCTCATTACAGAAAGACTGAAAATGGGAAAGATTGAAAATGTGGAGGTAAGCCTCTCATTGATTAACCCATGTATTTCTTTTTTCTGTAAAGTTTGTTCTTCTAGCGAATTTCAGTGCAGCAACAAGACTTGCATAGCTACCATCTTTGTCTGTGATGGTGATGATGACTGTGGTGATGGCAGTGATGAGAGGAAGTGCCCTCCCCTCACTTGCAACCCCAATGAGTTCCAGTGCAATAACAGCCAGTGCATCCCCCAAATATGGGTGTGTGACAACCAGCCTGATTGTGAGGACCACTCCGATGAGCTGATGGAGAAGTGTGGTTACAAGCTCAAGCCACAGACCACCGGCACCTGCGCCTCTCACGAGTTTCAGTGTGGCAGTGGCGAATGCATCCATCTGAACTGGAAATGTGATGGAGATGAGGACTGCAAGGACAAATCAGATGAGCAAGATTGTCGTGAGTGTCCACAGAGTGTTGACCAGTACATGGGGAGGGACCTGAGAACAGTTGTTTATCCTTGCAATAGAGTGTTCAGTATATTTGTTTGGAGGGGTGCCCAGTAAGTTCAATGGAAGCTTACCCCCACATGTGCATAGCATCAGAGTGCTAAACTCCTTTCAAATGCTATTTTTAATGGGGTAAAGAAATGAATGAGAGACTGGAGTTAGCTGCAAAATAGTCTCAAGGACCAGTACTGCTTGTTCTGTTTGTTTTTCATAACGTGAAAAGGAATTGTGTCCCAAAGAACTGATTGCTGGTGAGTTAGGTCCTTTTCTGATAGTGTCTTATAAATTATCCAAGGTAATGAAACACTCTGAATTTCAGCATGAGTTGTCTCAAGCTAAAAGCACCAAGACCATAACCCCATGGCAACTAACATTTGGCGGTAGAAATAAAAACTCAGAAGAGCTGCAGTTTTAACTAAAATAAGTGCTACATACATTACTGTTTCTGACCTTAGTAATAGGTTGACCTTACTGGCCAAGTAAAAGTTGATTCTCTTCATATTGTCTGCATAATACCTACACTCAGTATTTTTTTGTCAGAGCTGAACATGTGGCTCCATCTGTTCTTGCAGCTGTTGGACCCTCTTGAACAGGCATGTCCAAACTTCAGCCCTCCAGATGTTTTGGACCACAACTCCCACAGTCCTTTGTCATTGGCAGTCTAAGCCTAGAATTCTAGGAGTTGTGGTCCAAAACATCAGGAGGGTTGAAGTTTGGACATGCCTGCTCTTGAATTTCCCCAACACGCAAATGTTTCTCCTGGAACTCTCTAAACCACTCTCCGTTAAAGCAAGAGGTACTCCACTGCATCCTGTCTCCTTTCGCAGAGGTTTTATAATAGCAGAAAGGGGACTTCTAGCTCCTCTGGTTTGGATGTTAGGCATGGTGTGGCTGTGTGGTGGCCCTTTTGGGCATAAGGAAGATGAGCTTCCAATGCTCCAGAGCATGGCTACTCCCTCTCTGTGCCAAGAATACTTCTGCCTGAAGTCTGAGAATGCTGTCTGCTTTTAAAAAAACAAAATTGAAGTCTTGCTTCTGTAAGTAGTAAAGTTGTTAAAGCCCCTGAGTCACTGAATAATGGATTTCTTGTCAGTGAGCTTTGTGCTCTTTCACACGTTGCTGCAGTGTTTGGGGATGTTTCATCCATTTTTCAGATGCTCACTAGCACAAGCTGGCCATTCACCCAAGGACTGGGAGAAAGGGAAGGAAATGGAGAAAATGTTTCACTGAAATATTCATAATTGCGGAAAGGGAAATGGGAAATGAATCATTTATACAACAACTGCACATAGGCAAGATGCCTGGAAGACAACAACCTTTAGCACAGGTGGATGGCTCTGGCTTGTGAGAAGGACAGGCTTGTTTTAATTTTCCCTAGAATGTTTCCTGCAATTTGCATGCACAATGATGGGGAGATCATTTAACAACGTATGAGTCAGGTGAATAAGCCACGCAATCATAATGGAAGGGTTGGGTGTGTTTATTTGTTCAGACCAGTTGTAGAATGTAAGTCAGGATTCAGATCTCTCACTATACTTTACTGCAGATTCTTCCTGTTAAAGAATCTGCCTGATCTGAGTTGCTATGTTGAAAGGTCTTGGGTTTGCTTACCTGTCCCATGCTTTTCTGTTTTAAATAATAAAGTGTTCAGGAGAAGTTACAGATATGCCCACTTCTGTGTCCACCATATGGGATTTGATGGTCTTGGAGCAAAGGGATTAATTAATCTTGGCATAGGCCTGGAAATAAACGCATGTCTTCATGGACCCCTTCTACTTCTTTAGTATTCCTTAAATTCACTTTATTTATTTTTTATTTGCTAAACACCATGGTGTATATCACACTCTGTGATATATGGCTGGAAAACTTCAGTGGTTTCTGCACCAAAGATATTCAAATCCTGGTTTGTGCAGAATGCCCAATACCATACTTTCCATTTCAGATAGAATAGGACGTAATAAAGGACTGGTTTAGCAGACCAGAAAGTATTGAGTAAAGGTACCCGGGAGGCAGGGAGAGCTCATTAATGTACAGATTGTTCATGGTAGTACAAATCATAGTTTGTTGGAGCAGGATTTTTATATCTGAAGTAGAGCCGGTGGGTTTTATTTCCTCTATAGGGGATAGTGCAGAATTCCCAGTGTGGTGTAGTGGATATAGTGATGAACTAGGACTCAAGAGAATAGAGTTCGAATCCCTGCTCGGCCATTGAAGCTCAACCCTGGAGTGAAACTAATGAAACCACTCCTTAAGTATCTCACTTATCATGAAAAATCTTATTTTGGTTGCTATATTGGGTTCTAGCTTGACGGCACCTGACACACACAGGGGAAAGTAGTAACAGCCATGAATTATTTCATTCAAATGTGATCTATTTTATTATGCTATGTCCAAATTTCTCTCAGAACAGTCATGTATGAAGCAGCAGCACTGGAGTGTGGTCAGCTTTCAGCAACCAGTAGGCATGAGCTAAGCTCCATCCTTCTTTTTCTGCATTCAGTAGCATAATCATGAGCATCCATGATGGCTACTACTGCACAAGCTAACTAATAAGGGGCTTGTTGCATGCCTTGTCACATGGCCAGGTATACAATTGGTACCTTGCTAACTAGTCTCACTTAGCTGTTGTGACTTCTGCAATTGTGCTACTGTATACAGTATAAAATTAATTTGGTGTGTGTGTGTGTGTGTGTGTGTGTGTGTGTGTGTGTGTGTGTGTGTGTGTGTGTGTTGCAAATAAGAGAAATTTCCAGTTTGCCAGCAATCTGTACCAAAGGCAGCATCTATCACTCTGTTTCAGAAAGATGAAAGTGCATTAGAGTAGGTTATCTCTAATGACAATGAGTAAAAATCCTTTGATCAGAGCAAAATATAGAGAAATGAACAGGTGAACATTGCTAAAGAAAACCCATTTTCAACAGCTATTTTTGATCTTATGTACACTTTCTGGTTTTTTAAAAATACCTTAGAATGAATTCAGTGGAAAAGTAAATGTTTACACACTGATGATCATACGAAATTCCTTCCAGGCACTGTTAAAGGATCAAAAGTGGTGAAATACAAAGGTCCTCGTATACTACTGTGTTAGAAACACTAAGACAAGGCTTCATGCCTTTCTCAAAATTACTCTTGGGGATACACAAGAAGCATTCAGTGGTTTTAGCTGAAATCTGTGGAATATAATATATAGAATGCTTCCATTTGCAAATGAAGGAATAAATTAGGATGTGCTTGATATAGCACAGCAAGACTCTGGAAACAACGCCATGCAGGTGCACACGGAAAAGTTCCCGTTTATGCTACAGTCTTCCATGTGGAACTTTGGACTAATTGCTCCAGCTGTCTCCATATGGTGCATTATGTTATTGGCAACTGAAGTGGTAAGCAAGTTTGGTGGGTAGGTTTGTGTAAATAACAGAACCTGATGGCTGAATCATAGATTCTTCTTGCATTGCTGTATTCCATGTTGATATCTGCAAAGAATTACCTTGTAATGGGTCAGACTTCCATTTTTCAATCTATCTGTATACTGTACTGCATTTCTATATTTAGCTCCTGCATTCATGTTTTCCATTGATCCTGTTAGTGATGCTGTGCTTGTTCATTTGTTAAGCACAGGTTTCATCTCTGCCTTCAGAACATCTTATAGGAGCTTCACATGCATAAAATAGCTGACATTATGCTTAGAGGCTCTCGTGTTCAGATAGGTACAGGTTTGGCTCAATGGCCACTTGGCTCCCAAGGTGACAATTTTCAGAATATTTAAATGAATTAGTTTTTCATTCATTTGGCTCAGTTTCATTCAATTTAATGAGACTATAGTGATTTGAGCTAAAGTGGGCTATGTCTTAGTCTCCTGTCTGCAATAGTAGTTGCCCAGTGTGTGTATTTAAGAAGCCAAACAAACAGACAGCCAAAAAAGAGCTTTAGGTGAGTGTAAGAGTCATCCAGACAGCCTCTGAGGCTGCAACATGAGCTGTTGCTCTTCTCCATTTATTTTGCATCTATTGATTGATTGATTGAATTTTTATACCATTCCATCTAGCCCGAAGGTTACCCTGGTGGTTTACAACATGGGGAAAATACAGAGTTATATGAACAGTATGAAATAACAAATAAATACACAACCAATATGAAATTATATAAGACATAATACAAAAATAACTATAATCAGATGTAATTATAACAAAAATAAAATTAAGCTAGCAAAGATGGACGGAAAGAATCAATCAAAGAAATCAGGTGAACATAGCAAGAGGCGAAGAAAGAAACATCTAGACATTGTAGAATTTAAGGATCAAGATTACAGGAAAGCTATCCCAAACAGTCATGATTTTGGTTAGCTTTTGGAAATTTTGAGTGTGGGGGCCAAATGTATTTCAGGAGGCAATTTAATCCATAAATGAATGGCAATCACTGAGAAGGCCCAGTTTTTAGATGATGTTTTAAGGGCTAGCCTTGATGCCAAGCTTGAGAAGAACAAGCAGTCTAGGCAGTTCTACTTGGGAGAAGCTGATCTTCTCCCAAACAATTTAGGGCTTTGTAGAGTCGGTCACGACTGTAACGACACAACACACACACACACGTTAGCATTAGAACCATGAAATCAGTGTTGAAGCGTCTTGGCAGCTAGTGCAGACTGGCCAGAACAGGGATAATAAGATGATGTATTTTAGTCCTTATTAGTAATCTTTGGATCCAGAAGCCTGTGGAGGCAGACTACCATAATGGATCCCAGCTCCCCATGAAGGGAGAGTGCCACTGTGATACTGCATTTGATCAAGTGGTGGTCTGACCACGACAAGGGAACTGACACAAGGCTGGTTACCATTGGGCCACTCTCCCTCTGTATATTGGGGGGGGGATTCTAGTGTGTGACCCACTACATGTGTGGGACCATTAACAAATTGTGATGTGTCCAAGGTAGCCAAGAACTTTAGAGCTGGACCAGAAACCTGGGTCTCAGCATGTATGTTGAGGTCACCTGGCACCAGAAGTCCAGTGGACCTCAGCAATGCCACCGAGACAAAGGCCACCAGCTGTGAAAGGGAAAGTGCTGGTTTGCAGGGAGCACAGTATGCCAGCACAATCCCAAATCCTTCCCTGGCCCCAAACAACATGGGGCCCCAAACACCCTCAAGATGGGGTGTCGCCAATGCCAAGAATTTTACAGCTTCAAAGGTGTTTTTATAGACAATGGCCACCCCGCTCCCCTTCCATCCAGTCAACCCTGGTGCTGGATGGAATATCCAAGTGGGCACATCAGAGAGAGGGGTCCACCCTCAGGGCCCAACTATGTTTCTTTGATACATGATGATACACATATAGTACATTGCAGAAGATCTTCCCACTGTGCGTGTATGTGCATTCATACAAGATTCTTTGGTAGAAAGATAGATGGATTAGTCTGTTATCAGTTGCAGTAAAGGCAACAAAGAGTTTCATGACTACTTAAGTTTTCTTTCACACAGCCCACAATCCACGAAAGTTTGTCCCAAATAAAACTTGCTTGTCTGTAAGAGTCTTTGCAGGCTTTTGCTGCTGGCTTTGTGTTTGTTTAGGGTGTTTTGATTTGCAACATGAAGTTAAAGTTACCCATCTACTTTCCAACATTAAAAAAATACTATGCAATTACAGATTTGCATGCTTGATACTTTAGAGGGCTTTGATAAATACTAGGAATAGCCTGAAGCAATCTAAAGCATTCTGTTTGCTAGAGCATTGTTCAGTATACTGATCATAAGTCCCAGTAGTACGTTCATCTTGTACGGTGAATTGTGTTTGGACTGTATAATGTCATTGTGCATTCTGGTTCCTGCTAGGTTTTTGCCCGTTCCCTACTTGCCATTTTCCAGGGTATGTTGCATAGCCCTAATTCCTGATCGTAGGCACAGTTTGTGAAATTGCCATGCGATTCTGCCACCAGGCTTTTTGGATCACATGAATTAGCGTCCCTGTCGTATACCTCCAGCTACTCAATAATAGTGATTTTCTGTCATTTAGAAAGAGGATGTAATTTCCCCAGGAGGGGGAAACCAATGTTTTTGGATGCTTGTTCAAGGATGGTGAAGTTGTGGTGGCTTTGAAATTCATTGTTGATGTTGCTCTTTCACACCCTCTGATACCTTCAGATTTTCACTGATAGTGTTTAAAAAAAAATTACAGTTCTAATGAATCTTGCTAATTAGTGAGATATAGAATGAAAGGAATAGGTGGCAGCTAGGACACAAGAGGTTGAGCTGACACCAGAAAATCCTAGCCATGTCTGTACAGCAAGCAGGTACAGTGTCCTGAGCATGGCCAAGGAAGTTCTGGACTCCAATCCATGTTTGTCCATGAAGAATGGTCCCAGCTATCACTATCTTTACACCTAACCTACCTGACGGGATGGCTGTGTAGAATAAAACTGGCCACCTTCAACCCTTCTATGCATGCAGTGCGATGGACAGTGGTGCAATACCTTGGGGAAGAAAAATTGTGGTAGTCCCTGATTAATCCCCCTCCCCCTTCTCATATTGCCTGTTTGGAAATCAAGTTTCCTTATTGACAGGGGAAAGGAGTGGAGAAAGGCCACACAGCCGTCTTTATCCTGAAGCGGAGATAAATTCTGGCCGTAAATAGCCAGGTAGTAAATGGCCAATCAAAGCCAAAATAATTCCAATCTGTTATCTTGAATGTTGTTGAGTTTCATTTGCTGAGAACATCCAAATGCATGTCTGGTCACAGCTTCTCTTACAATCTATGTGTTTTCAAGCCCTGGTGACCTGCAGCCCTGACGAATTCCAGTGTGGTGATGGGACCTGTATCCATGGAGCTAAGCAGTGCAACAAAGTTCATGATTGCCCGGACAACAGTGATGAAGCAGGCTGTGTTAATGGTAAGTATGGCCAATATCCCAGCTGTGGAGTGCTGGGGGGGTGGGGGACATTGCTCAAAGAATTCTGGATGCTAGAGGAAAAGGAAGCGTCTAGGTCACTTTAAAGAGCCACTGATCAATTGCTTGTCATAAGGAACTCTTACAGTGCTCCTAACGTGAGGTGTTTTTTTCAGGAACATACTTCCCCAGTTTTAGCAGGCACCAGTGGTGTTATGTGTTGTAACTAAATATCCCATGGCTTAACTCCCATCACATTTCTTCTAAATTACTCTCTCTTGATACCCTGGCTTCATTTTCATGTGTCTAATCTAACTTCAGCTGCTTTCCCTCCCTTGCCTGACATAACAGAAGCGGCGTGCGAGAGTCCCAACAAGTTTCAGTGTAAGAGTGGAGAGTGCATAGAGGAAGTCAAGGTGTGCGATTCACACAGGGACTGCAGGGATCTGTCTGATGAGCCTCTAAAAGCATGTGGTACAGTACACTCCTCTTCTTATATCTACTTCCTTTTTTAACAACCCCTCCCATTTGCTTGTGCTTAGGACTGTCAGGACCAGAACATCCAGCTGCTACTGCCGCTCCTTATTAGTTTTTCTGCTCACCTTGTTTTCTTGTCCATTCCCTGGGGGTCCCATCACTGGAATATGATTCCTATAATTGGAGACTTTGTGTTGCCTTAACTGAAGACAGCATTACATCTGAAAATAACATATTTTTCTGTGTATACGATGCTATTTTTTTTCTAAAATCATGACACAAATAATTAAGGGGCGTTGTATACACGGAAGTAAGCCTTTGGGGTGTGTGGAGGAGAACCCAAACTCACCTTACTTTCCCCTCTGTCCGTTGTTCTTTACATGATGGGGATCCTTCTTTCCTTGAGTTCTTCACCCCCATCACCCTGCTGTTTGCTTTCATTTCCCCATTGTAAACACTACTCTCAGCTTTAGTGGGGGGTGGGTATTTGTTTGTTGCATGATTGGACTCTTTCCGGCTTGAGCAGCCCATTAAGAAAGGCTCTCCAGAAAGACAAGAAAAAAGCCACACCTTTTTTTTTAGTGTGAAAAGGCATTTCTTAATGGGCTGCTCAAGCACAACAGACCCTGCTCCAGCAAAAAAAAAAAAAGAGGTGTGTTTAGAACGGGGAAATTAAAGTTAACAGTGGGGGTGGTGGGGGTGGAGCTCTCAGGGAGGATGTGTTAATTTTCTTGATTTGGGGGGTCTAAAAAGTGGGTGGTGTCTAATAAAAGGCAGTGTCTTATAGATGGAAATACGGTAGACCCAAACTGATTGCAAAGAGATTTGATTACATCGCCAGATAAGAAATTCCTCAGCCTCCTGGCTTTCGGCTGATGCCAATTATGTGTTGTGGCTGCTATTGTGAAGCACAAGGACAATGTATGTGCTCATTTAGGAGACAGACATCTCTTTCAGAGTTCTTCATACAGAGATGTGTTGTGAAATTGACAGGAAGACCAAGTTCAAATGCTACCCAGTACATAATGGCATGGATAGGGGTTGGGGTCGGAGAAGATAGATACTCCTAGCCTGCAGATAATATCATATCCAGTACCAGAGCTCAGTGGTAGTCCATGATATGTAACTCTGCATATCTTGGGTCCCACAAAGTAGATATCCATATCAGCATGCATTTAGATGGGTACCCGTATTATATGTGACATTATTAGAAGGCTAGGAACTTGTTTGGTCCTCCGCATTTTGAATGTTGAATGAGTGTGCTCAATAAAGACATGAAAGATCAGAATATTTTTTGTTATTATTTTAGGCTCATTATATTTGTCAATACACTTGACACAGAGGAAGATCAGATCACATTGCATGACACAGTAATGTAGAACACCATGACATTCCAAAAAGTTCACATATTTTTTCTTGCAACTGTACATGTTTCTCTGTAAAATAACAGAGTGCTGATGAGCCAGTTAAAGAGGCCATGCATTGAGTATAATGCATTCCTTGAGCAGTGAAGTGTGTAAAAACTGTAGGAGCAGAAGGGATGTAAGATCCCTTTCTAGGAAGATCAAATAAAGCCATTCTTATTGATGTGTGTGTGACTGAGGTGTTATGCTGATGAATATGCTCTTGGGCGTCAACAGAAATCTGACACAGATTTCTTTGAATTTGTTTTCAGGAAGGTGGGACAGATATTAGATGTATTTCATTCATTCCAGTTTTCTGAAGGTGGCTGTTTCTGTGGTTGGGAACAGTGTTTTCAGCTGGTGTCTGGGTACTTTAGAAGTTCTTATTTTGTGGGGTCAGCCGTGAGATCTTGTGCTTTGAAAATGCTTTGCCACTGGCAATGCTGGCTAGAGGGTCTGGGGAGTTTTAGTCTAGAAAATTAGCATTTCCAGAATCAGTTCCTCAATACAATAATCACAATTTGTACCTCTTCAATTCAGTCTCTGTTTTTGGGATAACAGGAAGTTTGCCTGACAACTAGACTCTTATAATAGAAAGGAATGAACGTATCTCCCATTGCAAATGTGATACGGACATGAGACAGGACCTTCTCTGTGGCTGCTCCAAGGTTGTAGAATGTTCTCCCTCAGGAGCTTAGATTAACCCCCCTTTTATCCTTCTGATGACTGTTTTTAGCTGAGTACATTTGCTTTAAAATGTTTAAATGTCGTTAATCAGAAATCATTTAAAGCATTTTTAATTATTATTGTTGTTTAATTGCTTTTAAAGATGTAATTTATTGTGTTTTTAGTTTTATTTGTTTTTACATTGGGAAACCACCTTGGGTTCCCTCTTTGAGGGAAAAGTGGCCTAGAAAGGTTAATAAATGGATAAAATAAAATGAACTGCGGCCTTTCAATACTTGCACTGGAACTCCTGTCTTTGCTGACCACTGGCCTTGCTGCGGTATAAGAGAGCTAAAGTCCAAGAACATTCATAAGGCCACATGTTTCCCCACTCTTGCCTGGTTGAATTCCATGAACAGACAGATCAGTCCTAAAGAAGGTCTACTAATTTTTCTCCCCCAACCAGGTAGAAGCATTTATGGTAGATGATCCATTTTGAATGTACAGTGGTACCTTGTATAAAGGAATTAACTCGTTCCAAATGAAATTCTGTTAAGCAATTTTTCCTTTATACAAATTTCCCATAGGAATGCATTGAAAACAGAGTAATTCCTAATCGTGACCATTTTTCTGTTGTATGGCTTCACCCCATAGGCTATTCTTTTGCAAATTTCCCCTATCTCGGAATTGTTTATGTTGTACAGATTTTGTTATACAAACCGTTTGTTATATGAGGGTCCACTGTACTTCATATTCTCATTGGCTCATGCTCCACCTTTAAAGATTCTCACCCTCAGGTTAGGAACCTGTGATTTAAAATAGCAATAAGGCTCCCCACCCACCTCCACATTTAAACTGTGCATTCTGCATATCTATTTGTATCTTTTTTGCCTGGCTCAGGTGGTTGAACCTCAAGGTCCCAGTCAGAAACAAAAATGTCACAAGCCCAAATCAGCCCACAATTGTTTTAAGGTGAAGGTGTGTTTACTTCAAATAATATCTTCATCTGAACAAATTTGATGTCTGTTAAGGACAACTAGCTCTGAAGCAAACTGGACATGTTCCTTTGCTCTTTCCGTCATGTGCTTCTCTCAAAAGCCAGCAATACTAGGATTTGTTTCATGGCTTAAGACCTAATTGGGGTCTGCCAGTGACAGATGCCTGAAAGGCATGAATATTGCAGCTGAGGATTATGTACTCTCTCTCTCTCTCTCTCTCTCTCTCTCTCTCTGTGTGTGTGTGTGTGTGTGTGTGTGTGTGTGTGTGTGTGTGTGTGTTTATTCATCTTTAATACGTCTAAATCACAATGGACCTGAGGCTAAGCGTATAATACATTTTAAACACAGAGACATGCAATACTAAATAATGCATCAATAATACAAAAGTTGTACAGTTACGAAAAAGAGTAAAAAAAAATTAAAGAACTTTTAAACCAGAAAACCATCAGAAAATACAACATGAAATGCAGACACTTCAGCAAACTGAGCTTGGACTGCTCCTGCTGGCCTGCACTTACAAAGAGAGGATTTAACCCCCTCCTGACACCTCAGCAAACTGACCTTGGGCGGCTCCTGGCAGTACACGCCAGCAGCAGCAGCCCCAGATCGATTTACTGAAGGGTCGGCAGAGGGTTAAAAGGGTTCTTTGAAAGCATGCTATTGGAAGGACTCACAGAGGGTGGTTCTCTCCCCCCACGACTGGTGTGTGCTTCTGACAGCTGCCCTTTAAGAAATGGGATGCAGGCCACATTGCAAGAATCAGTCACACATGATCCTAGTTGCAGAGAGAGAGGTCTGTAGAATTTGGCATGGTGGGCTGCAAAGGCTCATAGTAAGCAAGAATAAGAATCAATATAGAAAGTGTTCTGTCCTTGTGTTCCAACAACCTTCAATTGAGAAGGAGTACCCATATGGCCTGGTTGGCTCATCGCCAATGTAGAGAAGAGCCATAGGCAACATCAGTCTGAAAAATGAGCAGCAGCCAGGGTGCACCACCATGATGCAGGCAGCTAATCCAGCCTCTGAAATTGCTCTTGTTCAAACTGTTCTTATTTGTGACCTTTCTTCCCAGAATTTCACACAGTTTGAAAATATTTTTGGGAGAACTACAGCTTCCAGTATCTCACAGTCACTTGCTTTCTGTCTCATACACTTTCATCGCTTCTCAACTAAACAGCAGTACTAGAGTCAGTAAATGAGATACAACTATATGTTTGTGTGTTACCTATCTAAGCAGGTCCAAACAAATCTACCTCTATACTAAATAGCACAGCAAATCTCACCCTGAGAGAAAAACAATGTGTAGGTTAATTGAAATAGCAAGTGAAATGTTGTTTCAGGCATGGAAATGACCTCCCTTAACCCTCTCAGCTTAGAGTTGCCAGGATAAAATTGTTGTGGATTTTCAATTTCAGCTTCTGCCAGTGGAGGAAACAAACGATCTAGACTATTTTCGTACAATAGGTCAGGGCAACAAAGGCTTAAGTAGCCAAGTGTCTAGAATTGCTTGTTTCTGCTTTGCTTCATTACATTCCTCAGAGTGGCATGAATGATATAGATTTGCTTAACTAACACTCTTAATTCTGGTTGGAGTAGTTTGAGGTATTTGGTGATGGTATTAGTTAGATGTGTGTAAAAAGAACATTTTTTAAAAAATGAAATTAAGAAAAGGAACATTGAACCCAGATCCCATAGATTATAGATGTACTAATATTTTCTTAGTCATTGTATTATAAGAAGATGATTAAATGGCTTATATATTGTTGGGAGAAAATGGCTAGTTCCTAGAGTGACAAGGACAATAAATGTTGCATACAGTGGTGGGAAATATTTTTAAAACCATGCCAGTGATTTAGAAGATGTTGTGTAGCCATACATAAAAAGTACTGGACATTTCATCTCTGGTGTCCAACTGAGAAGTTCTAGGCTTCCATAATGTAACACATTATTATATGCTGGGGGGGGGGGCGCAAAAGAACAACTTTGAATAAATATCGATGAAAAGTTGCCATCATCTCCTGGATATCTCAGGAGATGTGATTTTGTTACAAAATGGAACCTCCTCAAAGCCCTTAAAAGTTTGAGCAAAACACAAGAGAGAAGGGATTTATTTTGTTTTGCTTTGCATTTTCAAAGGCTACCAACAGTGGATCCTGAGAGTAGTAAAATTTCCCCTGGATCATCCAGAGCTGGTATACGCATTTGTCTACAATACGAGAGGAACCGCTGAATCCCTGACAAGTGTCTCAGAGCTGGAGACTATTGTGAGATTCTTGTCAGGACCTTTTGGACCTCTGGGTATATGCTAATAGATTACTTTCCTGGAGCCTGGAACCTCTCAGACAAAAAACCTGTAACCTGCTATTTGTTTTGAGGAATAAAGCAAACCTTAAAAACCAGCATTAAAAGCAATGTAGCAGAAGTATGCAAGAGATTCAAATTTAGCTATAATTCAGACAAGAAGTGCTCTTTTAAAAAATATACATATCTTCAAACTAGAAAAATAGATCTCATTTCGGTTTCTACTGAGATGCAGCTGTATATGTTGGGATTACTTTTAGTGATACACAGGAATCACTGAAGACTTGTGGCATTTGGAAGTTCTGGGGAGCAGCAGTTTGGGGTTTTAGGACTGAATGTTCAAATTGTACCTAAATAATCCATAACTCTCTCTCTCTCTTCTAGGTGTGAATGAATGTGCCCTCAACAATGGTGGTTGCTCCCACATATGTAGAGACTTGAAGATCGGCTATGCCTGTGAATGTCCTCCAGGATACAAGCTTCTTGACAAGAAAACATGTGGAGGTAATTTGCATGGAAACAGCAGCCCTTTGTATTACATAGCAGAGCCACATAATTACAACAGCCCCAAACTCACTCCTTGTCTGTCTTGCAGCTCAATTTCAAGTTATTGATGGCTTTTAAATTTGCCTCCCTAGACATAGATGAATGTGAGAACCCTGATGCTTGCAGCCAGATCTGCGTTAACTACAAAGGGGACTATAAATGTGAATGCTATGAGGGGTACGAGATGGATACTCTGTCCAAAAACTGCAAAGCTGTAGGTAAGGAAATTATGTTTAAATCCATTTATTCATAATCCATAGAAAGTGTGAGGATCAAGATACAATCCATGTGCATGTATAGGCAACGCAAGCAACTTATACAACCAAGAATATTTTTGTAGTGTGAGTTTGTGTGCCACTTACCCATCTACAGTATGAAGTCTAAATATGCATGTTGGTAACAACAGTTTACTTGGAGAGAAATGTATTAAAAACGGGGGTCTTTTAAAAATAATTGCTATGAACGCCAATTAATTCTGCTTGCAAAGAGGTAGAATTGTTAGCTGAGGAATCATAAAAACAAATGTGTTAAATTCAGAAGGGATGCTTACAAACGTTAGCTTTCCGTTATATAAAGGTAAACAGAAATGCTGTTCAGGCATTAGGCAGGCAGGCAGGCAGGCAGGCAGACAGACAGACAGACAGACAGACAGATAGATAGATAGATAGATAGATAGATAGATAGATAGATAGATAGA
>JAHTLZ010000129.1:43818007-43870615 GCA_023846285.1 Phrynocephalus versicolor
ATAGATAGATAGATAGATAGATAGATAGATAGATAGATAGATAGATATTTGTCATATTTATATGACAAGGTTATTCGCATGATATGAGCTATTTGTACTCATAGCCCTTGCCTAGAACCTAATACAGGCCTGCCCAAAGTCCGGCCCGGGGGGGGGGGGCAAATCCGGCCCGTCAGACCATTCTGAGTGGCCCGTGACTGGCTGGCCCACCCCTCCCTCCCCCTCCTTCACCCCATGTTTTTTTAAAGGAAAGTGGGTGGGGCTTGCAGTGGGGTGGCAGGGTTGGGGAGCAACCGGCCCCTGACACATTCTCAGCCACCAAATCTGGCCCTCCTTACAAAAAGTTTGGGCACCCCTGACCTAATATGTAAGGGAGTGGTAGATATCATTCTTGTTGTCTATGTATTTTTTGAGAACTAGCTTCCCTATGTAATATCTAATTCTGCACAACAGAGTCTGCATATACAGTACAGAGCAGGTCCCCATGTAGAGGTTCCGTTTCTATGTGGCTAGCTAGAGGAAGCCAGGACATGCGAGGAACAGAATAATGAGGGTTCATCATTCTTAGGCTCCTGCAATTGTTATGTGCACAAGGGGCAACTAATTGCCCGAGTTATGGTTCCCACCACAGAATGTGCCTTAGCTTGCTGCAGAATTTAAAAGGTGGAATTGATGTGGTTCCAGAATTGTCCTACTGTGCAGCAGTTTCATGCAGTGTTCACACCTTGCAACATCAGTTTCCTCCACTATTATCACTCCTTTTCCTCCTGCAAATATATATGGACAATTTGGATCTTGTTCCCCTTGCAGTGCATACATAGACAAAGCCAGTGACACTGCAGAGCAGATGGTTCTAATAGATAGCGAGCTGAATTCACCAGAAGGCCTGGCAATGGACTGGGTTCACAAGAACATCTACTGGACAGATTCAGGAAATAAGACCATTTCTGTAGCCACAGCTGATGGGAAGAAGAGGAGGACACTCTTCAGCACTGATTTAAGTGAACCCAGAGCCATTGCGGTGGATCCAACGCGAGGGTAAGTGTGAATGAGAGCACCTCTGGTCTTAAAATTTTCAAAATATTTCTTTATTTTCCTTGATCCTTTCAGATCCTGCAATCTAACATACGCTGTAAGGAATTTATTGTGTAGGTTATTTACCTAAGATGACCAGTGTATTAAAACATAGGGAAACAATGAATTTAGACTTCCAGGTTTAAAAAAATACAATAGTTAAAACCCAGTTGCTTGTGTCAATGAAATCATACTGTTTTGCCGGCAAACTGCTGCTAATTAACAAGGTGCTGGTTGCAGTCCTGGGCATGTATGTGCCCAGGAGCATGACCCACACTTCAGTAACAAGTGGCAAGGTGTTGCCAAGACTTAAGACAGTTTCCCTTATGCTACCATAATTTTGTATGGGTGGCCAAGATTTCCTGCCTTCCGATGAATGAAGGCACTAGATATAGGACTGTCTTTATTCAAATGAATTAACACTCTTTTTAGAATTCAGTCATCTAGTCATCACTGGAATAGCTTAAGCTTGTTCAGAGAAGCAACAGTCACCACCAGTTAGCCCTTCAACATTTAAAATTAAATGTGGTTTGTTCCAAAGGACACGTAAACTTCTGATGGCACAGGGCATTCGCCATCCACTTTCTCTCTTCTGTCTTATAGATTCATGTATTGGTCCGACTGGGGTGACGTAGCAAAAATTGAGAAATCTGGCTTGAACGGTATAGATCGGCAAATGCTTGTGACGGACAACATTGAATGGCCCAATGGCATCACGCTAGGTAAGATGCAAATCTGGGGTCAAGATAATGTAAATTATCAACATTCCAGGGAATAGGAGGAAACTACTTTTATACTTATTCAGACTTCATTAATCCTTCCAACTTATTCTTACTTATGTTGACTGGCCAGGATTTCAGATTGCCCCAATATGGAGGTGCCAGGGACTGAACCTGGAAGATTTTGCATGCACAGCGCGTGTCCTACCACGGAGAAATGGCCCTTTCTATCATTTTAGCATCTTTAGTTTTTAAAGCTAACTAAGCAAGACGAAAGTACAATTATGCAGGTCTCAAATGGGCTGTTAGACACTTATATATATGGTCATTCTGTTCAGTGTAATACAGATCTTTGCTGACGCAGCTGATCCCGAGTGTCTCCTGCTGATTCAGCAATCTGTTCTATGCAAGGCTCCTTCAAAACCTTTACATAAGGCTAAACTAGATGGTACATACTTAGGGGACGGGTGATCAATCTCCTACCCCTTCTCTCCCTTTCATCCTTTTTTTCCAAACTGGAAAGTGGCTTCAGATTGTGCCGATGGGAACAGAATGGAGAGAGATTCAAGAGAGGAAGATGGCGGAAAAAAAAATTCTACTTCTTCCCATTTCCTCCTTTATAGTCATCCTCTCCCAAAGAAATGGAAACAATACAGGCCCTCCATGCCTTCTCCTATCAAGGGACAACAACCATTTTTTGCAAGAGTGATTATGAGTAATTTAATAGCAAACACCCACAGCTTCTTTTTACTACAGTATTTTCTAAGTCACAAGACTTTTTACTACAGTATTTTCTAAGACACACACACACACACACAGAGAGAGAGAGAGAGAGAGAAAGAGAGAGAGAGAGAGAGAGAGAGAGAGAGAGAGAGAGAGCCCTGCTATCCAAGTTTGCCCTTTACCTAAATTGTGATAGTTGGCAATTGTCATGTCCATTTTGTCCTCTAAAGCTGCAAATACGTCACGAATGGCAACTGTTACATTACTCTAGCTAAAGAGTGTTCCAGCAATAGGACTGTAAGCATGATCCTTGACTATCAACCTTGTGCAACAGCTTAGGGCCTGCCCTGTGGTCCTGGCTTGCTACTGAAATGCTCAGCTCACCATTGCAGAGAGAATTTCCCCAGAAAAGGTGGATGGGGCACACGAAAGCCGACGCATAGTTTATACAGGCTTTGCAGACCAGAGTTACACAAATCTGCATAACACTAGGGTGCTTCAGAAGAAAATCAAACAACATAAGGAAAATATATCTTGTGCATTTGAATGTGTTGACAGGCACTGTCCTCTATGAGTTTTTGACACAATTTTCTTTTTTTTACAATTTCAGAAGCTGTTTGGGCAGCACATTAATGACAATACTAAGAGACGCCCAGAAAAGCAAGGGTGGCTGAATCTAATTCTGTTTCGATATGCTTACTTTTCAGATTTGCTGAATCAACGTCTCTACTGGGTAGACTCCAAGTTGCACTCGCTTTCAAGTGTAGATTTCAATGGAAGCAACCGGAAAATTCTCATTTCTTCTGTGGATGACCTGAGCCATCCGTTTGGATTAGCAGTATTTGAGGTATGAGTCTAGCCAGGAGTCTGGATATTAATCTAGCCAGAAAGTGAAATGTATCAAGGTAGTAAATAGAAATGAACCAGTAGTTAGAGGTATCAGATATGGGCAGTGGGGCTTCTATCCCATGTCTTTCGTCATTTTTTAATTTTGATTTGGAGGCAAATATCAAAGAAACACAAAACATTCTGCTGCTATATGTCTGAAGAAGTGGACGTGTCCAAGAAACATTACATTAAAATATGAAAGTTAGTCTTTAAGGTGCCACATGTTTTGTGTTTTTTGTTTTGTTTTGTTTTGTTTTTCTTTGATTTTTGTCTGCAATTCTTGAAAGGACTAACATGGCTACATTCTCTGAAACGTTTATTTTGATTTGGATATCGGTAATTTTTATATTTTTTTGTCATTGGAATTTATTTTTAATGTGGTACAGTTATGTTTATTTATTACTTTGTATACTGTGTCATTGTGTTTTAAACTTTGTTAACCACTGAGAGTGGCCTTTGGGCCAAATCGTAGCAGTATATCAAATAAATCAAATAAATAAATAAATATGCAAGCCACAATTCTCATTCAAGATGTGTGATGGTGTGTAGACAGTTGGTTGTGACCTGCAAAGAGCAAGATTATTCAAGGTCATGTGAGGACAGGCAGAGTGGATGGAAGAGAGACCTAAAAATATATTTATTTATTTATTTATTTATTTATTTATTAAGCTTATATCCCGCCCATCTTCCCAAGAGGGAACTCTGGGCGGCTTACAATAAAAACCAAGTAAAACAAGCAGGGGCAATAGAAAAAGGATAGCGGGCAGGACCCAAGCAGAGATGGAGCGGGCAAAAAAAAAAACACACAAAAAAAACCCTAAGTATGAAGGTCGCCAAACGCCTCCCTGAAAAGGTGTGTCTTCAGGGCCTTTTTGAAGGCGGGCAGGGACTCTGCTAGGCACAGCTCACTGGGGATATGGTTCCATAGCATGGGGCCCACCACAGAGAAGGCGCAGTCACGCGTACGCGATTTCTGTGCCTCTCTGGGTGTGGCCACCCTCAGTGAGCGCGCCTGTGCCAATCTCATGGGTCTGGTCCCAGTTGATCTCCGCCAGATACTCTGGTCCCAGGCCGTGGAGGGCTTTGAAAATCAAAACCATGACCTTGAACCTAATCCGGAGGACAACGGGTAGCCATTGCAGGCGAGCCAGAACTGGGGTGATGTGCTCGAATCTACGAGCACCCACCACCAGTCTGGCCGCCGCATTCTGCACCCGCTGTAACCTCCGGACAAGGGTCAAGGGCAACCCCACGTAGAGGGCATTGCATAGTCGATCCTCGAGATCACTAGAGCCTGCACAGCTGTCCTCAGGGAGGACTCATCGAGGTACTGGCAGATCTGGGTGATCCTGTGGAGATGGATAAAAGCGGCCCTGGAAGCAGCCATCATCTGGGCTTCCAAGGAGAGGGCTGAGTCCAGGACTACACCCAGATTCCTGGCCCTGTCCGTAGGCTGGAGGGAAATACCCCCCAGACTAGGGAGGGGGCCATTGTACCGAGACGAAGGCGCCCCGAAGAACAGAACCTCCGTCTTCTCCGGATTGAGCTTGAGCTGGTTATCTCTGGTCCATTCCAGAACCGCCTCCAGGCACAGATCAAAGGAGCAAACTGCCTCCACTTCAGAAGACGAAAAGGAGAGATAGAGCTGCGTGTCATCAGTGTACTGATGACAGCGAACTCCAAATCTCCTGATGACCTCCGCCAGCGGCCTCATATAAATGTTGAACAGCATGGGTGAGATTGCCGACCCCTGGGGCACCCCACAAGGGAGAGTCCAAGGAGCCGACAAATCATCACCCAGCTGAAATAGTATGAGAGGAAATTTTAAAAAGATGGTGCACCTATAGATGTTAAATTTCTGCAAATTTTGAAGCCATGGGGAAAACTGTTGGAGAAAAATATAAAAAATTGGGAGGTGGACAGTTTTCCCTCCATTTCCCCCTTAGTCTGTGAAGATCCTGTCAGAGTATAATTCCAGAATAGAATTGTCTTGTGGCTTTAAGGGATAATGATTAGGTAGGAGAAAGCATACCTGAGTCATTATGAGTTGGCAGGCAGCCAAAGTTAGGTAACACTTCGGGCATGCTCAGTCTTCAATTTGCTGGGTCATGGTTACATCATCCAGAGGTATATAAGCAGCCAAGTTACAAACTACTGTGCATGGGGGGGTAGTATTTTGGATAGGGAGCAGTTTGTTACTTTGTCAGTACAGTATTGTGGATTCCAGATGTTTTGGACCAGACTGAAATGTGACCATGAGATTTTGCCTGCTGATTCTACTGAGTTGTTTGCTGTATGTATATCTCTCTCTATATTTGTAAACACAGTTTTGGTGAAGGGAATCGCCACTGTGTTCTGTATTTTTCTTTTGCACTATTGGCTTTGGTCTCAAGCCTACACCATATACAGCCATCTGTGCAGCTCTGTTAGATTCACAGTAATCCAGGTGAGGTTATATGGAAATTGAATCATGGCAGTTGTTGCCATGACTCAATTTCCAGGTTTTTCCCAAAGGTTCCAGAAGTTGTACATTTCTCTGTGTATCTAGAAGTCTCCTCCTTCTCTGACCCTCTGAAATTGATGCTTTCTTGCCTTTTTCTTTCTCACACCAGTAGCTATAATCAAAAGTTTGGTATAAACTGATATACTAAATAATGCAACCAACAAAAGATGGATGCATTGGGTTCTTAAAATGTGTGAGGATAGAATTTGGTAGATGGCTTCCTTGAACTTTGTGATTTCAAACATCAGGACTACTGCACCCTTTCCCAGAATTTAAAGTTTCAATGGTCAGAATATTAAACCTCTGAACTATACCTAAAGGTTCCTCAGCAAATATACAGCTAGAAAAGCCACAGGATTTAATAGCAAAAATATTGTGCAAGTCTATTACCCATCAGAATATAATAGAACCTCTAAATATTCATTTACATCCAGCTTTTCACTTCTCCAGTCAGAACTATAAAACTTTTACAATGTGATTTTGCCATTTCACAGAAATAATCATTTTCTAGTCAAAGGTGATTTTTTTAACCTGCTATATCCTGTTGTCCCACTGCCTGTTAGGAGTCATCGCAATGAAATCACACGTACTCCATACATAATTTTGCTCCTGTTTCTCACTTCTCTGTACAAGTTATCCTGAGCTTCTGTCTAGAAAACTGCCAAGGACTCGCTCTGCGTTGGAAGTAACTTAATACAGGTCATACTTTTGGAAACGGAAGGAAGATTAGCCTGGAATGCCATTTTCACTGGGATGCCAAGGGATCATTCCACTTTCCAATAAATCCCCTCAAATCCTATTCGTGAACCATCATGACCCCAGAAGCCAGAGAAATTCATTTGAGAGCACAAGCTGGTCTTTGGATAAGTAGACCAAGCAACACTGCCTGGCAGTTGAAGCTAGTTCTGAATCAGGAAGGCTTTTTCTTCCCCGTGTTTTCATACAGGCATCACATTATGTGATTTATTTATTTATTTTTATGAGAGAGCGGAAATGAGCTGTACATCTAGGTGAGCTGCCTGTCACCGAAATAATAGTAACAGGAAAAAAGTCTTCTAATCTTTTTCTTGATTGTACTTTAACTAAGGAATAGTGATTAATGAGGGGACTGAATTTTCTAGCACATTGAATTTTTGTGGGGCACAGTACAAGAGTAAAACTGGCTTGCACTCCGTCACCTGAACATTGAGTTTTAAAATTAAAGTTAAAAGTTAGAAATCGTAAAATAACATCTGTTCCCCATCCCTGCAAAAGCAGCATGTGCTATAGTCCCTCCTCTAGAGGAAAGGAGCCCTACCCTTCTCTTCCAAAACTAAAATTATGCTCCTTAGTATGGACATTATGAGTACTTGCAAAATCTTTCATTGTTGGTGATTTGCTGAGTCTGTGAGCCTTTTCACATGACCCCTAAGATCCGCTGGCCACTTAAATTCGGACCAGAGATCTTAGGGGTTTGTCGCTGTTCCTGCGTTCCCACCCCCTCCGCACTCCTGGCTGCTGGCTGCGTGAGGGGAGGGAGAAAAAAAAGGAAGAAAAGAATGCCACTCACCTCCGTTCTGCTGTCCCGGCACTGCATTCAGATCTCTTAAAGGGGTGGGGGGCAAAAAAAGAACAAACAGAAGCAAGAAGAGCCGGGCAGTCACTACGTTATATCCGCATCAGGAATTTTCACCTCCGGAGAGCAGGTACCTGAAAAGTGCGCTGGGACGCGCTTAGGTGGCCGTGGTCGCACTTAATTATCTGTAAACTTCAGAGCTGGTGGGGAAACAATTTTAAGCTCCGGAGCTGGGAGCCATTTGCGGCGGAGTTTAGGGGTCATGAACAAATACCCTATGTCAACATGCACTGCCTAGAGCTCTTCCTGCCTCACAGAAGTTTCCCAAATTTCCAAAAAAAAGAAACTCTGACCTTACTTCCCCTTTTATTTCATTGTATTTCATTTTTCCACCCTGTTCTATGCTGGAGGCTGATAAATTCTGTGCAGTTTATTAATCCTTCCACTCAATCCTGCACAGGAAAGATGACATTCTGTGCAGGAGCTGTAATAATAATTGTTACTTGCATTCTGTTTGGTGAAAGCAGGGTCTCTTTTTCTTGTTCCAGAAGCCCTACTGTTGAAACTTACCAGAAAGAACTGGGATCAAATTATATCTGCTATCCTCTTTGTGCTACTCAAAGTTTTCCGTTTAAATGTGCTTTCAGCGTTTCGATTTTCTCCTGTTTTGTTCCCACTGGTAATTCTCCAGCTGATCGTAACACAGCCAGCTCACTTGGGTTGTCTGGAATAGCAAGGTGGCCTTCTCCAAAGCAGAGACACCTTTAGGAGAGGGACTAACTATGCACATTGTCTTGTCTTGATCTTGCAGAGCAGCTTCTGTTTCTGGTTTTCCTCCAAATGACATTTTTTTGAATATGGCTTCATGCGAGACTGGAGTCAGTAATTTTGTTTTCAGTTGTGGACAGTGCTTTTGAAATAAATTGGCTGTAATAAGAAACAGTCACCAGGACTATTCACTCTTTACAGATCTTGCTGGAGAAGTGTCATTCAGCATGGCCAGTTCACTCTTTAGAAAGCACTGGTCCTCAGTGTTGGAAGTTCATGATGGTCTTACACTTTAATTCCTGTATACTCTAAGAAACGTGATTGGCTTTTAGGAACTGATACTAAGTCTGCTGAGTGTTATAGTTTGGATTCATTTACAGGGTCAAGGTTAGACTACATCTCTTTCATTTTTGAAAATAGGAATGAGAAATGTAACATGCCACCTGGAGAGAGAATGCCCAACTAACTAAGTTGCTTTTCAAAGTTTATTTTTACAACATTTTAAGAGATTTTTTTCCTGGCATTGGTCTGGAAAAAGTAACCAAATTATTGCTAAGCTCTAATGTGCTATTTGCCCTTCTGGGCCCATGCCATTTTGTGGATCAAGAACTACAGACATAATTGATATGCATTCAAAGGTGAATACTGTGTCTCCCCGCATTGCATTGCTTTCAGTGGAATGCCCTTCTGAATGTAAATGGAAAGGTACATCCAAAAATTCATGTTGCTTGGTGATTATTCATTTTAATGCTCAAGAAATACCTGAAAGATGACCAATTCTGTGGTCATTCCTTTATTTGTGTCTGTAAAGGATTTATTTAATTAGTAAAAATATCAAGAGATATCCTTAAAAGGCTCATACTAATACATAATATGGTCTCTGTTTTTGCAGGACAGGGTATTCTGGACTGATTTAGAGAATGAAGCCATCTTCAGTGCCAATAGATTGAATGGTTTGGACATATCCATTTTGGCTGAGAACCTCAACAATCCTCATGATATTGTGGTATTTCATGAGCTGAAGCAACCCAAAGGTAAGGCATGTGTTTTGTATGAGCCAAAATTTGATCAGTATTCCATGTTAACAAAGTTAGACTTACTTCCACTGTTTAGTTTGATAACATCTGAGCCCCATTCAGGCATTCATGAATAGATCTTCCTCAACGTGCTTAGAGGGAAAGAACCTAGCTTCATTATATCTGTCATCACTTTTTTGCATAATAATGGGGGAGTTTAATAGGAAGAGGTTTCTGCTCACATGTAGACTACACAGGAACAAGAACGTGCAATCTGTTGCAAAAATGAGCCCCTTCTCTTCATTCTTCTCTCTGTCCCTGTGCAAAGGAAGTGACCATAGAGGTAAACAGGGTAAGCACTCCCTTCCAAAAGTGTTGAGGAATCTCCATTTGTTAATGCCTGAAGAGGGTTTTTCTTGATGGCAAAGCCCTTGATTTGTATGACATTGTCAGCTGTCTCTTACACACAGATTTTAATTTCTCTCTGATGGAATCAAGCCATCATCATCCAGGAGCTCTGACTGAAGATGGAAGCAGTCTCAGTTTACAGCGCCTCACCTCTTACGGGGAAGGGGAAATTAGTCCCAAAATCTCACAAAGCTCTGTAAATGTCTACCACTCATGCACTGAAAAGCCATTAGCCATTCCAGCCAATGAAACAACTATAGGATGACAATGGTGACATTCAGGGTTTGAAAGTGGCAATGGCCTTGAGAAGCATCATTAGGCACCTCCAGATCGGGGAAGCTTTTTATTATCTTCTAAAAAAGGCGAGGGTTGTAGAAATAAGCTCTACCGATTGTTTTGGTACTACACTACTGCCCTCTGCTGTTTACAAAGTTTCTTTAGTGAAGAAAGTAGACAGTAGAGATGGGCACGAATCAAAAAAATGGCATTTCGTTTGTCGTTTGTAATTTGGAGGGTCCGTTTCGGTTCGTTTCCGTTTTTCGTGAATTTTTGCAAAAAATTCGTTTTCATTTTCGTTCGTTTCGTTACCATTTTGGTACCATTTATTTCAATTTCTTGTGATTTTTTTTTTAGGATTTTAAGCAATTCACTCATATTGCAGTAACGGAAACGAAACGCACGACAAAATTTCCGGTGTTTCTGTTTGTTTCATTTCATTTTAGAGATAAAATTTGTTTGTCATTTTTTTACGTAACGAAACAAAAAAACAAAAATGGAAACGAAAAATTGTTCATTTCGTGCCCATCTCTAGTAGACAGTTATTAAGGCTCTTTTCTAGTACAGTACTTGGATACTAATAGTATTTCATCTAAAATAAAATCATTTTAGAACATTTCAGCCCTTGTACCACATTGCCAAATTTCCTTGTGGGTAGGATGCGTGCAGTTTCCCATGTGGAAATAATCTGTAAAAAGGAAGTCTCTTTGAAATGTGTAAAGTTAGCATATTTATGTTATGATGAACTGGACTCAGGTGTATGTATGCTGGCATTTGCCATGTAATAAACAGAATGCCCCCCCCATCCCATCTCATCCGTTTTATATATGAACACTGTTTTGGAATTACAGTAATTATGAAAAGCTGTATAGATATTCTTACAAGTAAAACAAACAACATTATTCCCAACACTTGACCAGTGAATATACACACCTGAAATTGTCTCTGGTTTGTAGGGATCCTATAGCAAAGCAAAAAAGGCAGACCATGAGATGCCATTGGCAAAGATTTCTTGGCACTGAAGATTTGACTGGAATATTGAACTTAAATCTTCTTTATTTTCTTCTGTACATAGCACCAGATGCTTGTGAACTCAGTTCTCTGCCAAATGGAGGCTGTGAATACCTGTGTCTTCCTGCACCCCAAATCTCTCCACATTCCCCAAAGTATACTTGTGCTTGTCCTGACAATATGTGGTTGGGTCCTGACATGAAAAAGTGCAATAAAGGTAAATACAAATGCTTCGATTCTAGAAACCATACTATCCACTGATTAGGGTTAGGGCAGTGGTTCCCATACATAAGCTGCAAGTAGGGAGGGAGATGCAAGTAGAAGAGGACAGGGATAGAACACAGTAAAGCAGTACATATTGTTACATATCCAGCATAACCAGCTGAATGATTGGGAAGATGAAAGGGTCAGCTTCTGTTTTAAATATTTTGGAAACATTTCAACAATGATAAAAAAAATAAAATGTGAATGATGGGGCCAAAATTGCATCAAGTCTTTCAAGTTCAGAGAATTACTACAGCTTCTCATTGCTTGGGTGTTTGACTGTCTTGTCTACTTTTGATGATTTTCTAGTTTCAGATGCAAAGGAAAGTGTCCTTGTTCTGTGAAACTGTGTAATTCTTGAAATGACCACCATATGTACGGGTTATGTTTTCAGAGCTTCCAACTACCTCAGCTAATGTGCCTACTACCACGACTATTACTACGACTTACTTGCCCCATTTTACCAATGTTGCTACTGCTGTTACGTCTTCTGTTACTGCTGCTGCTACCACCACCATTGTTACAACCAACAGTACCAACAACATTAGCACTGAAAGTGAGGACACCACATCACATGTCTTCCTTGGCACTACAATGCTTCATTCACCCACACCCACATCCAGTACTGCGGAATCCAAGATAATGACAACAGGAAGCAGCAATCTCTCCCAGCACTGTAAGCAAAGGAGTTTCAAAATGTTTTGTGCTCCCTTCTTTTCAGAGGCTTATGAATTGGATAACTGGTCTAGAAATGGTACAGTACATTTGAACAGGAAGCAGCCATATTTGTATAGAAGTAGCACAATCTTTAATCTAAACTCTCTCTGCTCAATAATATAAATGCTATCAAGATTTATATGAACTCTTATCTCTGTAGTAGAAGTGTTGGTTTCAGCAGTTTCTTTAAGAGCCTTGTTTTCTAAATAGTGCCTTGGTCTGTTTATATAACAGGGAGATCAAGCTCTCTAATACTTCATAGGTTGATCCTGGACTCAAAGATTAGTAGGTTAACATAGAATATCCCCAAATGTAACTCCTTCAATCATGTTTCCTCAGTTGGCTGGCCAACAGTCATATAATCCAGAACATTATTCTCATTTTACAGATTAGAAATGAAAGTTGAAAAATAATTGGGGAAGAAGAAAGAAGGTCCATAAATGAAATAAATAGTTTATTTAAAGTCAACCAGCAAGTCCCTGACTGAGCTCATATTCCAAACTAGCTCTCCAAGCATTCTCAGAGGGCTCTGTTTTACTAGCAGAAAAGGTCTCAGACCTAGCGATGTTGCGTGCCTACTGAAGCATCTGGAGTTATGATAGTTCCTATTAGCTATGTATTTTGATTTTTGTAAGAAAATGTCCCCTCATGCCAACATGTGTGTCATTCAGATCTTCATTAGAACAAAGATGGGGAATCTTGGGACCTTCAAATTTTATTTTATTTATTTTACTGGTATAATTTCAATAATTAATTATATTTGGCCATGTTGGAAAGGGCTTTAAAAAAAAGTAAGCCCACAACTTTGTTTGGTGGGTCAAAGATTCTCTACTCCTGCTTGAGACATAAGAGTTCAGAAATGCTTTAAGAATCAGTGATTTCACAGCTTTGTGATGATTGCTTACTTTACTATTACTGTAAACCGCCCAGAGTAGCCTTCAGGCTAGATGGGACAGTCTACAAATCCAATGAATGAATGAATGAATGAAGAGGAATACCATAAACTGAGGGAGAGTCTTTAAGCAAAAGGCAGTTTTGAGCCAAAGGGTGAACAACAAGATACCATTACACTGGGATTCCTCTGCTTCACAGAACTCCCAGAAAAGCATATAGAACTGTTTCCCCATTTCCAAGTTTTCCACAAGGAAAAGCCCCAGTAGATTACAGATGGCTCTTGTTTCTTATTTATCAGATTGGGCTCCCATTTGAGAAACTCTTGGCATTCTCTAAGCACAGTCCACTAAGACAGGCTATTTAAGAGGCTCAGGTATATGAAAATAAGTAGGCATCATTTACCATGTGACTTCCAAGCCCACAAAATTACAGCAGAGATAAAAATGCTACCATTTTCCCACTCACATGTATCTGATATAGAAGTTGCTTTTCAGAATGGAGTTTACTTGTTATTATGTATTTATTAAAAGTGTTTGTTGGTTATTATTTTTCTGTCCACTGGGTCCCCTAAAGCAATGTATGGTGAATCAGGCGGAATCTTATTGGCCACTGCATAGGTTTTGTGTTGACAAGGTGGTAGAGCACATCTCAGTTGTGCAGAGAAGTACATGACCAGACATGCTACTGGGAGACAGCTTGGCACCTCATTAAATAGCCTCAATTAGCTCCAGCAAATTGCACAAACCTTAAGTGAATGGCAAGAAGATTCAAGTCAGTAAAGCATTCTTTCCAAAGGGATCCAAAGCACTTTTAAAAATAAAAAACTAGATGGAATAACTTTATTATTTACCCATCTGAATCTCAACAGGGATGAAACCTGGCTTCCTTTTGAAGCAAGTACAACTGAGGTGATATTACAGTCCAGTTTTCAAAATGGTAGGACAAGCAACAGAGTTCCTACTGAAGACCCCAATTACACACTCTTTAGACCACAAGCCTCCCAGAGGACTCTACCCTGAGACAAATGGATCATTGCCGCACACTGGCATTTAAAGGGTTCTGCTTATGTTTAACAAGGTGGCCAGACCTATAGTTCCTGTTATTTACAGCATCCTGATTTAGGCAGAACCCATCTGGGTTGGTTCTACAAGCTCCCTGAAAATCAACATTCCAATTATATCTATGCATTTGTCCACAATATTTCTCTTCTTAGTTTAAATTGATGCTGGGTATTTGTGTACAAAAGCCAGTAAAAACAGGCTAGGTGATGCGTTGTCATGTTTTCAAAGTATGTGCCTGAATCACTAGAGTGTTTTTGCTGATCTATTTGTACATTTATTTTATTTTTTATTTTAAGAGTATTTTTACCCCACCTTTCTCCTTTGAAAAGGACCCGAGGTGGCTTACAGTAATGAGGGGTAATATATAGTTCAGTACAATTAAGACATGTTCAAGTACTGAGAACAGGGAATTGAGGGACATCATACAGCATTAAAAGACAACATTACATTAAAGCTACAAGAGAATGCAAGCGGTTAAAAGGAGAGTAATATTCCATGTAAAGTTATGAGTGATGGAAAGTTACATTGAAAACATAGTGTCAGTGTAATCACACAATGTTATAAGTGGTCATAAACACAATACACATACAGTACTTGTTTTTCATCTGAATCTGAACCTAGTTCTCTCTGGTTATAGATGCTAACACTGGGCAAGGGTTTGGATCAACGGTGATGGCAGCCATTATTGGTATTGTCGTTCCTGTAGGTAAGCACGCTTCTGTTTCACTTACATGGACAATTTTCCTGCTTGCTTTAGAACAGTGGTTTCCAGCCCTGGGTAACCCAGGTGTTCTAGGACTGCACCACTGGCTGTGCTGGCCAGCTTTTCTGGGAGTTTCAGCCCAAGAATACCATGGTTTCCCCAGGCTGGGGACCACTGCTTTTGATCCACAGGATTCATTGTGTCTGATAAAGCATTCACAACTGAAAACTCTGTGGGGAGGGCTGTGGTCTCTCTGAGGCAACTAGAAATAGTTATTCCTTTCTCTCTCCCTTTTCCCCTTTCACACAGTGGTTATTGGTTTGTTATGCATGGGAGGATACCTCATCTGGAGAAACTGGAAGCGGAAAAACACAAAGAGCATGAACTTTGATAATCCCGTGTATAGGAAGACCACAGAAGAAGAAGATGAGGATGAAATACATATTGGGAGAACAGCACAGATTGGGCATGTGTACCCTGCAGTAAGCATCACACTCTCTCTGACTGATCTTTCAGAGCCATGTATAAGCAGGTATTAGGTACATAGAATCCCTTCCTCCCAATCAGAAAGTTTTAGTGATTTTAGAATCATTTACTAATTCGGCCTCACACTATGGAAGCAGGAGGTAGGTGCACAGCTTGCATCCACTCTGGCCATCTCTAATAGCTATACAGGGAAGCAGGCAGTATTAAAGGCCAGCTATAGGTGAAATCTAAGGATGACATATGTGCTGTGTGATTGCATCCAGTCTCTAAAATAAATGCACTGTAGTTGTGCCCTTCAAGTGTAATTCATTGCAGAACATTATTACTGGGGTGGGGGCTGGGTAATCTAAAAAGGATAGATTATATTAAACAATGAAGATATTTTGAGACATTGTAGGGTACAAGTTAGCAAGAGTTGAACCCTTTCACTTACCATAGAAAGAGGCTGAGAATCATCTGCTCCCCAACAAAATATTATTTTACAATATTCCTTATACTCTTATACTGAGTATTAGCATTGAAACCAGTGCCCCTTCTCTTTTCTGCAGAAAACTGGCATAAATAAGGACTTCAGAATTAGATTCAGACTATTAAGACTCAATAAACCAGCTTAAATCCATTGCCTTTATGGGTTTGTTTAATTTCCTGAACGTAACTGAGAGGTATACAACCTCATGTTTTGTACTGTCGCTTCAATAATCTTTGGCCACGATCATACTGGTTACTTGTGGCTGTTGTAGTTCGAAGGGTTTGCATAACATCAGGCTGTGTATCTTCATCTAATGTTAGTAAGAGGGAAGACTAGAGATGGGGACATACCAGTGGTTTGTACTGGTTCGCTTTTTTGTCAGAACAGGGGTTCAGCATTTCCCAGCCCCTCCTTTTCTGGCAGGGACCCACTCGCTGGGGTACTGCCTCTGAGTGGACACCTGTTGGAGTGGGTGGGTCTGAGAAACTGGTGTTTCATGCTCACCTCTAGCACTGAATATGTGCAATTAATATACATTGGTATCTTGAGTTAAAATGCCCCTAATTACGAAAAAACGACTTACAAAGATATCTGTGGGAATGGAGATGCTTTAAGACAGGCATGTCCAAACTTTGGCCCCTCAGATGTTTTGGACCACAACTCCCACAGTCCTTTGTCATTGGCAATCTAAGCTTAGAATCCTGGGAGTTGTGGTACAACACAGCAGGAAGGCCAAAGTTTGGGCATGCCTGCTTTAAGATAAGAAAATGTAGCCCTGTTTTATTCCTATTACGAAAGGGAATCTGAAAGTACAAGGTTCCTTTTCAAAATGGCTCCTGCTTATTTGCAATGGCAATACTGCCATCTTGTGGCCACCCCCCCCCACTACTGTGCTGCAATTGGAAAGAAGGAGCCATTTTGAAAAGGGAAGCTGAGAACTAGGGGCTTCTCTTTTTCAATGACCTGCACAAGGTGCCCATTTTGGAGCTATTCTTTATCTGGCACTGTTTGGGGACATTTAAAGGTAGGGGGCTGAGTGTCTGTCATTTGCATGCTTGCTATTGTGCTTTCTGAATTCTGGGGAGGGGGTGATTTCCCACAGAATGAATAAATTTGTTTCCAATGCATTTCTGTGGGGAACCCTGTTTCAAGATAAGAAAATGCCATTGAAACTGATTAATTTTGTAATTGGAGGTACCACTGTAAATGTCAGCAACCATAAAGATATCCCAATTACCTATCAATGTTTGAACTGCATTACTGCAGTCAAGCTTCACAATTTGAACTTTTACTCACAACTTGAGTTCGATCTTGTTGGATTCAGGCAGCCAACTCAAAGTTGACTCGGCCTTCCATCCTTCTGAGGATGTGTACCCTGCTCACGGGGGGGGGGAGGCAAAGTGTAATTTGCATAATGATGTTGCAAAGCACTCAGAGCGTTCTTTAGCACTATGGGGCTGCATATGTCAAAACCACAACAACAAACAATCATCACCAGTTCTTAACATGTGCAGAAAAGCAAAAGAAAATAAGAGAAACAAGACTGTTCTGTGGAATTGTCTGTAGGGGGCTTGCTTTTAAATTGCCTTTTCTCCAGAGTTTTCACTTCCAAAATTCAACTAGTTCCCCTTCAATGATGTTGTTGTTGTTTTCTGCCTGATAGGCCCCTCCCTAGGGTGGCTTACAGGTCAATGAAAGCAAGACAGTTCCTGCCCTCAGGCTTATACCCACAAGAACAGGAGGGGGTGACGCATTTCTCTCTTCTTTTTCAACAGCGTGTAGCATTAAGTCTGGAGGACGATGGGTTGCCGTGAAAATTACTCCTGCTCCAATTCCATAGCTGGTGGATTGATATAGATATGCACTGAACACATCTGCTGTGGATCATGGAATCTGCTGTCTTTTATCCCCTTCTCTTCTTCCCACTTCTTTAATTATTATTTATGTTGCAGAAGGGTAACCACAAAGCTGTAAATGAACTGCAAACATCCAAAGGATGTGAGAGTTTTTGTATGTATAATCTTTTATACACCTTTTTAACTTCTTGCACTATCCATTAGTCTACTGCTGAGCTACTAACTCGGTGTATATAACCAGCCAGACCCAACCAAGGGTCAGTAGCTTACCTGACATTTTTAAAAACCTATATTTATAGAGGTTTTGTAGATATGTCAAAAATACTTTGTGGCTATCCATCAACATAAAAAAATTCTATATAAACAGTTTAGGATATTTATTAACAAGTTCTGGATATACGATTTGTTCTGTACATATACTTAGAGAATGAGAGTATTTATTTTTTGTATGTTTGGCTCGCTGTGTATAGATTATCTGTGTATATACCTATCAATGCTAGATAGGTATATAGACACTGACCTATAAATATATACATATACATATATATATACATAAATGAATATATTTTGGAAAGATTAGCCCAGCTATTTGGGAAATAGGGTAATTGAATTCTTAAGGGATGCTTTATAGACAACTTGCTTTGAAGATTAAAGCCACTTGAGTAAGAATGACAGCTGTTAGAGTAAGACAGTCTATGACTGTCAAAAAGAACAAAATGCTCCCTGGATGATGAACAAACAAACTTCTGACCAGCTCAAACAATTGCACACATTTGCTCCGCTCCAGCAAAATCCTTGCAGACATAAAACATGGTCATACACCACACAGAGATCTCCTGCGTGGGATTTCACATTCCCGTAAAGGAGAAGTCTTGGGAAAGTTACTTTTCGGACTGCAGCTTCCAGTTCACCCTCAGGCAGCAGACCATGCAGTTTGGGAGATTCTGGGAGCTACAATCTGCAAAATATAACTCTTCCTGTGTCTGCATAAAGGCATATGTAGAAGGTCTGGTGGAGAAGCCTGGGACCACAGTGCAAACTTCACACTTGGTACTGAGGGTAGGGCCTACAATCCAAGATCTTTAACATGACATGCCTATATATAAAGTAGCACGATAATATGCTTTAGCATATTTTCCAGGATGGTAGGTCCTGTTAAGCTCAGTATGACTTACACTGCCGTAAGAAGGTTTTGGACTGAACCGTTATCCCTTAGAAGACCTTGCAGTTTAAAGAATCTATGACTAAGTCTCCTCCCTTTTTGCTTAGAGGAAGTGTTTACAAAGCATACTTTTTTTTTTTTGGCAAGTAAAGTGGTGATACCTAAGACCTGCTTTGCACTCTTAATATGAGCTGCGCAAAGCAGTACTAGGCATGTTTATTCAGAAATAAGTCTTATTTATGTAGCTGAGACCTTGACCAGACCTGCACTTGTCCTACTATTTGCTTCATGAGGGTGGGGAAATCAGTTTGTCATTCTTCCCCCAGCAATTGGATGATCTGATTGATACAGTGAAGTGATCTCAGAGCACCCCTGCCTGCACCTTTTTAAGTCCCTGTCAGGGCCTTCTACTTCTTTTGTGTGGGTAAGTACACTCTGGCTTGGCCTATTTCCAGCACCTGAAGTCGCTGGGAGCAGACCAACCTTGAGTCAAAGTGATTCAGCACACCAATCATTCTAGGAGAGGCAAAATAAGAATAATAATTTCACTCCCCCTGCCTCTCCACACAGGAACAGGGAAGGGGCTCAGTTTGCCAATATTCTGAAGTGGTACAATTACGAGCAACAATTTATGATACTGGCAATTGACAATGGAAAGAACCTTGGCAGTTTATTTTTCTTGATGCTACTTTTTGCACATTTCTCTACACACATATACTTCCTCATATACTTGGCATTCTTTGTAGTGCCAAACAGCTTGCATAAAAAGGGGAAATATATTTAGCAGTGCAGTCCTGTGTGCATAGTTTTCTCTGAAGCAGGTCCCTAAGTTACTAATGACAACCTAAGATGGTGAGATTCTTATGTAGCATAGACTCTTCAAGAACAGAAATGACTTTTTTTTCTCGTGCTGGAAGGAAGGGTTAATCATCAGTTTACAGAGGCTCCACAAATCAGCTGCTTCAGTTGTTTTCAAAATGTGTTTCTGGAATTCGTGGAGTTTATTGGGAACGTATCATTAAAGACAAAACATTCTAAGATACAGTTTGTCTCCCTGCTGTCCATCTTCCACTGTAATTAGTAGGTGCTGTGGAGGCTGGAAAAATACATTTTTAGTACACAATGACACTTCTCTGTGCTTTTGTAACTTTTAGGGTGCTTTTTCATCCAATGTGGAGCAACAGTGCATACTCCAGAAGACTCATATGGATCCTGAAATATGTCCCCAAATTCCCTTGCAGTAGGTAGAACATTTTTCAGCAAGCATGTAAATATAAAACAGTCCAAATATAAAACAGTCATTGATGGTAGCAAATTAGAGAACAATTCAGCAAGTAAGTAAATGAAAACAAGTGTTATGTACTGTCCGAGATAGGAAGAAACCTCACCAGGACTTACTCAAGTCAAACACGTTTATATTTTAGAGGAAGACTTACATCAGCCCTCTTTTATGACTTCTCAAGAGTCTTGTGAGGTAGGTTAGTCTGAGACAGCCCGGTAGATCATTTAGTGACGTTCATATCCAAGCAAAGATTCTAAATCATTGAGATCTCACTAAGATGGTTAATTTAGGCTTTATCCTAACATGTTTAGCAACTTGCTTGATTGGGCTATTGAACCATCTAACCTGCCATGGCTTTTGGGGTTTTTTGGCCCATGGTTCCTCTCCTGCACTACACATACAAGTTATCAAGTGTCCAGTTTTGTACAGTTGTAGCTAATTCACAAGCGTAAGAATCTCAGTAGATTTGCTGCTGCCTCTGCACTGACTTTCTATTCTGCCTACTGACCTCAGGCTGCAAACTTTGTTAACAACCCTCACTAGAAACCTTTGAGTGCTGTTATGAAGGAGCCTGCATTTTGCGGGGAATGTTCAGCATCATGCTGTACTGGGCCCAGGACTCAAATTTTCATGTCTGCAAAGAGCTTTTGTACTTGAAGCTCCTTCTGTAAATGTCTTGTTTCAAAATTGGAATGTTTACTTTCAAAAATTCACATTGCTCAAAAACAATGTTCAATATACTGTATATTCAAAAGTATGGGGAGTTTTTGTAAAATGTTACAAAAGACTCAGTTCCAGAGAATAAGAATACTTGTACTTCAATCAGTAACAAGGGCAAGGCATTGCCTATGATTCCCCCTGACCCTCACCGAGTAAATTTCTGATGGAAAAAAAAGATGGAAGAAATGTAAAATGAGAGGGCTATCAACTGAAGAGGGATGTCTGACATATGCATCCACAAAATTCATGAATGAAGCAGTGTGACTGAACAATTAAAGCTTTGTTTGAAAGCACTTAAATTGATTCTGCACATATTGATGATTAAATTGTGTTTCTGATATGTAAAATGGCTACAACAGATTTAACACCACAGAGGTCTCATGCCACCTCAGATATTTCACATGCTAAGCTCCAGGCATCCACTGATTGCCAGGCCATATACATGTGTTTAACTCCAGTACATGCCTATGAGTTCTTTTTAATGTATCACACAATGTTTCAAAAACCTCCAGGAAAAAAATTACTGACATCCTGTTGCTTAGCAAACCAAATCACACTAGAATAGGCCAATTGAACCAGTTGGGATTTGGTGAATCAACTCTCCTGCAACTTTCATTGCTTCAAATGTGCCTACTCTAGTTTTCAATTGCTACACTAAAGTAAGTCACAGCCAGTTTGAGTCAATTGAATCAACGGAATGTGTAGAGGAGTTGACTCATGAAATCCCCACAGTCTTAGTGTGAGCCTATCTTAGTGTGACTAATTATACTAAATACCAGAATTTCAGCCAATGAAGTCATTGAAACTAAGCTTGAATTATTTTTATTTCTCTCCAGAAGCAGCAGATCTCATATGATTCCAAGATACATGACATGAAATGTGTATGTACACGCATGTGTGCATAAACATATACAACAAAGTCTTCCACACGTTTTTCTTACAGTTCTGTGCCAGTTTGAACTCTTGGGGTTAAATCTAATGTTAGTCCTGCCCATATACCCAGTTAAATAAACATAACAATGATCAAAACTAACTTAACTGTCTCTTATTTTAATGAGTCCAGGCCAAACAGGATTAACATTGGATTTTACTTTTGGATTTTCTCTCCAAGTTTCTAAAGCAGTAGGTTCATAGATGCTCATATGTTCCTTCTGTCATGTGATGACTCCCCAGTTTACTGTGTGAATGGCCCCAACTGAGAAGTGTAGCTTGGTGACAGTTCACTGTCCCTTGATGACACATGAGTGATGAATGCAAATGTTTGAACTGGTCCCAAATGTCGTGACTAAAATGAAAGTTAAACAGATGTGCTATACTTTGTATCTCAGAAACAACATAGCTTTTAGTTTTAAACATGTCTTGCAAAGTAAAGCTTTCTGCTTCCTTTCTGCTTGATTTTGTGAATAAAGCCTTTGAGCAAATACGTACTTCTGAAGGGAGCTGGAGAAGTAGTGGGGACATGGTTCAGCCATTACTTTCAGCTGTTCTGCTCAGATACTACAAGGTCACGCACTGTGTGCATGAACAAAATAAGAAAAAAAGTGAGAAAATCTTTGTATGTAATAACTGTAACTAACCTCAGTCTGTAAATAGATTTGAAGCATCTACAGTTTTGATACGTTTTTTAAAGAAATCCTTGTATAAATCCTGTGTATGACAAAACTGGATTTCCCCCCAAAACCACTGTAATTTAATGTGCTGTTTTCCTGCTTTCCAGCTAAATCGAGTCAATAACCAAATTTTCCATTTAAAACAAAAAAGCAAAAAGAAATGGGGGTTATTTACAGTATGCTAATTGAAAGCATTAGGACCTTGTTTAACATTGTAACCATTTCTGACCTCTGTCTTGTCATATTGAAGTTCTGTTAGGATGCATTCTTGCTTGGTGCCTTTTGTGTTTTGTGTTCTTATTCCGGACAAAAGGTCTAGGGATGTGGGATGGGGGGGCGGGCTCTGATAAAATAACATTTGCTGTACTTACATTGATAGGGGTACTGAGAACCAAATGAAGACATTTGTAAAACAGTGCACTGTTTCTATAGAGAGATTAAATTTTTTATTGGCCATTTGCAATGGGCTCTCTTCTTTTATGACATCTAAATGCTGAAGAAAATATCAAAAGTCCTGTGATTGTTTCTTAAGACAAGTGCACAAATATTTCAAGGTCAAGGTTTTAGAAGCTTGTCTCCAAGAACTGGGAGTTGAGTCATGGCTACTGGACTTCAAACTGCTAGTTTGGGAGGAGATGCTCAGCAAAAGAGACCCTCAAAAGCTGACATGGCGGCCGTGACTTAAATCTGTCAATGTTCACTGTGACAAGGCACATGTTTAATTTAAGCTGGCTCTTTGGTGCAGCGATTGCAGCTAAAGATAATAAATCAAGCTAAAAAGCCAGCAGAAAGGGTTATGACAGACAATTGCTTTTTAGTGACTTGAAAGTTGTTTGAGGGAGTTTTTGCTTCATAAGGGCTTCTTCTCCTCCAGTGCTGCTGGTGGTGGTCAAAACACGGACAGTTTGTTGGAGGGTGGAGGGATGTAAATTGCTGTGTTGTATAGTAACTACAAGTGTTGGGCAAGGTTCTGATCCCTACCTGGGCATGAAAACTATGGCCCAGTCATGCTGTCTTAGCCTGACTTACCCCACAGGATCAGATACTATGAACTTGGGAAGGAAAGACACCTATGCCACATTGAGCGTCGTGTATAAATACACAAATAGACAAACAAGATGAAAGTAAATTAGCGAACATGCCATGACTAATGCTCCTTCTTTAAAAATGTCTTCAACTATGGAATGGACTATACAATTTGTTTAGCATGCAGTTGAGCCTCTCATTTTAACTTGCAAACAAGCAGATACACCCGATTTAAGCATAGGTTATGGATTTTCAAATATATTTTCGATGTGTTGCATAAAATCTTCATACCACATGGGAGTGGTTAAAAAAAACCTTCCCCTGGAGAAAGAGTCCCCTCTCCCTATACTCTTAAAAAATGCATAGACAAGACAATGGACAAAGAACAGTTTGTTCTCCTAAGCTACCTCACCCCATTAGTAAAGCCTTTGAGCTCCTTTTCACCAAATAATAAATTTGTATGAGAAAAGTTGTGCTGAAGTTTTAAAGCAAGGAATTGGGGCAAAATTCAGTAACTGCTCTTTGCTAGTGAGTTGAAGAATGGGCAGATAGCTGAGGGGATTTTGAGCTAGGATCAACCTTGTCCCCACCTCTGGTCTGCAATACAAAATGTACTACACTGTCGGACCATTGCTCTAATTTTCCATGTAAATAAAGTGGTGCTCAAAGTGTTGCAACAAAGGCTTTTAAAAAAACCATATACACAGTGAGAAATGCCTGATTTATGCTTTATAAATTATAACAAACCCATTGACTATGTGGACCATGAAAAACTATTGTTTGCTCTGAAAGAAATGGGCGTGCCTCAGCACTTGATTGTCCTGGTGCAAAGTCCATGTTGTAGACAAAAAGTTACTGTTAATAGAACACAGCTTTTCCCACCAATAAAGTGTGATGAAACAAGGAGATATTGAACAGGAGAGCTCCAGGTGGGGGACAGAGGAAAGTGGAGTACAAAAAAAGAACCCATGGTGAGTTGAGCTCCTTCAAGAGTGTTTTGCTCTAGCACAGATGGGATCTACAATCCCTCTGTTCTCTTTCTTCAACATTCAACATGCCATTCATAAAAAAGAAGAAGCTAGTTAGAATAGTATATGGAGAGACAGAATGGTTTTTCATTTCATTTTCCATGTCTAGGCAAAAGTATCAGATGGGTGCACTTTATCTTCCTCTCAATTTAATCTATACACAAAACATGACATGGAAAGCAAGACTAGATTCAGAAGAGAAGGGATGAAAATTAGCAGAAGAAATACCAGTAATTTAAGATACCCTGTACACATATGACACCATTCATGCTGATTTGTAAAAGGCTGCAGTCCTACTGTCCCCCTCCCACCTCCTCAGCTGATCCGCCACTCACCAGGCCTCACTTGCTTGCTTTTTCCACCTCCTCAACTAATCTCCCAATCGGGAGCACCAGCACAGACTTCTCTGCTCCCACCATGCCCTTTTGTCTAAGTGGGAGATCAGCCAAGAGGATGCAACAGAGAACCCTGAGCTGTTGCTGGGACTGGAGGACCAGTTTAGATGCAAGAAGCCAGCACAATGGGACTGGCGGGTGGCTGACTAAGCCACGGGAGGCTGAGGAGAGGAGCAGCGCCACCTCTACAAACTGGAATGAACCGTGACAAACCAGTCTGTGCTCATTTCTAGACGCCTTCTTACTGGCAGAAAGCAGCAATGATTTAAAATTACTTCTGATGACAATGAAACAACTGAGAGGGCCTTCTCTTTCATTGCTCCTGGACTCTGGAACTTCATAAGAACATAAGAAGAGCCATGCTGGATCAGGCCAAAGGCCCATCTAGTCCAGCTTCCTGTATCTCACAGCGGCCCCACCAGATGCGTTTGGGAGCGCATGAGACTAGATATCTGTCTCCTGATACCACTCCCCCGCATCTGGCCCTTGAAGTACCCTGGTTTCTCCATCATGGTTTGTAACCTGTGATGGACTTTTCCTCCAGGAATCTGTCCAATCCCCTTTTGAAGGCATCCAGGCCAGATGCCATCACCACATCCTGTGGCAGGGAGTTCCATAGACTTACAACGCGCTGGGTGAAAAAATATTTTCTTTTCTCAGTTCTTACTCTCCCAGCCCTCAATTTGAGTGTATGTCCCCTAGTTCTGGTATTTTGGGAGAGAGAGAAGAGCTTCCCTCTATCCACTTTACTCATACCCTGCATTATTTTGTATGTCTCAATCATATCCCCCCTCAAGTGCCTTTTTTCCAGACTAAAGAGGCCCAAATGTTTTAGCCTTTCTTCATAAGGGAGGTGCCCCAGGCCAGTAATCATTTTAGTCGCTCTCTTCTGCACCTTTTCCAGTTCCACTATGTCTTTCTTGAGATGCGGTGACCAGAATTGTACACAATACTCCAGGTGGGGCCTTACTATTGTTTTGTATAATGGCATTATAATGTTGGCTGTTTTATTTTCAATCCCCTTTTTGATAATCCCTAGCATGGAATTGGCCTTCTTCACTGCTGCCACATATTGGGGAGACACCTTCATTGAGTTGTCCACCAACACACCAAGATCTCTTTCCTGATCCGTCACGGATAACTCAGAGCCCATGAGTTGATAGATGAAGTTTGGATTTTTTGCCCCAATATGCATTACTTTACATTTGGTTACATTAAAACGCATTTGCCATTTCTCAGCCCATTCCCCCAGTTTGGAGAGATCCTTCTGGAGCTCTTCACAATCTTCTCTGGTTTTTACCACACGGAAAAGTTTTGTGTCATCTGCAAACTTGGCCACCTCACTGTTTATCCCTGTCTCCAGGTCATTTATGAACAGATTGAAAAGCACCGGTCCCAGGACAGAGCCCTGGGGCACACCGTTTTTCACTTCTCTCCATTGTGAAAATTTCCCATTGACACCTACTCTTTGTTTCCTGGATCTCAACCAGTTCTCAATCCATAAGAGGACCTGTCCTCTTATCCCCTGACTGTGCAATTTTCTCAGCAGCCTTTGGTGAGGGACTGTGTCAAAAGCCTTTTGAAAATCCAGATAGACTATATCCACCGGTTCACCCAAATCCACGTGCCTGTTGACCTTTTCAAAAAATTCTAAAAGGTTTGTCAGACAAGATTTACCCTTACAGAAGCCATGCTGATTTTCTCTCAGCAAGGTTTGTTCTTCTATGTGTTTTAAGATTTTCTCTTGGATGAGGCTTTCCACCATCTTCCCTGGGACAGATGTAAGGCTAACTGGCCTGTAGTTTCCCGGGTCGCCCCTCCTTCCTTTTTTAAAAATTGATGTGACATCTGCCATCTTCCAGTCCTCCGGCACTGTGGCCGTTTTTAAGAGACAAGTTGCATATAACCGTTAAGAGATCTGCAATTTCATTTCTCAGTTCCCTAATAACCCTTGGGTGGATGCCATCTGGGCCCGGTGACTTGTTAATCCTCAATTTATCAATTAGTCCTAAAACCTCCTCTCTTTTAACCTGTATTTGATTTAATTCTTTGGTCAAGAGGGGCGGCTCAGGCAGCGGAATCCGCTCAAGGTCCTCTGTCGTGAAGACAGACGCAAAGAAGTCATTCAATTTCTCTGCAATGTCCAAGTCCTCCTTAACCTCCCCTTTTCCTCCCTCACCATCCAGAGGGCCAACTGGTTCTCTGGCAGGTTTTCTACTTCTAACATATTTAAAGAAGCTTTTATTATTACCCTTTATATTGCTAGCCATGCGTTCCTCAAAATCTTTCTTTGCCTCCCTGATCATCTTCTTACATTTCTTTTGCCAGAGTTTGTGTTCCTTTTTATTTTCCTCATTTGGGGAGGATTTCCATTTACAGAAAGACCTCTCCTTGCGCTTTAGAGCCTCTCTAACTCCATTCGTTAACCATGTCGGTGTCCTCTTGGACTTAAATGAGCTCTTCTTTCTTTGTGGTATGCACTTCCTCCCACTGGAAGCCAGGCTGGTCTCATTTTTGCTGCCATTCTGCAAGTAGATGAAGATCTTCCCATTTGGGCAGACTTTCCCTTAGCAAGTTAGCAACTGTCCTTCTAACAGGGGGTTATTAAATGGATTGCTGTGTCTTGTTGCCTTGTAGTTAATATACAGTATTTGCTTAATTCTTTGCAAGTATCTGAATACTTACTGCTTTTGCTTCTAAATGTCTTTTTTATTATGTAAGCTGCCTTTGGTCCTTTTTAAGGAGAAATGTGGGTCAAAATGTTTTAAAAGAAATAAGAGCCTACCAAACCAGGAATGTGGTTCATTAAGATGACAAAAATAATTACTTAAGAACTAGACAATTGTAAGGTTGACCATAAATTGAAATAGCTAAAAGAGTTTGTATATCAATCTAAATGGAGACTGAAGAGAAGAAATCAGAAGACTGATACAGTACAGTACTTGGAAGGACATTAATAAATTAATTAGAAAAGATCGTAAGGTGTAAGTACATGTGTAGACCAAAACCAAAATGATCCACACTATTGTCTTCTCCATCCCTATCGTGGATAGGAAAGCTGGACAGTGAAGAAAGTTGACAGGAACATAAATTGATTAATTTGAAATGTGCTGGAGAAGAGCCTTGCAGATACCCTGGACTGCCAGAAAAAAAATGGACAGGTAGTTCCTAGATCGAATCAAGTCTGTCCTATCTCTGGGGGCAAAAATGGTGGCACTTAAGCTGTCCTATTTGGGACACATCATGAGAAGGCAACATTCTCTGAACAAGACGACGACGCTGAGAAAGGGTGAAGATAACTGGATAAAAGGAAGACCGACCCAACGCGAGATGTCTTGAATCCCAAAGGAAGTCGCAGGCGTGAATTTACAAAAGCTGAGCAGGGCAGGACATTTTGACGAGCCCTCATTCATCGAGTCACCATTAGTTGGACGTGATCTGATGGCCCCGTAAGAGCAGGTTACAGGCGATACCCGGAAAAACAACAATCTACACTGCCGAGTTACAAGTCACTCTCAGTCCAGGGATAGCAAGGCTTACTTGGCTACTGGATTTTGGCCAAGAAGGAGAAAATGCCCTTAAAAGTAGATTTTTTTCCCCTTTATTTTCTTTCGCTACTGTAGCTGAACTGCATGGATTCTCTTGTTGTGAACCGCCCAGAGTTCCTTCGAAAAGTTGGGCAGTATAAAAAAATATAAATAAATAAATACATAATGACAAAGTTTAGTTCCGCCGTTTAGTGGGCGTGGGACGGGTGGGTAAATAGCTTCAATTTGAACCCGGAACTTAGAGTACTCTGATTGACCGATCTATAACTTTAGGTAAACTAGTGCCGCTCTAGGGCTTCTCCTAGTTGCAATGACCGTCGTAGGACGGGACTTATTTTGCAATCTCATTTTCCTGGAAACATTCTGCCCGAGAATTACATTCTCCTATTTTTCCGTATTAGTATCTCTATGTTTGCACTGATCCGCCCGCCGGGCGACAGGACGGCGAAGAGAGTTCCGGTCCGGCTCGACTTCCGGCTCCTCCTCTCGTGACGTATATGTCACGCGCCGCTGAAGTCCCGGGCACTTCCCCGACGCGCAGTGCATCCTGGGTGGTTGGCGGGCGCCGTTCGAGCCATGGCGAGTGATTTCTACCTGCGCTACTACGTGGGGCACAAGGGCAAGTTCGGCCACGAGTTCCTCGAGTTCGAGTTCCGCCCGGACGGTGAGGCTTCAAGCGGCCACTTGGCAGGCGTAAGCGGGGCCCGTAGAGGCGGCAGGAGATGTCCCGCGGGTGGGTCGGGAGCACGGGAAGCCTCCTTAGGGAGAGGCGCAAAGGAATGGGAAGGCAAGGAGAGTAACTGGTGGCCAGTCTTTCCCCTGCCCCATCTTGGGCTGGGTTGGCCTTCCGAAACTGGTCGACAAAAATTTAGAAGAGCCACATATAAAGAGGAAGGCTGAACTTAAGACGTTTGAAACATTTCTGCACTGGTAAACTCTGCATTCCTGCCTTGAGTTTCATTTCGTTCCGTTCCTCCCTCCTGGTCATTTTATGGGGCCAAAAATAGAGTTTTGTTGATAGGTATTTTAAAATGTAAAGATGAAGGTGTTAATGTTGTGCTGCTTCTCACTGCTTTGTTTGATTTTATTTTAATCTGTCTCAACAGGTAAACTTAGATATGCAAACAACAGCAATTATAAAAATGATGTCATGATCAGAAAAGAAGTAAGTCAGTGGCATTAAATCATCTGGTTGTTAATATCATAGTGAAAGGAATAAGGCAGTGGTGAAATCTTGTCAGAAAATGCCAAAGATTGTCAAAGATTTGTACTGTTCTGGTATTTGTAATTGTAGAGCACTTTCTTGTTTTATTGCTAAACAGCAGACTTCTATGTTTAAAATGTTCTGTTTTTTAAAAAATGTAGCTAGTTATTTTTAACATTAGTTTCTTAATATATATGTATGTATGTATTTGTGTAAAGATAATTGCTCCTTTCACCAAGACAGTGTCTGCTGAGCAATGCACAATTTAAAATAATATCATCTGAGTTTTCCCCAAATTTATATCTAGCATTGAAAAAATATATATTGTTCATTCTCTGTTTTTTCCATCCTCCTGAATCATTCTAGTACAGAGTGAATGCCACTGGTTAAGAAAAGAGAGATGATTGCCCTGTACACCTGCTGTTTTTTTTTAAATTAACAAACTAATATAAATATCTATGCATGGTTTGTAGGCCTACGTACACAAGAGTGTAATGGAAGAGCTAAAGAGGATAATTGATGACAGTGAAATTACAAAAGAAGATGATGCTTTGTGGCCTCCCCCTGACAGAGTTGGTCGACAGGTTGGTAAACTTCCTATCTCAGTTCAAGTATTTACATTCGTGCCCAGTGTGGTGTAATGGGTGAGATTGTGAACTAGGACTCAGGAGGCCTGGGTTCAAATCCCTGCTCAGCTATGTAAGCTCATTTAATACCTCACCATTGGAGTCCTGTTCGGATCAGTATAAGTCAGTTCCCACTTGGTGACACATAACATTGATTTTTAGAAACGCTCACTGTATTTGCATACATGTCCTTTGTAAATGAACCAAGTAGGGAATGAAGCGGCAGATTTCAACCAGCTTTGCAGAAGAGGATGTTGGAGGATAGTATGAATTTGTATAGGTTTTTGCCCTGTAGAACTGTGGTTTTTAAAGACCTTCTGTTACTACCGCCCATGAATAGAGAGTGTGGAAATTTATTACACTTGTTTCAGATGAGTGCAGCTACAGGATCTGAGCTGGGTCCTTCTTGTGTGGTTGTTGGGGCACTGGATCCAAAACTACTGACATCCTGCCATTGTTGAGAAGACTGAACAGTAGTAATCCCCAGTATAGTTCAATGAGGAGCACACTGATGCTTAACTTTGTATAGTTTCTTCAGGTCCTGTAAACAGAAGTTCATGTCCAAGTGTAGTGAGGAGATTGCCTTGTTTTACATATGAATAAACTTTGTGGAGAAAGGGCACAACTAAGGTTACATAATACTGTACATATGAAATGGATATTTATTGATTGTCACATGGTGCTCTAACATATTTCCCCCTCCCCCTCCAGGAGCTTGAAATTGTAATTGGTGATGAACACATTTCCTTTACCACATCAAAAATTGGTTCTCTTATTGATGTGAATCAGTCCAAGTAAGTAATATTTGATGGATAGAATGGTTTTGAGCAATGTTTTGTCAATGAACTAATGCTGCCATGAGTATAATCTTCCAAATATAAAACTAAGTATTCTGAATATACACTTGCTGTTATAACACTACCAAAAAGCCAATACAATGTACCCAAATGAATATACTGCACATATGATGAGATTGAACCTGTGCCATGATAAAGGCAGATGCGACAACAGATCTGAGGGAACCTTACCTGTGGGAAATAATAAAGCAACAAAGACGTACCATCTTTGCTTAAGATGCTTCAACAGATGAAGCAACACTAATTTATATCTCAGTTGAAAAGACGTTTTGGCTATCGTTTTAATTTTTCTATTGAAACCTAATGTTAGCAGTTCAAGTTTTTCTGATCTAATGCACTTTATTCCACAATAAAAATATGTTGAATAGCATTCTAGCAGCATTATTTATTATTATTTGTTTTGAATATTTTACCCCACCTTTCTACTTGGAATAGGACCCAAGGTGGCTTGCAATAATGAGGGACAATATACAGCCCAGAATATTTAAGACATGTTCAAATTAAGATCAGGAAGTTAGAAGGGAATAGTAGAACATTTAAAAAGTAACATTAATGCTACAAAGAGCTACAAATCATCTCAGCTTACTTTATCTTCAGGCTGGATAAATTTTGCTGACATTCCAAGTATCCTCGATATACATCCAAGAAACTGTAATTCTGCTTTTTTGATTAAAAAAAATTCAGACACATAATGATTTCTGATTTTTATATTTCAGGGATCCAGAAGGTCTAAGAGTATTTTACTACCTTGTCCAAGACCTCAAATGTCTAGTCTTCAGCCTCATCGGATTACACTTCAAGATTAAGCCAATTTAAATTGTTTGGGTTTATGTTTGTACTGTAAAGTTTCTTTGGGTGGGTTACTTTCATTCTTTGTCTCTTTCATGACTTTATGTATGTCAGTTTTTTTACGCAGTGAATCTAATAAATTCTTTTAAAATTCATTTTATTCAGAAATATTTGTAGTCAAGCTCCTAATCTCGGTGGGTGGGACATTATTCTTTTGTTTATATGTAGAAGTGACTTAATTTCTGCTAGTTGGTGATAGTTAGGAAATCAGCACCACGGTACTCTATATAAGTATTCCTGTTGAAGCCCATGCAGAGATCAAAATAGGATATTTTAATGAGTGTAACATGTTAGAAAATTAGATCTGAAACTGATCCTTAGGCAACAATGTTGTTAATCTTTTAGCTATCTACTACTAGCTTGCCAGCACACCTCAAGTTAGAGTATAAATAAATTATATCAAAATAATTCAGTAATTAAAATGTAACCCATAATACAACAAACAGTAAACCAAGCTTTGGGTCTATGAATGCCAAATGAGGCTGGTGTCACCACCAGTCAGGTTTTCAAGGCAGAGCATTCCGTGGGAAGGGCCTTACAATAAAGAAAATCTTCCAGATCTCTCTGTCAAATTCGTCCTGTAAGCCACCCTGCATATATTAATAATCTGTCAGTTTAATGTAGCTCATGCATTGACATACGGTGGCCAGAATCCTACTGCAGATTAACACCGGCATAATTATAGTTATCTAAACAGCAGTTGCACATAGTTGCTGATTGTGTTCTTGGTCATGCAACTGTGGCTGCAACTCACCAATTAGGAACAAACTGCTGCACTATACACGATTGTTTATGCTGTGAATAGGATTTTGACCTATGAGTATCTTCATCTTAACCAGCGGTATGAGAAACAATTTTTAGTGCTGCAAGTGGTCACTATTTTTTTAACTTCAAGATTTAAAACTAAATTTAGCTCAACTATACTATGTACTCATGGTTGATGTGAATACCTACATAATGACAAACGCTATTACCGTATGCTACAACAATATGATTCCTCCCTACTACCTATTCTACGACTTGACTTTGGTCACTGTGCATGCACCCTCCAGTACCAGGAGAAATTGCTCCAAATGTGCACTTTGTTGTGCACAAACGCTAACAAAGCAATGCTTTTTTGTAGCAAGATAATTTTCAAACTGTCAAAAGTTGTTAGAACAACTCAACCATCAGCATGGTGGTGAAGCTTTGGGACCTACACTTAATATCTTGAAGTCCAAGAAGGCACAATTTAATACCAGCAACATCACAATATTTTGACTGGCTGTTCAGAAGTCTTTGTTAGAAGCTTCTTATCAGGTGGCATCTCCAGTGAGGTCGTTTCCCTGTCAAGAGGTTGCAGTGCCATACCTTTTCCAAAGAACCCTAGAACTCAATGGGAGGCGTTTTAAGTAAACACGGACAGTCCTGTATGCTTCATCGCTAGAAATCATCAACAATAAGCTTGCTAGGGTACAAAAAGTACAGTGAAACATGCTCTCTAAAGCCAGTTCGTAATAATTGGAAGTGTATTTAAGCGGCCGCCTGGTTTCCTTCCCAGCCCGTCAACCCGCCTTGGGCTCCATTCATTCGCAAGCAAGGCGCACGTGACTGTGAAACTCGGCTTCAGGCACAGCCATTCCGAGCCGTGTCTCTGTCTCGGAACGAGAATTCACCTCACACCGCGTTGAACCGCGATAAAATTCTCGCTTTTGAAGCTTCCTTTTAGCGTAAAAGGCAACGCCAGGCCTTCTAACGCTTGGACTACAACTCCCATAATTCCTAGCTATGGACCGTGCCAGACGGCGCTTCTGGCGAGCTAACGAGTCCCTCCCCTTATCATGTGAACTTCAAAGCTACGTGACGGAAGGGCGAGAATTGGGAGCCATCTTGGCTAAGGGCAAATCCCCGCCGCGGCTCCCTTTACAACACGGAACTGAGCCAACATCAAATCTCGCGATGTTTTAGTTCTCGCGGCGGCGGTAGCGGCGGCTGGTCCTACGTTCCCAGTCTGGGACTCGAGTCGGCGGGATCTGTCAGTTGTGCTTTTCCCCGCCTCGACGCACAATTTGGAGGCTTCCGTCTTGCCGCTTGCCCTTTATAGCAATGGGGGTAAGAGGCGGCCCGGGTGGGTTGGTGGGAAGGGGTAGGATAGCCCGGTCGCCGTCAGATTGATGGACCTGATCCCTCCTCTCTCTTTGCAGAAGATCGGTTTGCAATTGAAAGCCACGTTGGAAAACATTACAAACCTCAGGCCGGTGGGGGAGGATTTTCGATGGTATCTGAAGGTAGGACCTGCATGCCTGCCTACACACAAGGGTACCTGCTTAAATTTGCATTCATCCTTGCTCTATTGTTATGCCCTCCAGTTAGTGGCTGAAAGATTCCTCCCCGTGTTATCTCTGTTAATGCTTTGTTATAACAGCTTCAGTTTAGAGTATTTTATACTTTCACTTGTAATTTTTCCATGTCTTAATTTGTGCAGGCTTTGCTGGGATTTAATCTACAAACGTGAAAGTATATTAAACTTATGTAGAGTAATTTTTTTCTTTTTAAAGAACCAGAGCCAATACCGCCGGTGCCTAGAAGTTTGTGTTTCAACTTCTGTCCCGACTTATAATGTTTAAGCACTCTGAGAGATCTACAACATAATTATGCAAACAGCTGGAAAAATGGAAGGCTGAACTCAGGTCATAATCAGAAGCTAGTCTGCAGTATTGAAGTTTAACCAATGAAGCCCAATTTCTACTGGGTCCCATTACACCAGTGGGAACAGTTCCCCACGTGGAAACATGGGAAAGAGACTTCTAGTTTTTGTTTTATCAAGCTTATTCCTACTGCTGTGCTCAACTAAACCCATGCAAATGCATCAAGCTGCTATATCTTCTGCTAACTGGCTCGGCTTCCGATGACCATGGCAATGTAGTAATTCAATGGATGGGTCAATAGACTCTTACTTAGGAGTAAGCCCCACAGGATTTAGTACAACTTTTGTTGAAGAAAACATGCATAGTGTTGTTTTGCCTACTAAACAAGTACAATGCATAAGTGTAGTGAAACTGTATGGGAGCAACATTGTTCCAGAGTGCTTTGTATTTTCAAAAACTGTTGTAGGTTCTGTCCCGCTGCAGTGGAAATAGAAAATTTCTGGCTTTGTGAATGACAGGATTGCATTTCCCTGTGATAAGTAGCATTTGAAAAAACTCAAGTGGAGTAATTTTGAGGCAGCAGTCAAAATATTTTTAATGTTTATTGATTTTTATTTTTTTTTAGAGTATTTTTACCCCTTCTTTCTCCTTGGAAAAGGACCCAAGGCGGCTTACATTAATGAGGGATAATATACAGTCCAGTACAGTGGTTAAATGCCTGTACTGCAGCTAAAACAGGGGTTCAATCCCTGATAGCAGGCTCATGGTTGACTCAGTCTTCCATCCTTCTGAGGTCGGTAAATTGAGTACCCAGCTTGCGGGGGGGGGCAGTATGCAGCCTGCATAATTAAACTGTAAACCACCCAGAGACTACTTGAAGTAGTATAGGGCGGTATATAAGCAGAACACTTTAAGACATGTTCAAGTATTGAGAACAGGGAATTGAGGAACATCTTACAGCATTAAAAGACAACATTACATTAAAGCTGCAAGAGAACGTGAGCAGTTAAAAGAAGAGTAAAATTCCATGTAAAGTTAAGAGTGGTGGAAACTAACATTCAAAACATAGTGTCAATGTAATCACGCAAGTTTATAAGTGGTTATAAACACAACGTCTATGTGATCCTATAGATTCATATGACAGACACATAATAGGTAGTCCATCGTTCAGGGAATATTTGCCTGAAGAAAAAGGTATTTGCCTGTTTCTAGAAAGACATCAGAGATCTTGTGTGGCCTGCATTACTGTAATTAAAACTGTAAACCGCCCAGAGACTACTTGAAGTGGTATGGGGTGGTATATAAGCTGAACACTTTGCTTTTGCTTTGCTTTGTGATATTTCTATGGATAGTTACTGACAATGTCCAGATTTATATCATTATGGGATTCTTTTTTGGTGAGAATGCAGTGGGTCAGTTTTGTAAGTCACAGCCATGCATGCCTTTGCTTTCAAATTTCAGGCAGTCATTTAGATTGCAAGCCTCTTTTAGGCTTGGACTATCCTTTGCACAAGCTCCATAGTTTATATTTCATGTGTTGTTTTTTTAGCTGAAGTGTGGGAACTGTGGTGAAGTTACAGACAAGTGGCAATACTTACGATTAATGGTAAGTTTCAGAAGTACAACATAAGTGTGGCAAATTATCAGTGTGTAATGTGTGACAGGCACAGATGTGGGTTTGGAGATAGATGGCTATACATCTAGGAAACTGCCAAACAAAGGTTCCACAGAATTTGCCACAGAATGATACATCAAACTGAAATCCTAACATACTTACCTTGAATTAGATCACATTAAACACAGTTAACTTTCTCAGGATATATATCCAAGTCCAGATGTTGCAATTCCATGCATCTATTTGCACTTAGAAATATTAAAAAAAGATGATGGAATCCTGATTCTTGTGGCACATAAAGGGGTAATGATCAGTAATGGTGAACTTTTTAGAGACTGAGTGCCCAAACTGCGATTCAAAACCCACTAATTTTTCGCAAAGTGCCAATACTGCAATTTAACCTGAATACAGGTGGCTGTGAAGGGCCAATGTCGGGTGCCCACAGAAAGGGCTCTGAGTGCCACCTTTGGACCTGTGGAGGAATATACAATCTTACCTGTATGTAAAGAAGCAGTAGATCAAGTCAGAAATGTTTGCTCATCTGATTTTTGTAGGCATGTTTTTTCCCTATGTAATTAAACTTGTATTTGGAATACTCCAGTATAGAAACATTAAACACTGGTCTCTTCCTGCATCTGAGCTTGACTTGCAGGATTATTGGCTATGGCTGTGGGCATTTGCTCCCCTACCCTTATTGCTGCTGGCTAAACAGGAGGGCGTGTTCCATTTGCCACCCCTTTTTAAAAAGTATTGCCCATCACTTTTATGGTATGCCCAAATTAACAGTATCGTAGTTTCCTTACAGCAAAACATTTGGTGGTAATGCTGCTAGTGTTGATACTTCAGTCATGATTTAAATACTAGGCCCCTCTTTGTCTTTTTCTTGTCTTTTCATTTGTTCTGGCTGCTGGGTTTAGTGAATTGCAAGTATAGAAATGATGCTTTTAAAAAAAACAGATATGGCCACTAATCTATTGTTCTAAGAACATTGCAGTATCTGCTTTCAAGGCCTGTTCTCTCCGTTGTTGGCCATTCACAACCTTATTCGCAGATACTCAGGCATCATTTTCTGGTTTAAATAGAACAGGGTTTCCTTTACACCATGAAGACGAGCCATTGTTTTCCGGAGCCATTGTTTTCCGGGTGGAGTAGAGTTGGTGGGAAATAACCTTGTTTCATGCAGCTTCTCCTCCAGACAATGAATGTGCTGACACGGATGCTTCCTTTTGGAATTTGGTTCAGGACAGCCACCCTCTGAAAGGAGGCAGAGGGAGTGCCACAATGGTGCAAAAATGCAAGCTGTGCTCCCGTGAAAATTCCATAGGTAGGCTGTCTTCTGCTCTTCCGTCCATGAAATACAGTATAAGGAACTGTGTGTTCACTTTGTTTCTACTGATTTCTTGCAGTCTGGGGCACCTGTTTCATGTTTTTTTTTTTAAGAGAGGCTGTCGTAGGCCCTTCTCAAACTCTTAAAACGCTTGATTCCGACAGGGTTTTGTTGAGTGTAGCAGATAATATTGCCATGTTTTGGTTTTCTTAGTTTGTTTACCTGATTGTTCCAGTGTTTCTGTGAAACTGCCATGTTACTGTAGATGTTGTTAGAATGATCCCTTTACCAAAAACAATAAATGCTTCAACAATGTCATATAACAAACAAATGAATGGGGCATATAACTTTAATTGAACACAAGAAAGAATACTCCCTAAAAGCTACAGATTATCTTTACCAGCCTTCTGAGATTTTTTTTGTTTTCTTGCAAATCATTATGACCTGTAGTAAATAGTGTTATGTTTACATATGTAAATCTTGGCTTGAATTCGGATTTTGTTGTTGTTATTTTTGTTTTGGCAACAGGACTAAAGACTTATTTGCAGTGCAGTCTCCCTCTTTAGCATTCTTGATTTGTCTTGCTGCCTATTGCTTTGTAATTTGTTCAACTATGTACTTTGTCCGTCATTTGTTTTCAAATACTTTCCCTCCCATACTCCCCCTGCCACACACACACACATCTCATTTCCACATTCATTGTGTGATCTGGCTGTGTAACCCAAATGGAGGGGGTCTTATATGGATTTATGTCCTGGTGCCACTGAAATTTCCCAGTGCAATGTCAAAGTGTTGTCTTTCTTCTCTTGGAGATTTGCAGACCTTGATAAGACCACAAACGAATAGCTGTGATTTTTCTTTCTTTCTTATAAGTTATTCTGTCTTCCTCCTTTTTCCTTCAGATATCTTAAGCCAGACAATGAAGCCTTACAATGTAAGTCTATTTCTTTGCATTTTTATGGACAGACTTGTTGGTTTCAGGGGGCTTAATCTGGAGAAACTGGAGTACAGTCCTGAAGGACTTGTTGAATGGGGTTGGGAGTGTGAAAGAGGACTGACACATGAGCACCTGGTTTTAGATGTTCCGATGCATCCATCTTTCCATTATGATTCTTTGTTCTCTGTATCCTGCCCACTTTGTTAGATAGTAATTTCCCTAGAAGCTAAATAGATAAGCTGGGGACTGCTTGTCCGTGCCACTTTATATTGTGCATGTGGGATCCCTTCCTGAAGATTTAGTTTCTCAACTTTATTTATTTTGCTTAGGAATCACTTTCCAAGCACTGCCCCTGAGAATATATTTATACGACTCTTTTACACAGTATCTCATTACAGAACTTTTGGAAGCTGAGTCATGGCAACTGGACTTCTTTTCTTGAGAGATTGAAACGTTTTGCTGCTCATCCTCATGTGTTTCTGGGTTTGAAGTAAACTGGGATGTAGTGTTTGCCAAAAATCATTTTAAGATTTTCAGACACTCCAGCCATGTAAGGAATGACCAGGTTCTTCCGTCAGGTCTGGGTCTCAGACTGATCCCTTGTTCTTCTGGGATGGCCCACTGCTTTGTTGAAGACCCACTTTGGATATAGACAGGCCTTAAGTGCTGTCTTCAGGTGCCTGTCTTCCTTCTTCTTGGCTTCTGTGGAGGTAGGGATGCTCTCTGCTCTGTGGCTTAGGGTCCCTGTGACTCCTAAATTGTGTTGTAATGGATGGTGGAAGTCAGACAGTAAGTACTGATCTGTGTGGGTGCGTTTCCTGTAAACTTCTGTTCCCAGGCCATGGTCCGATGATGACTGCACAACCGAGGAAAGCCAGCCTGTTGTCTTAAGTGTCTTCCCTAGTGAACTTAATATTTAGTTCCACTGCATTGATGTGGTCTGTAAAGGCCTGTACTTCCTGAGTCTTGATTTTCACCCAGGTGTCATCTACATACCTGAACCACTGGGATGGTGTCATCCCTGGGAAAGTGATGAGTGCCTTCTTCTCTACTTCTTCCATGTATAGGTTAGCAACAATTGGTGACACTGGTGAACCCATGGCACAACCATGCTTCTGTCTGTAGAAGTCCCCTCTGTACATGAAATACTTGGCGTTCAGACACAGGTCCAGGAGCAGGCACATCTGGTCTGGGTTGAAGCTACTTCTAGTGGTGAGGGTGCTGCCTTCTCTTAGTCTCTTCTTTACCGTTGTTAGAGCATTGGTTGTGGGAATGCTGGTGAAGAGAGATGTAACCTCAAAGGATACCATGGTTTCATCTGTATCCAATTTCAGCTCCCTGACCTTAGAAACAGGCTCTTCTGCATTACACACATGGTGGTCCATGTGTCCAGCCAGTGGGGCTAAGATAGTTGCCAGGTATTTTGCAATTTTGCACGTTACTCAGTTTATACTACTATGATGGGTCACTAACCATACTTAATGGGGGTTGGGAAGGGTTGCATAGGTGGGACTTTCACACAACCCAGGCCATTGTACATCTAATGAGGCTATTCAGGACATTGTCCACCTTACAAGCCTATTCAGGCCACTGTCAACCTAATGAGACTATTTAGACCAGGGTGATGTGAAATCAAGGTGAACTATAAATTGGAGTTCTCACCACTAACTTCCCTCAGAGTGATGAAGCTGCTTGGATGAGTAGTGAAACGTTTTGATCTCAAGAAAAGAAGTCCAGTTGCTGTTACTCAACTTCCAGATAACCTCACTTGGAAGAAGTACCTGTGCATCTATGCATTGAAGCATCAATTGTCGAATAAAAGAAAATGAGGTATTTGGGGATGTTTCTAATTAATAGGAAAGGTGGAGCAAATGATGTTTATATCTTCTATCCAATGTATATTCAGTATCAGATTCAGATAGTGGCTTGAACAAGCTGTTATGATTGGTTAAAGTGTAATACATTTTTTTCTGTCTCTTCTGTTTTTTCACATGTGCTTGAACTATAAACAGATTTTAAAATTTTCTAATTTGTTCTTGTCATTAGGTAATTTTTGTGACTTTATGGGTTATTCTAAATTGAGATGTGTCTTTTATATATTCTGGTTTCTCTGTATTTTTCTGAAATGACATCCAGATGCTTTTTGGCCCAACTCTAGGCAGAAGACAATGAGACATTTAAGACAGTAGTGGAGTTTGAGTGCCGTGGCCTGGAACCAGTGGACTTCCAACCGCAGGCAGGTTCTTATGAATGTTTCTCATCTCATTTTTGTTGATTTTTTGTTATCAGTCTATAATAATTAACTACTTCTTTTGTGCAGAGTTCTTTTCGAAGGCTAATTCACATAACCAAAAAGCAGAATTACCAGGTGAGGGGTTTCCACCTAATATCTTCTACACACTTGGAGAGAGAAGGGAAATAATTAGATTCATATGGGAACCAGGATGGAGATGCACCTATTAGCCTGCCTCCTTTCTCCTATCCCTCCTACTGGCCTCACATGTTGATAAGGATAGATGACTACATTCAGAACCATCTGCACTGACCAAATGTATTAGATATCTCTCAGCAGAGACCTCTCTCCATGCTGGTCCTATCTCTCCTACACCTGCTAAAGGAGAGGAGCCTGTTGGGAAGGGGTGACCTCACTAATTGAGTGCCACATACAGTGTTGAAGGAACAGGCATTAAAATCCTGGTATTTGAGCATTCAGAGGCCTTTGCGTGGATGGATAAATATGCCAGTTTTGCCTTATTGTACATCAAGTTTTCTTTTTTTTAATCCATCAAATCAATGAAGAAATGTGCATGTTTCAGAAAATGTGCCAAGTAAAATTCTTACCCGATACCCATCTATACTTGCCGGATAACTTTGTCAGTGGGCACAGAAAGGGAGTGTCTATTCCTGTACATTCTCTGTGTAACTTAGAAGCCTTAAACATTATTTTTTTAATTATATGGGAAGCCTACAAGGATCAAGCAAGCTCTGGGTTGTGGGCATTCACACGCACCCCAAGTATGTGGCAGGCTGGCAATGTGGACATATACGAAGGCACCAGAGCCTCACACACAAACACACAGCACCTAGATAGTACCTAGAATACTGTATATTTTCACCTTTCATGGAAAGGTCATGCAAAAGATGGTGTGGAATCTGGTCAGGCTGACTAAAAGAGAATACTGGGGAATTTCTTTGTAAGAATCTATAGCAATTTTACCTTAGTCTCAGCAGTCAGTGGCTATAGATTATCTGGCCCAAATCTAATTATAGGCTGATTTTAAGAAAATGGATGCCAAGTTGTGTCGGTATACATGAACAGAAGGAGCATCTTTCCTGGTGGATGCTGACAGGAATTACAGATATCCATCTACACAAAACAAAACATCTCCCACCTTTCCCCTTGAATTTTGCTTCCTCGTTTTAATGCCAGCAGGGGGCAGTTGGTCACTTCACATCCCAATGTAGACTAGTAACAATTAAACCAGTGTCCACTTAAAAGGGTGGTGTGGTGAGTTTATTCTCAAGGATAACAAATGACTGCATGAGTGTTCATTAAAGTGCCGTAAATCAGTAGGAAATGCTACACTGGGAGGCCAAAAGAATTTCCTGTGGGAAGTTTCTGGATCAGCACATCCAAACATTCAGATCCTCAGTAGAGATTTCTAGCCCCATAACCTGGAGCCTGTTTGTCAAGCAGGAGATTCCTGTTTTCTTTCCACCTGAGTAATTATAGATATGACTGTACAGTATGCCTAAGAAGAGCTTTCTAAATCTTTATAGGCTGGGTTCGCTGCCGAAGGTGCGGAATCTGGTACACCTTTCAATGACATCAACTTGTTAGAAAAGGTACCGTATCTCCACTCATGTTTAAGTGTCAGACATCCTGCTTTCCCCCAAAGGGCTTCACATGGACTAGCCAACTGTGCATATTTACACCATTGCACCACTCACCTCACCTGCTGTGGGAGCACTCTTTCTTCTTTGGATTTCCTTTATCCTCCTGCTCAATTTTCAGGGCCAAACAAGACACTATTGTTAATATATCCTGGGTGACATTGCTATACAGACGAGTATGTGCCCCTAGTTTGTGTGCACGCATAGCAGTGTAACACACTGCTGCCCTTTCAACAAATATGGCCTTCTTAGAGCTAGACGTTTTTCAAAGGAAATTCCAGTTTAATTCAACAGGTTATTCCTCTCAGTGCAGTTTCAAACATATTTATTTTATTGGAATGCACTTGGGTGTCGAGCACAATATAAATAAATTTCCAGTGTGGTGTAGGGGATACAGTGACAGACTAGGATATGGTAGAAAAGGGTTTGAATCTCCACTTGGCCAAGGAAACTCACCGGAGAGTAAAACTGCTAAACCCATTCCTTCAATATCTCACTTAGCTTGAAAGGGTCGTTATATGTCAGTTCTGACTTGACAGCAAAGACACACACACGTACATGTTATTGAAATGTGTATGAAAAATACTCAATTCTCAATTTCTATCTTCTGTAGTCCAGATAATGGTCTTCCATATACATCTCAGCTGTTGTTTAAAACCTCTCTGAGCAGTACACTATACGGAAGTCGATGCGTAGTGTAGCCAGGTAGAATCTGCTCAAGATAGTTTAACTCCTTGGTAAGATTAATTTACAGGGACATCCAGTTCTGAAATATTTAATATAAGCAAATAACAAATTGGGGTTTAACATGTTCTCACCTTTTTCAACAAATATTGCCTTTCTAGAGTTACTTGTTTTTCAAGGGAAGTTCCCATTGATTTTCATTGGGGGATTCAACCACTTCCTATAGATTTGCTAAATTGTGACAAATACCAGTAATCTCTCTGGATACTCAGAATTACTCTTCACTTATTCAGTCTTTCTTAACTATGAATAGCAGCATCAAAGTCAGTTCTATTTGGCCATACAGGTTATTGCTATATGTAATCCAGGGTGATGGCAAGTCTACTAATAAGGCAGCCAAATTCACACAAGCGAAATCTTAAAACGATCTAGAAGCTTGAAGCTGTTTAATTTACAAGTACAGTACTGTATCTACCTTAAAGTTCCCATTCTGCAGTTTGATTTTGATGTGCGCTAAACTAATGTTGTATCCTTAACTCCGCAGGACTGGACTGACTATGATGAAAAAATAAAGGAGTCTGTTGGCATTTATGAAGTTACACATAGGTTTATCAAATGCTGAGGCTTCTGTTTGCCATGGATCATTATCTACGAGACCATTTTGTTCAAATTGTATTTGGAGAATAAAAGTCCTGTGCTTTCTACAGTGTTTGTTTTTCCAGATGTTCTCAACCCTGTTTTTATTCTATCACTGTCAAAGTACAAAGGCAGCTAAGACAGCAGTCCTTACTAAACTTAATATATCCACTAGACGTAAAGTAGACACATAGATGTTTGCTGCGTTCGTGATTATGCTGGAGTAAAGGTGCAACGAAAATCTGGAAGGCCACTGGGGAGGTGTTTGGGACAGATAAACAGGTCTTTCAAGTTTCAACTGTATAATTAACTTCAGAAAGTACCTTAAAGCCTAGGAGAAACCAAGGATGTTTGTGGAAGCAATAATTCCCTCTTCTACTATCACTCAAGCTTCTTCCAAGCCATTCAGATGACTCTTTCAGGGGATGTAGGTACATACTTGGAGTGTTTGAGGGAAAGTTTCCTTCAATCCTATGTAAGATCCATGTTAGCAGATTTTTTCCAAGCTGTTGTCACAACCAAGTCTACCCCATAATCAGTGAAATTTAATACAACATTGTTTGCAGTTCACATTTTGAGTATCACTTTAGTCTTCCATGAGGCAAAATGAGGCAAAATGGTTGAAAGTGAGGCACATTTCAGAGGTGTTCTGTTTATTACATCAGTAGAAATAAGGCAGTTCTGTTCCAGTCTGTACCATTCACAGTGCAAGTTGGTGTATTTGGATTCTTCCAGATAGTTGCATATTCACTGCTAGCCTTAGCAACTCTCATTGTGAAAAATATTTTAGAAATGGGATTAGCCATGGACGAAAATGTTTGAGTAGGGTCCAGAGCATATTTGTCACTGGTAACAGGAATAGGAATCTGTATTTACATACTATAATTCAGCAATACATTTATATGACAGCTCCAGAAGGTGGTTTGAGATAATGCTCAAGCAAGTCAACCTTGAGGTTTCTAGCTTAACCTACCAAACAGCATAAAGGTAAAGGTTCCCCCCGCACATACGTTCTAGTCGTGTCTGACTCTAGGGGCAGTGCTCATCTCCATATTCAAGCCGAAGAGCCAGTGTTGTGCAAGTCTATAGCCACGTGGCCGGCATGGCTGCAAGGAAACACTGTTTTACCTTCTCGCTTTTTATAGCAGTACCTATGTATCTACTTGCATTTACATGCTTTCAAACTGCTAGGTTGGCAGGAGCTGGGGTTATCAGCGGGAGCTCGCTCCACTGCGTGGCACCCAGGATTCGAACCGCCGAGCTGCCAACTTTGCAGTCAGCAGTTTCAGAGCCCTAGTCTGCTGAGCCACCATGCCCATACCAAACATATGTGATGCTAATTGTGGGCTTTCATAGCAACTGCCTGTGTAAATAAAGGAGTGTTGGGTATTTGTGGCCTTCCAAGGGGTTCTGGCCTACAGTTTCCCATTAGTCATACTGAACCCAGGTGGAGATGAGGAATTATTGGAGTTGTATACAGCTCAGAATTAAAGCTTCCTTTAGCTAGAAATCTGACTATTCCGGCAAATGCCATTTAATTTAGATGCATCAGAAAATTTCTTTGCATTATACACTGGAACAATGTAGATGTGAAGAAAGGTAACATCAAAATTATTGCAGCTAAAACTTTATTGTAGCTGAAACGTTCAGCTAGGTTAGTTAAAAATACAGTACTGGATCTTTGGTTTATTTTTTAAAAAGCTCCTTTACCGAAGTATATTGTAACAAAAGTTGTTGTTTTTTTTCCCTGACAGTGTCCTCTCTACACATTAATTTAGGCTGTGTGTTATAATTTTGTATATTAACTGATTTACTGTAGGTATTGGGAAGGGCAGAATCCTGTGCAACTTGTCACCAAGCCTAGGAACGTAGAGCTGTGAGAACATGGCTTTCATGATGGGCATTGGTGTAATAAGACAACAATACTTTACAAACAAGAATATCAAAATTGTACTTATGCTGAGAGCAGATGCATTAAAATCAGTGCAGCAGTTAATCATGACTAACGTAAGCCCAATTGATTTCAATGAGTCTTGTCTGAAACACAAATATATGTCTTGATCCAACAGGTACAATTAAGTTAAGTTAATGATTCCAATCCCTGCCCCCAGACCCCACCCATCCGGCATATGGTTCAAGGGAGCAGGTGCTATCCTGAAATTCAAGCCAGGATGTTAGAATCTTCAACATGATCTCCTAGCACGGTGTGTTTAATAAAACAAGCCCTATTGTGCTTCATTAGCTAACTAGTTTGTCTTCCAAAACCCTGAAAATATCTTCCAGTGACTTGTGTGCACATTGGATAAATTCATGCACATCCCTAGCTGGGTAGCCCGATACATTCAGTCCAATCCAGTTGTCGTTCACTCCATATGCTATGCCGAAACCATCCGGCACCACTGGCCCAAACCCGCCCATCTGCACAGCTGAGCTGCTCAGAGTGCTTGTGGAAATAATGTTGTGATTAATCTGCGCATAAGCTAGATCCTGGTAAAAGTCCGGCAAAGGAGTTCCTCTGAGTTCTGCCAGACATTTCAAGCCATACAAATGGCGATCAAAGCCCTGACCTGTAAAGACAAAACACAGTAGTAGTTGTGCTGTAAAGCAAACAAAGTAACAACAAGCAACTACAGTAAAAGCTTTTACAATTACATTTAAGTCATAACCCTATCATACAGTTAGCAGTTTAACGCAGGAATTAAGAATGCATATTATTCATTTAGGCTGTGTTTGAGGAACATCCTGAATTCTGTTCTGTTTAATCAGTCTTAGAAACTCTCCACTTTCTTCACATCAGGAACCCAAGTCTCGAAAAGGAGTAGAAGTTATTCTACCAGTATTTTTTTTAAAAAAATCCAGGAGTTCCCTTTTCAAGCTATTCTGTAAAATACTTTTTTAAAAAACCCAAATAACATTTTCCTCTCCAATTTTAGTTACACATGCCAGTTCTGCAGCCAAGTCATTATTATCCTGAGAAACCTAGATTGCTTTGAACACACTAGATGAGCACCATCTTCTACTGGGCTCAGTAATGTACTGAACTTGAACCATATTACCAGGGTAGATCATAGAGGAGATGCAACACCAACTTCACATTTACACTCACCCATAGCAGCTTCTTTGGTGAGCTGGCTGTGATGCTTGGAACACTCCACAATCATCTGTTGCAGCTCTGCTTTACTGTGCTTGGATTGGTTCCTGACGAAAGCCTCTGAGCATGCCTTTGTATAAACTGAGGCAGGGCGGATGGTTTCAGTGCGGCCATGTCTGAATGCTGCTGTGCTGCAAGATTCATAGCTGGCAACCGTTTGGCCATATTGCTGCAGAAAAGCCATCTGGATGGCCAGTTGAGCCACGGCATCAGGGCTGACTTTCTTCTTCTTTAGCAGGTCCTTCCCTCCTCTTTTGAACTGATAGGCCTCCAGAGTCAGCGTTTTCATAGTCGCATCAAATTTTTGTTTGGCTTTCTCAATCCCTTCTTTTAAGGCATCGTTCAGGTTGAAGCTCAGTTTCTGTACAGATGTGGCAGAATCCACCGCAGCAGGCGGAGACTGGGGTGTGATGGCAGGTGACTGGGTGCTATCTCTGAACACTTCATTTTGGAATCTCAGGACAGCTACCCCGTCTCCCCAGGAGTGTTCAAAGTTAATTGCTGCAGTGCCATCTTGAGTTAAAATCAGGTCAAACGATTTGTCAAACCACCTATTGATGCCATCGCCGTGGAGCATGACCTGGGACAAGTGGGTGATGTCCCTGATGGGAAAGTCATCAAGGCATAAACAGAAAATGGCGGAATCCACCTTTCTTAATGTTTCCATGTTGCCATTGTCAAGGAGCTCTTGCCTCAGTTTGGCCCACGTATCTCGATCTTCGCTAGTCAGACAAGCAAGGGGGAACTCTGGAGCTGGACTGTTGTCGGAAAGGATGAATTTTAGGTGCGCTTGAATTTCTGAAGGCCTCACTATGTTCCCATCTTTGTCTATCACATCGAACACGTAGAAGTTTCCATTTCTCATGACCAACAGGTGCCTCCCACTTTCGTCAGTAAACAGTTCATCCTTGTTCAGCTTCGGCAATCGCGTGGAGTTGAAAAGCCTGAAGTATTGTGACATATCTAGTGGATAGGCGTTGACCATAAAGGCACAATACCATGAGAGAGAAGGAGGCACAAACCGAACAAACCTTTTAAAAGCCTGGGTGTCACTTTTGGCTGGGTTGAGGTGAAAAACCTCTGGCTCTAAAATGCCAGCCCTAAGAGTCTTCAAGAAACGCAATGCAGAAACAGTCATGTTAGTTGCTCTTATGAGCTGGTCATTATATTCCGTTTTGGGGTCCGGGTTGAAAACCATGTATGGGTTGAAGTTCAAAACGACTGGCTCGCGAGCACTTAGGTACATGTCAAACCAGGGCCCTGAAATTGCGATATGGCATAACATATAAAAAGATCACAGGCAGAACAAGTGTCATTAACATGAGATTCATGTGTGAGGGGCTTTTCTATATTCCTGTTAATCTCCCTGTAAGATGTGGTATAAAGTAGGTGCCTAAAGATAGAATCCATGAAATGTCATTACTGCTGGGACTCCCAATATCCCTGGAGTCTCCCACGTTCCAAAGAAACTGGCCAAGAGGGTTGGATGATCACCAGATTCATTTTGGGGACAAAGACAGGGGCTTTAAAAAAGGGAACGAATGCAAATATGCAAATGGGCCTCACTGACTTGGCATTCCACCTCCAGTTTCTGCACAAAAACATGTTTTATGCAATGATTTTGCCTCTATTAAATCACCTCTAACAGTGTGCCCAGGGAGCTTCACTAAACCACTGTCAACTTTATCTTCCTTTGTTCTCTTTTATGCTATTAGACATGCTACTTCCTTTCCTTTATTTTCTGCTCTGCATCTTTCCTGATCTTCTTTGTCGAAAGGAAGGCTGTTTGTTCTTAAATGCTGAAACGTGCTTCTTTTCTGGTCTTTCGTCCTGTCTTTTAGAGGCCAGCAATTTACAGCGGTGACTAAACTGGATTCCCTGAAGATTAATACTCGCATCAGTATCTTTGAACAGATTTTAATTTGCTTTGAATCAGTCACTGGATGAAAACTAGTTACTATTTTTGTACATTTACATCTCCTTTTTCAAACTTCCATAGTCTTTTTACTGCAACACAAAATTTTCTTCCGTTCATTTTATTTTCCTTGGAAAGAAGGGGGTATGTTATAAACTGCATTATCCCAAGACAGACCATTGGCTCATCTTGTCCAGTATTGTGTATTGCAAGACTGAGAAAGCTTTTCCCCCCCAACTTGATGGTTGAATTTGTGGCACTGGCAACCATATTGGGAACTTTGTACTGGCAGCGGTGAGATCACTGCCAACAGACAACCCAAGTAATTATCCAGAGCCCACTTGCTCACAAACACTTGTAGGCTAATGCTCCTTCAATGTAATCAATTTTTAAAAGCTATTGATGTTAATTGAGGCTTTTCAAAATCATAATTGCACATGAGATGGACAATGCAGGGAAGGTCTGCCTGTCAGATTCTTCCAGCTTATAAAAGCTCCAGTTGCTACCAACAAAGGCCTTCCAGAGATTGGCCACGGCATAGGATGAATCACAGTCACTGATCAGAAACAAGGCCAGGAAGAAGCTGGCAGCCTGGATGAAGGTCTCCTGCAGGATGGCTCAGGCCCAGGAGCTAGAGATTCCCATGCCTGGTAAACATCTGTCTTCTAAGATGTCATAAATTGCTCCCACATAGTATCTGAACCTGGATATGCTAGGGCAGTGGTGGCAAACCTTCAGCACTCCAGATGTTTTGGACCACAACTCCCAGAATTCCAAGTCTGTACTGCCAATGACAGGATTGTGGGAGTTGTGGGCCAGAACATCTGGAGTGCCGAAGGTTCACCACCATTATGCTAGGGGATGAATGTGGACCTTGCAAATGCAAACCATATACTAGATTCACCAATCAGCTAGGGCCTCTTAAGAGCATCAATATGATCCAGAGTCTCTCTTTGCAACACCACTGGTCACACTTCGGCACTCCAGATGTTTTGAACCACAACACTGAGACTTCCAAGCCTGTATTGCCAGTGACAAAGGTTTATAACTAACCTAAATCACACTGGTTTTAATAATGTTTTGGTCTGGATCCATTTCAGTGCTTTCCAATGACATCGGTTCCAATAAGATGTATTACATGATTAAGGAAACCAGCCCAAAACCCTTTGGTGTTAGTGAGAGCACATTCTGATATTTTGTAAGATGGCTAGTTACAGTGGTTTGCAGCTCCACGGTTCAGAGAGTAAATACAAAGCAAGCAAATGAAGTTTTGAAATTGCTTTCCCACCTGAAATATAACTTGTATGTTTGTTTTGTTTGTCTTTTGCAACTAGTTGTTCATGTAATTCTCTACCAATTCCATTTCCAAAATTGTTGGCAAGCTGTTCAGTTTTCCTTCACATTGGGGAAAGAGAGAGAGAGAGAGAGGTTTATTAAAGCTGCTAAGCTGCTGCAACTTTCTAGGTCCAGAGTACTTTGAATGAATGATACATGACAACATGGAGCCAACACAGAAAAGTCCTTGCTCTTCACTAAATCTTGAATAACCTTCTAGATGAGAATGGGGAAGCAATATTAATTTCAAAGCTATATCCAGGTGAAGCTGCGTGTGCTCCCAAGGGTCCCTTTTGCAGACCCCCTTACCCCATACCTAACATTTTAGGTTCCAAAAAATGGTCAAAAAGTCCCAAGCTGCACTCCAGGTAGGATCAGCAGCAATACTGCCATATTTTCAGGGGCATCTATACCCCTGTTTGTTTGTTTGTTTTTATTGGCCACTGATGGGTACAAGGTGAAGTGACTCATCTTAAAACCCCGCTTTTGAAAAATTAAATCCATTTTTAAAATTAACCAAACCTCACTGCAGCAACTTTTGCAGTACATGACTGTTGCACTAAGAACCTTTTTTTTTGGGGGGGGGTGAATTATAGATGCATGCCAGCCTCTTAGGCCACATGCCTCTCCTTTAGACACAGCCCATGTAGTTTACAGCCACCAGACTGCCAGAATATTTAGAGCATGTATTCTAGCCCCAATGAAATCACCCGTCATCAAGGTTCCCATTAAGGTGCTCACATACCTCTCTGCCCCTGCCCATCTGCACAGGGCTTTCTCACTTCTGTACACACATTGTGGCCATTTTTGTTTTGGTCACAACTGAACTCTCGTAGGAGAGGAAGTCATGCACAAATATGGAACACAGCTGGGATGAAAACCAGATGGCACATTGCCCACCACTGATCTAGGGTTCTGGAACTGGAGTGATATACAAGGCCTGCCTAGTTCTATTATTTCTACTCTGGTGGTTCCCAGACTTGGGTAACCCAAGTGTTCCAAGCCTGCATCTCCCAGAAACCCCACCCAGCACAGCTAGCAGTGAAGTCTTCAGACTGTAGCACTCCAAAACCACCTGGGTTGCACAAGGTTGGGAACCATCTGTCTAATGGTTCATACAAAGTAGACACTGCTGTGCATGATGTGGAAATATGAGGCACTCGGTCTTACCTAAACTGGTCGTCGTTTAAAAGGGGTTTTTGAGCATTCAGATATCTTCTAATTGTGTCTTCAAGTTTTGGAATGGGCAAGCTAAGGTATAGAGAGAGAGATGGAACAACATGATTTTCCACATTCAAGAAAACATTTAGAAAAACATTTTTATATTCAACAGTAGACTACTGAGCAATTTATGACTTGAAAGTGTTTGTGTGTATTTACATCATGATCCTCAGGTTGTTTATTTAGAACATGTAACACAGGCCTGCCCAAAGTCCGGCCCGGGGGCCAAATCCTGCCCATGAGGCCATTCTGAGTAGCCCGCAGCTGGCTGGCCCTCCCCTCCCTCCCCCTCCTTCACCCCATGTTTTTGTTTTTTTAAAAAAAAAAAAATCTTCCGCCAACACTGACACCGCCGGTAAGCTTGAGGGGCTGGGCAGGCCGGCTGGCCGGTGAGCAGAAGCTTGTGGGGTGGACGGCAAGGGGGCAGGCCACCACCACCAGCACTGCCGGGAAGCTTGTGAAGCTAGGCATGCATGCGCAGGGCGGCACACGGGCAGGCTGCCGCCACTGGCATACCCAAGAACATTGTGAGGTTGGGCGCACGCGCTGTCAGTGGGTGGGGCTTGCAGTGGGGTGGCAGGGTCAGGGAGCAACCAGCCCCTGACACATTCTCAGCCACCAAATCTGGCCCTCCTTACAAAAAGTTTGGGCACCCCTGATGTAACAGTATCTAATGTAAACAAGATGAAACATGAATTTTCTCTGAACTTGGATACTTTTTCGATTTGGTATTCATCAAAGAGTAGGTGAAAGTGCACAGCGAAGGTATTCTGTTGCTATTAGTTTAAATATGGATAGTGATCAAGGAAATTGTTTTTAGCTCTAACCTTTCACCTATATACTGTACAAAGCTAAAAGCATTACCAGATGCAGTTCAGATTGTTCTCTCTATCTACATATATTAAACTGACATAGTACTCAGCAAGGTGTAATACTAAATATAAGTCCTATTTCACAATATATAATCTAGTCAACAATCTATTTTTTTCCCTAAAGGACTCTTGACCCAGTGTTGCATTAGAAGAGTTCTTCACTACACTTCTAAAATACAAATGCAAAAATTGGAAATACTTTTATAGACCACTTTGAAAATATCATACAATAAACAAGCTTTTGTAGAATAAACACCACTTCCTCTGGTTTGTACCAGCATGAAGAACCTGCCAGGGTCCAAACATACATCGCAAGATGGATATTGCCAGGAAAATTGCTCTTGGATGATAAATCCAGCATTGTTTATTTCATGATGGGTTTCACCAGACAAATTCATCTCCTGACTTCCAGAATCTTATTAGCACTTTTCATTTGTGAAAGGGAAAGTGGCAGTCCTGGCAGCAAACTGCCGCCCCCACTTAGCAGCATGTTGGTTGAGTTCCATGGCACCTATCCAAAAATGTAACCAGCACCTCATTAGTGACTGATAATTTGCCACCAAAATTTAGATGATTTCCATTCTCAAGTGGAAATCAGCAACAGAATTCTGGCCAAAGTTACATTTTGGTCTGACATGCTTATTTATTTATTTATTTATTTATTTATTTATTTATTTATTTATTTATTTATTTATT
>JAHTLZ010000129.1:43873734-43884970 GCA_023846285.1 Phrynocephalus versicolor
TAATAATAATAATAATAATAATAATAATAATAATAATAATAATAATAGATCCTGTCAGCCTCCAGAAGATAAATGGCAAGATCAGCATATTTTGTGAAGAATTGACATAGGGAGATACCAAAGTTGGCACACAGGAACAAAAGAGGAAACACTGCAGAAAACGGTACAGCTGGAAGAGTTGACTTTTGCACCAGCTGATGTAAACAAAGACATTGGGCATCCTGTTAGTTGGAGTTCAAGATAAGGGGGAAACGATTGAAAAGCATTTGCATGTTCACTTGAGCTAAAACCATCAAGAAGATAGCGTATTCAAAATAAACTATTACCATGTCATTACCAGTTGATTGGTTGGCCATCCAAGTGACATAATGCAAAATTGTTGGGAAAGACACCTACCAGTGCCACTTTGATTTGATACAGAGCTTCCTACATGCTGAAAACAGAACTAAAATGGAGGGATCCTATTCACTCACAGTAGCCCCTCGCTATGATCCAAGAATGTGTGAATAGCTAAGGCAGGGGTGCCCAAACTTTTTGTATGGAGGGCCAGATTTGGTAGCTGAGAATGTGTCAGGGGCTGGTTGCTCCCTGACCCTACCACCCCACTGCAAGCCCCACCCACTGACCCATAAGCCCCACCCACTGACCCCTTGCAACCCCACCCGCAGGAAGGAAGGCGTGGACCAAGGGAGGGAGGGAGGAAGGTGGGGAACAAGGAAGGGAGGGAGGGAGGGAGGTGGGAACCAAGGGAGGGATGAAAGAAGGAAGGAAGCTGGGGACCAAAGGAAGCACAGGGAGCCATGGCCACAGGTCGCCCCTTGGAAGAGGTGATCTGTGTGACCTTGCATCCCCCCAAGCTCCCCAGCCGTGGCGACGGCTTGCCTGCCAGCCCACCCCCACACAGTCCCCTGCGGTGCTGGTGGCGGCAGACCGCCCGTCTGCCCAAGCTTCCCAGCGGTGCCAGTGGCACGGCCCGCCCAACCACTGCCCCGCGCATGCGACCAACCTCACACATTCCCCTGCGTTGCCGCCCAAGCTTCCCAGCTATGCCAGTGGTGGCAGCCTGCCAATGTGCCACCCTGTGCGCGCGTGTGCCAAGCTTCACAAGGTTCCCAGCGGTGTCAGTGTTGGCGGAAGATTTAAAAAAAAAACATGGGGCAAAGGAGGGGGAGGGAGGGGCAGGCCAGCCACCCATGGGCCACTCAAAATGGCCTGACGAGCCGGATTTGCCCCCCCCCCCGGGCCGGACTTTGGGCAGGCCTGAGCTAAGGGAAAGGAGCAAGCTTGATCACCGTTACCAGTACTGTATGTCATGTAGCCAATGGAAAATAAATGGAACCTTACTTGTGCCAAAAGCATTCCAAAGTGGAAGATCAAGTTCCATCTTATTGCATCTTCATTGTGCATAACACAAACTAAACATGTGGTCGGTACAAATGCAGTTGCTCAACAGCAGGGGTTCTTATTAGTATTTAATGGAATTGACTTGGAATAGATAAACAAACAAACAAATAATGAGCATTTCCATCAAAACTTAATTTCAAAGGTACCCCCAGAGAATGACAGCAAAAAAAAAAGTTTATTTATATGTGTCTGTTGAACAAGGTTGTGATCTTATTCATACTTATGAATAAGTCCCACTGAATTCAACCAAGTTTTATTCTCAGTTGTGTATAGTAGTGGTGGGCAAAATTGAACCCTCCATGTTAGAAGTCCAAATCCCATCAATCTGCAAACCATGAGTAATAGCAAAGGATGATGTGTACTGCAGACCAATAATATGTTCAGAACTATAGTTCATTGATCGTTGGTATATGCAATTGAAACTTTACTTTGACCCTAAACTTCATCAGCATAAGATCTGATATCAGCACACAATTAAAGATTTTAGTTTGTAATATTTCTTTTTATGGCTCCCTTTTCTAAGCAAAAGTCTCCTCTGTTGCTTTCTGACGGCTTGACTTTCTGTCTGCTTATCATTCTACCCTCAAAATAATCAGTGTGGACACACTAGCATTTCCGCCACAGTCCACCAGGCCTGTCCTGGTGAAGACCTTGTGCTTTAAGTAATTAACAAATTGATAGGCCCATTCCTTTCTCACTTTATTATCTGTATCCTCAGTTAGTCATGGGTATATGTATACAGGCCAGGCATTTGCCCTTCTTTGTCTGAGAAAGTTGATTTTCATCTCGCAAAGCTCACATTGAAATAAATCTGTTAATCTTTAAAGTCCTACGGTATTTCACACATACGCACACCAGCAAGGAAAGGGAAATCATCCTGATAATTTGTAACTCTCACAAATTCTTCTCTGAAGGGCAGAAAGTTCAGATTATTACATCCCCATGGTAATAGCTAGTGCCAGCATCAATAGTTTGTACGTGTGTTTTTTCTGTTATTAGCATGCCTCAAATTCTGCATTTAAAGGTGGAAATGCTATCATTTTTATTTGATCAAGCTGATGACAATTAAAAGTAAGCTTGTTTAAAGAGGCAGAGTTTGTCATCTACCCTGCCCTGTTGTGATAACCCATAGCCACTCACCCAGCTGGTGAATAACTGTATGGGAAACATAAGCTTACAGTGCCCATTTCTCTCCTTGCAGTTGCTGGAACAGTGGACCCTGTAACGTATGACACTAATGTATTTATTTGTTTTTCCAACAATGTGGTGCTGTGCTTTAAGGCAACTCTCATTTTAAAAACACTACTCTTCCCTGTTCTAATTTTCCAGAGTCCCTAATCTTCTTCCAGGTTCTTATTGATGTAGTCACTAATAGGATTATTGGTATTAATTTGGAAATAATGCCAGCTACATGCTTGGCGGCTGTTGGCAGAAGAGATGACCTTGCAGGTCAGCTAAGCAGCACTAGAAACGCTTTGACCTAATCTATACCAAACCAGAGACGGCTGTTCTAACAAAGGAGGTTGGTGAGGTCCCTCTCCATGGGATGCTGATTCTTTTCCAGAGAGCGCTGAGGACAGCATGGCAGTGGCTTTTGATGCAATGCTGGCTCGGGTCAAGGATGTGTGTAAAAGAAATGGTTTGCTCATTCTCTCGGTGTTATCCGTCATAATAGGATGTCTCCTTGGATTCTTCCTCCGGACCCGTCGCCTCTCTCAACAGGTGAGCAACCCAAGCAGGTGTTTGTTACGTAAGAAAAACGAGGACCCAAAATGATGTGGTAATTTGAAAGCAAGATGTCTTGTTCTAGAACAGTGGTTATTTTTTGTGGGTAGGATGCTCTCCCAGTATTTTACCTGGTATTTTATATATATTGAGTACAATACATAGCTACAGGTGGTCCAGCACAGTCCTATTATAAAATGACGTGTTGCATAAAAAGTCAGATTCTGAAATGGCAAGCAACATACTTGCGCTCAATAGCTTTCAAAACTGAGAGTGTCTGTGATAAGTCATTGATTTCTAAATCTAATTTTAAATCTTTCATCACTCATTTCAACATTTAGAATCTTGCAGAAATTTCTGGTTTAGTCTGTACTATACAGTATAAATTTTGCTCTCCCTCTGCTTCCAGAGTAGATTCTGATGACAATGAACAAGCCAGAAATAAATACATTTTAATGTTTTTGCCAAAGAATAGGAATTGTCTCTTTGTAAAAAGTAGTATATCAAAATATCTATATATTAGATACTAGTCTGGGAAGTGAATTTATTTCTAAACTGTGTCATTCATGGGTAACTAATAAGCCAAAAGTATCTCTCTCTGTGAGTTTATGTATACAGTATACAGTATATAGTATACAGTATACAGTATATATATATATATGAGAGAGAGAGAGAGAGAATTTGTTTTGTACTTTGTTACCAGGATTAACTTTGATTAAGTATAACCCAACCTTCAGAGAACTGAGATATTAATAGAGATGTAGACAGATGTCTTTGATTGACAGGAGCTTTAGTACCATTTTTCCCCTAACAGTGTTTAAGGGAAAAATCTTTGCTATATTCAGAGTGTCTGTATTACTAAAGTCAAGTGTTAATCTGATAACTTTCAATAATATTTACCAGTCTGCATTTTCAGTAGTGCAGTCAGGAACATAGTTGTTCTGCTAAAATTCTGAACTTTAAGATAAGCTCATGCAAACAATTCATTTTTCCTTCTCTTTTGCTTTTTTGTTGTTGTGGCCGTGTGTTGAGATGAAAGTAGTAGTAAAGCGATCACAGCATCCAGAGGTAGCTTGGCCAAGAGACAGAAATGTGTATGTTCAAATAATTTCATAGGAAATGAGTTATTTCTTCTTTATTTTGTAGGAAATTAATTATTTCCAGTTTCCTGGAGAACTGTTGATGAGAATGCTGAAAATGTTGATTCTGCCCCTGGTTGTATCAAGGTAAGTTTGTCTATAACAGATTGTAACAACTTCATTCTTTGCAGTGAGCACACGAAACGTTGTTGTTCATCTCAGTTTTTAGTTTTTGAAGACAAATTCATTGGAGAGAATAACTGTATGATGCAGGAGTATTTATGAGACATAGATTTAGAGATGGTTGGAAATTTTAACTGAGATGGGCCCTGCATTGTCTGTTTGGTTTTGGTAGCATAAATGGGTAGAAAATGCGACTGTAGCACATCATGCAAGCATGCCTGTAATACTCCATTGCGGGGGAAACTGTTGGAAGGAGGGGCCATTTGCAGCAAAGAAAAGCCAGCAAGAGAAAGGTTTCCCATACATCAGTTTTGTGTGGTCAATCACCGTTGTTCTCAAACCATTCCTTTATTCTCAGTCTCCTTCTTTATACTTCAGTCACTTTTCCTTTGAAAGACATCTAAGAAAGGAACTCTATTAAATACATTTAAACACTGTATGGCTTGCAGTTCATTGCCTAGGTGTAGAAATAATAGAGCAGAGTACAATAGTTACCCTCTATTATAACTTTTGGCTACAATGTTTGTTTCATCAGTAAGACCCAGAATACCAACATACTCAATAATATCGAAAGTGTTGCTTGAATAATCCCTTGTTTTAGAAATAAATGCTAGCAAGCCAATATGTTATGTAATGCGTCCTCCTGGTCCATGTGTATTTCTGACTCCATCTGTTACTTTATATTACAGATATATGGTAATGGTTCATATCCCTTTTTATGCTGTAATAGTATTTGACAAAAATTACAGTAATTGTTTTATAGTGCATGCTATACATTTAAATATTTATAGAAAAAATGTCAAATGCACTTAATATTTCATGCAAATAAAACATTGCCAATAATGATGTTAATATGCAAGTTTTGCTTTTCCAAATAGTGGAGTTATCAGAGAGCTTTATTATGGCAGTTCTTATCTAAAATATGCATTCTGCTAATGGCCTCAGGATCAGGATAACTCATAAAGAGTTAGGTTTAAACAAGCTGTTTAGAGCTCAGGTCCAAAGTTCCAGTCCAGCTGTTGAATTCTAAGATATTCTCCAGCTGTTGGGCCTATCATGTTGCTTAATTGTTATTTTCATTTAACAGTGCTACCATCATAGCCTCTGAACTTTAGACTCTCCTGCTTTACATTTCTTTTTCACCCAGTACACATTAACGAATACAGTAGAATTGTTAGGCGGTACTTGCAGTTGGTAAAAGTGCTAATGGATACAAATTATACTCAAGGTATCTCTTGAGTCAATGCATGAATCAAGTAAGCACTCCGTTTGTCCTTCTCTTCCCCCCACCCCGTTTTTTTTTTGTAAGAAGTCCCAAGAGAAGTTCCAGTTTACTAGATTTAGCTGTCTTTAGACTTGGTAATTCTGAACAGAAAACACACAATTTATCTGCAAAGTATGTTTAATTTATAAATATGTAAGAGTGGTGATGGAGGTAGGCCATTCACTAATTAGCAGTTTTATTTCCTTTCTCAAGCTACTGAAATATCTTCTGAAGCACTTTAAAATAATGTGTGTAGTTCATGCAGAGAAAAGAGTTGTATCACCTGCTATGCTGTGTGTCAGCTTTGGAAATAGCTTTCAAGATAGGCCTATCTTACTCAATCCTTAATGGTTTTTCAAATAATAGAATTTGGCCTTGGTTTTTTTGTGAACTTATTTTAACACTCTCTTGTCCTCCCCCATTCTCTCATATATAAATGTATTTTGCTGCTATATTGTGTCATCATTGTAACCACTAGATCATACTAGTTCTTTTTATCTCTGATACGTCTTGAACTCTTCTGAGGAAATATTTGTTCATTTAAAGCATATTTATATTTACCTCACAACTTATCCAGAAAAGCTGCTTGAGAGATTATTTATTTATTTATTTAGAGGATTTTTACCCTGCCTTTATCAAATAAAATATTATGTCCAAGACACTCTCCAACCAACAGGAGACCAACAATCTGCTGTCATTAAGTGTTATTGATTAAATACCTCACCAGGGCAGGGCAGCAATCAGTTTGTCAGCTGCTATAAAAGAGATAGGGCCATCCTGAGTTTTCTACAGGTATCTGTTTCACATTTCCTTCCAATGGCAGGCACAACTTGCCTTATGCTGTTTCATTTTAGTATCAAGAGCTAAAGACATTCACCAAACACAATACTACCATCCAGACAGCAGGATACCATATGCAAACCTAAGCACAACATTATAATACCATATATAGTCTTAAAGGTTGTTTTGCAGGCATTAAATTCTGATGTGAACAGGATACTTCTCATCACCTCCAGATTCTAAGGAAGCTATTATTTTGACTTGACATAAGTGTTTAGCTGCAGTCATGAACTGGATGAGGATGAACAAATTGAAATTAAACCCAGACAAGACAGAGGTGCTGCTGGTTAGTCAAAAGGGAGAACAAGGGATATGGATGCTACTTGTACTGGATGGGGTCACCCTCCAATTGAAAAAAGAGGTGCACAATTTGGGGGTGCTCCTGGACTCATCCTTGAGCCTAGATACCTAGGACACAGCTGTGGCCAGTAGCGCACTGGCACAATTAAAGTTAGTATACAAGTTATGCCTGTTCCTAGAGAAACCTGCTCTGGCCACAGTGACACATGCCCTAGTGACGTCCTGGCTGGACTACTGCAATGCGCTCTATGTGGGACTTCCAATGAAAAGTCTCAGGAAACTTCAACGGGTCCAAAATGCAGCAGCCAGACTGCTGACTGGGGTGGGTTACAGAGATCACATTACACCCCTATCAAAGCAGCTGTACTGGCAGCCAATCAACTATTGAGCACAATTCAAAGTGCTCACCTTAACCTACAATGCACTATTCGACCTGGATCCTAGCTACCTCAAAGATCAAATCTCACAGTATGAACCGGCTTGGGTGCTAAGGTAATCAAGAGAGGCTTTTCTCTCCATCCCACCTCCCTCACAGGTACACCTTGTGGGAACACATGAAAGGGCCTTCTCGGCTGCAGCACCCAGATTCTGGAACTCCCTCCCACTGGAGGCCAGGGCTGCCCCATCTCTGCTGTCTTTCCAGAAGCAGGCAAAGACCTTTCTGCGTTCCCTAAATGATGGACTACCATACATGGCTACAAAGACTTGTGTTTATAACCACTTATAACTTTCTGTTTGTATCTCTCTTTGTGGTGATTACATTGACACTATGTTATCAACTGTTAGTTCCCATCCCTCATAACATTTAGATGGTCTACCATGCATGATTACATGGAATTTATACTCTTTTCTTAACTCCTCACATTCTGTTTTAGCTTTATTGTTATCTTCTGATGCTGTGAGATACCCTTCAATTCCCTGTTCTTAAACTTGAATATGTCTTAATTGTACTAGACTGTATATTGTCCCTCCTTACTGTAAGCTGCCTTGAGTCCTATTCCAAGGAGAAAGGGGTGGGGTGGGGTGAAAATATAAATAAATAAATAAATATGTGAACTTACAATGGTTTAGTAGTAAGGTATAATTGTCTTGAAAATGTTTCCTCTTTCAATACAATGTTGTTGACAGTTTAATTACCTGTTTTAATAAGAAAGCAAGTGAAACAAGCCAGTCATGTTTCAAGCAATTTATTTTTAACTAAGACTAAAGAGCAAGTTCCTTTCAGGTAAGGAATCCACTTAGCCATAAAAATCTGCCTTACATACTTCTGGCCCACATAAATGAGTACTATACTGTAAATGGATGACTGAGTTAAACTGGACTGATGGGTCCATCAAATCTGTTTGCATTATTTATGTATAAAGTGAAATCAGAGGGTTACATATAGTGAGGCAGATGGTTAAAGAAGGGTGGGAGGGGCTTCTAGCCTATTCCCCCTTCTATCCCATCTCTTTCATTAGTTCCTTATTCCAGCCAGTTTTCTCAGCTCTCAGGTCACTTTCAACAGCTGGTTGGAAGAAAGTGGGGCCTTGACCAATCAGCCAAGGGAGATTTCATGTGATTTAACCATACTAACCACCCACATTCCTTTTACTTTTAAGGTTAGATTTCTTTCTGTCTTTGACACCAGCATCATAATTCCTAACAGGGCAGATATGTGAGAAGTATCTTAGTGTGTTTCTTCTTTCCTAACCAGAGCAAAAATCAATATCATAACAAACCATTTTTCTTCTGTATTTGTTTATCAGAGGACATTATTATCAACATGGCAGTGATCAAGTTCTTGTGAAAGAGCAGATAGAATTTATAAACCAATGCTCTTTTTTAATTTCCTCTGATGGGATGCCTCCCACTTCGCCACTCATACTTTTTTGTCTTCCATTAGCGATGAACCTGCTGGGACAAGGCAGGGAAATCCTATTATTAGAAAAGTTTTACCCGCTTCCTCGGCATTTCTAAATGATGAGTTTCCATTCAGTATCTTAAGCCCAAGCCTCTTCTAGTCACTGATTATTTTTTCCTGAGGTCAGGTTCTTTTTCAGACCTGGGGGCCATCTGTTCCTACTACTTTAATACATTTGCCTCTGAACTATTTGGTGTTTGATAAGATTGGGTTAGAGCTAAACCAGATCAGACAATTGGTGGGTTATAAATATATAAGCTTCGATATTGTTTTATCTTGGGTACCAGCTAGATGTCATTCATTAAACTTGGTTGCTTTATTATATGCATGTTCACTGAATGCAATGGATTCTAACTAGTTTAAATAGAAGTTTACACGCAAATACTAGAAAATCAGACAGTCACTTTCTATACAGTTTAGCTCTTTCCATGTATTGACACATGTATCCGTTTGGGCCAACACTTGCTAGTAATATGCTGGTCTATGACTAGATGCCTAAAGCACATCTGGTCTCGCCTGATTTCAGAAGCTAAACAGGGTTGGCAATGGTTAGTACTTGGATGAAAGACCACCAGGGAATACCAGGCGCTGTAGGCGCCTGGAATAGGAACTGGCAAGCCACTCCAGTAATTCCTGCCAAGACAACTCCATGGACATGGGGTCACGAAGAGTCGGTCATGACTGTAACAACACAACATACACAACCACACATGACTGGAAAACAGAGGTGAAAGCTACATTTTGCTGGTACATTGCCCATGGCCATCATTGTATCCTATTGGATAACATGCATTTATCAATTTATTTGTTTGTCCATTAATTTTATATAGCTCATTTATCTGAGTGAGCATAAGACAGCATGCACATCCCCTCTTCTTTCCATTTTATTGCCTTTACTTGCCTGGGAGATCAGCTTGGGAGAGAATGGTTGATAATCTGTTTTGTAGCTCAATGGTGATGTGAGCCTGCTCTTAAGTCCCAGTCCAGCACTCTGGCCACTTGTCCAAAGTGGTACTGCTCATTTCTAGTGCATACGTGTAGGTAGAAAGACAGATATGTATGTAAAGAACATGGGCATGAAAGGAACTTTTACCAAGGGTGTGGTGTATGCCTAATAGGTTGGGTACTGTGCTTCCAAATAATGGCTCATGTACCAAGTGTTAAATTATTTGCTTTGTTTCAAAATATGGGACCAGGGAGGGCAGACTTCATGTTGAGTCCCAGATTGGAAACTCCATGTATAAATAAGCTATCGTATAGGTCTTCCTAGCTTTTGGTTACAAATTAAACAAGTTAACTTTCCCCCAAGGCAGATTATACTTAATAAGATGCACTACATTGCCTGTAACAATGGTGGCAAACCTTCGGCACTCTAGATGTTCTGGACCACAACTCCCACAGTCCTTTGTCATTGGCAATACAGGCTTAGAATTCTGGGAGTTGTGGTCCAAAGCATCTGGAGTGCTGAAGGTTCGCCACCACTGGCCTGTAACAACATAAAAGAAAACCCTTTGGGTTTACCATGGAAAAGAGATTGCAGGGAGGCTTAATTAGCCACTGACAAGTGACCCCAAAGTGTAAGCAATATACCCAAAATTAACTAAACATGAGGAGAAACAAAGGAACTCAAGAATGTAGGTAAGGAAATGGGCCCACAGAAAAGTGCGGCCAGGCATTACTTATCCTACAGTCATACAACTGGTTTTTTTCTTTTTCCTTCCTCCCCATGCCCCCCACTAAATTTCTAACTCTTCCATTGATCTCTATTGCAGTTCATTTCATTTCCTTCAGTCCAGTTCCCCAATATATCAATTTCATGTTGAATCCTGGTTCTGTCTTCTGAGGTATTTGTTACCTATCTCACTTCCTGCAGATTGGATGAGCATCCTCTTTGGGCCATCGTCCAAGTTGTTTGGAAAAATGTTGTGCAACATAGGGCCCATACCAGAACCCTGTGGTAACCCACTTGTCACTTCAAGCTGAGCACTCGTTGGATACAGTTCATGTGCCAGCTACAAATTTCCCTAACAAACTGCACTTTCTAGTCCCAATTGTGCCGGCTTGCCTGCAGTGCAATAATATCATGGGGGAACCTGTGGAAAGCCTTGCTGGAATCAAATATATACTACATCACCAGCATATCCCTGAATTACCAAAATTTATAATTCTTTTTTAGAAGGAAGGAAGGAAGGAAGGAAGGAAGGAAGGAAGGAAGGAAGGAAGGAAGGTTATTTTGGTATTACTTGTTGGTTCCTAATAATTATAGCATTGTCTTCTATGTGCTCAGAGGTAATGATCTGTCAAATTTTCTAGGCTGACAATTCTATAGTTGCTTGGATCCTCTATTTCCCCCCCCCCAAAAAAAAAATAGCCAACATTTTGTCTACCTCACTGTTCTCCAAGAATTCTTTAATATTAGACAGAGGCTACAGTTACAGATGCTATAGTACAGGGGTCCTCAACCTAAGGCCCCGGGGCCAGATGCGGCCCCCCAAGGTCCTGAATCCGGGCCCTGGGACCAACTGCAACCCCCCCCCC
>JAHTLZ010000129.1:43884980-43911613 GCA_023846285.1 Phrynocephalus versicolor
CCCCCCCCCCACCTACCCCCTGTTTTGTGAGCAAGTCAGCCTCTGCAGCTGCTTTTGGACTGTGATCTGGCCCCCAGTGGTGTCTGGGTGGTGGTGGACCGGCCCGCTGGTTGAAAACTTTGAGGACCCCTGCTATAGTACATTTGAATATGATTCATCTGCTCTCTGATATGACTTCATTTAATGTACCTCAATGTCCCTTATCTTGATTAAGCTGCAGCTCTCTTACAGGATCATTTGTACAATTTCCCCAAGATTGAAAACTTTGGGAGAAGACAAAATAGGTGTTAAGCAGTGTTGACTTTTCTTTGTCATTCACAGTCTTTTTCTTCATGTTAAGCACATGTTTATAACTTTTCTGCCTACTGAGCTCCCAAAGCAATGTACAGCAGACCGAAATGATCAAAAATTCATTTATTTTGGAAAGTAGATTTAAAGCATTCTTTAAAAGCAGATCCAAAACATTCTTTAAAAGGAGATCTAAAACATTCTTAATTCACACACACACACACACACACACAGAGAGAGAGAGAGAGAGAGAGAGAGAGAACACCCTTTGGATCTAGGTATATCATCATTTTAAGGAAGAATAATCAAGAGCTGAGGTGCCACTATTGAGAAAGCATTTTTTAAAAAGTGATGAGACAGTGCACTTCTGATAAGAAATGAACTTGAACCAGGGCCTTGATGAAAAAAGCATTATATTTTCTATATCCTGGGACTACATTTCCCCCCCCCTACACTTTTTAACTTATATGAGCCTATGAATGAGCGATCTCCAAAATATTCTGTCCTCAGTGGTCCTTTCAGCTCTTGTAAATTCAAGCTTTTGGCTTCCTTCACAGAGTCATTTCCAAAGAAGGATAGCCTCACTTTCAACATTTTGGCTCCAGAGATAGTACAGACTTGATTTGATTTAGAACCCAATTTGGTTTTCTAGCAATCCATGATATCCGTAAATATTTCTGTAGTTTTTCATAATCCTTTCCCCTTTTGTTCTAATTTTCAGTTGTACTATCCCCAATGCATTTATTAGGGGAAAATGTAGCTGACATTTGCACATTCCTTTTATTTGTCCAGCACTGGGACTTACTTGCTTCTCTCATTTGCAAATGTTCACACTATAAATTCATTGCGAACATGCTGTTCTGTTTTTGCTTTGTCAGCTTGGATTGCTTCCCCCAAGCACTTGTGTGAAATCTGTCTGTCTTAAAAGCTGATATCCTCTGAGTAGCAATGAGATTGATGTATTCAGCTATTGCTGTTCTAGTAACAAGGTTGTATACCCACTGCACTTCAAAAATTGTTATTTCCATGCAGCCTAAATCCCTGATATTCAGATGCTGCAAGCGCCTGTGCTATAATGTGATTAACATCCATGTTGGAAGAAGTAATTTATGAAATGACAGTATCCCTCTCCACTCCACACCCCCATCTAAAGCAAGGTTTAGTTTTTGTTGTGTCTGTCGTTTGTAGGGAGAGAGGTTTTTCCATTACACAGCAGCAAATGTGTGTACATGTTGGCGGAAGTCCCTGAAAGTCTAGGTGTGCTGCAAAATGTACTTCTTTAACTCAAGTAGATCAGAAATATGTTTCTTTGTAATGTGCCTATGATGCAGTTCAAGTGTATAGATACATGTATAATGTTTTAGAGGTATGATGTTTGTACAGTATGTAAACTGACCCTGACAATAATGTGGGACTTTTATTTTCTTCTCTTCTCTCTCTCTCTCTCTCTCTCTCTCTCTCTCTCTCTCTTTCTTTCAAGAATGCCAACTTTTTCCATGTTTCATTTGAATTAGCCACAAAATCAGACCTCTGTCCATGTCCCTGAGTAGAGATGTAAAATTACTGGAAACTGTGGCAGGGAATATGGGTGAAAAAACTTGGGCTTTTTCTTCCAATTTTTTCCCAATGTTTTATTTTCCATGGCTTCAAAATTTGCAGAAATTTTACATCTCTATCCCTGAGATATTGAAAACTTGTCATGTCATAAAGGGTGATGAGAAGCTTGATTGATAAAACCCAAAGCCAATCGTAAAAATATAGGGAAGTCAGTGGTTTTTTTATGCCAAAAAATAATCATGCACTATCTAATCATTCTTAATGTTGTTTGTCAAGGGGGAACCTCACTGGGCAATCTTGTTTAGGAAGGACTTTCAAGCAATTTTGAAATGAAAGCATGACCAAGAGGCGAATGAATGAAAACAAACATGCATCTTGTAGCGACTGCTGTTAATACTTGACCATTGCTTCTTGACAGGATTAATGCCTTTATAATCACGCTAATCCCCTTTGACAGCTTCATCCATAATCCATCTATTTCAAAGCAATATCCAGATGGCTTCTGATGGGAAGGAATATAGGAAGCTAGAGAGGCATGAGATGAATGGACTTTGCAGTCAGCTTATCATGTTTCCCTTTTCCAGGGCCATGGTGTTTAAAAGTAACACCATTCAAAAAGATAAGACAGAAAGAGCTATGCTGATAAAAACAGCTGGAATGAAACCAATTTTACATCTAAATTTCAGAGATGTAGCTTAACTAGTTGTAAATCTGCCATGTGGTCTTAACAACTCTATTCAAACAATCAAAAATCCTAAATTTCTTTGCAAGGGTGATGGATATATTATGAACACTAAACAGTGTTTAGATATGAACAGCCGAGATGTGACAAGTTTCTGCTACTTTTTGCTTAGTGGAGCAGGTAATGTATTGCCCTCTCTCTTTTTGTCCATGTCACTATTTTAAAGGAGTTTGCTATAGATAATCGCTCAAACCATTAGATAAGAATAGGAGACTTCCTTTATAAAGTCTCAATTTTGCAAATCTGCCAGGATCTCTAAGATGATCTCCCTAGGTTGTTGATGGACGAACAATAGGATTTCAGGTGGGATGAACAACAAGAGTTCAAGAAAGTAACAAAGAGATGATCTGGATCTCTTATTTCTTTTATTTTTTGTCTCCTGTTTAAATATGATGCCTGAAATCCTGGTGCTTAGCATACTGCAGCATATAGAGTAAGCCTGCTAAATCAGTGGGAATTTGATGAGTCAGCTCTTCCATAAATTCCATTGATTCAATGGATCTGCTTTAGTTGTGAGTCACTATGTTAAGCAGCAGGATTTCAGCCAATGTGTCATTCGAGGTTTCAGCAGTCTTCTTTCCAGAACTTGTAATAATATTGATTAGTTTGATTTTTTTTTCTTCCCTTACAGTAGATATCCCTAATAAACTCCTTCTCAACAGTTAATTACTTCTGTGCACTTTCTCATTACAACTCCAGCCTCATCACTACATTATCTGGTGGCAAAGTAATCTTATTATAGTTGATGATCTTATTAACGTGCATGCTCCAAAGACAGGACAATCTCATTATTAGACCCCCTCTAGGATTTGTCACCTTGACACTAATGTATGATTGGACATTATGTCTCGGCCATAGCACAGCAAGTAATCTCACCTCATTTGTAGGACTCTTGTAGAGAGAAGTGAGAGAAGTACCAGGTCATGTCATGTCTTTGACTAGTCTGAACTCCCTGAGACACCATCTGATCATTGTTTTGCCTTGTCTTTGCTATCCTTGCAAATTAGCAATAGCATCTCAACCAAGTGAAATGTTTTTAATGGTTTCAGTAAGACAGAATTGACTATTAGCCTTTTCACACGACCCCTAAGATCCGCTGGCCACTTAATTTCGGACCAGAGATCTTGGGGGTTCATTGCTCTTCCTGCGTCCCCACCCCTCCGCACTTCCTTGATCCTGTCTGCGTGAGGGGAGGTAGAAAAAAGGGGACAAAAGAATGCAGGCTCACCTCTGTTTGCCGGTCCAAGCCTCCCCAAGCCTCCCCTTCATCCTGATTCCTTCTCTTAAAGGGGCGGGAGGCAAAAAAACCAACAAACAGAAGCGAGGAGAGCCAGGCACTCACTCCTTTACATCGGATCTGGGATTTTTCACCCTCCAAGAGCAGGTACCTGAAAAGTGGGCTGGGACGGGCTTAGGTGGGCGTGGCCGCACTTAATTTTCTGTAAACTCCGGAGCTGGTGGGGAAAAAATTTCAAGCTCCGGAACTGGGAGCCATTTGCGGCGGAGTTTAGGGGTCGTGTACAAATACCCTTTTATGGCCCAAATCCTGTTGAATATTTACACATCTAGAGACTCCTGGCCAGATTACTGCAGTTGATTCCACTGTTCTGTACATGTTAATATGGTGTTATCTCCATATTTTACATTATTGATGCTTCATTCATCAATTTTCATCCCTCCTTCATCTGAATCAAGTCCATATTTATGTATGATATGTTCTGTATACAGATTGAACAAGTAAGGGAAAATGCACTCATGTCTGATATTTTTGCCTATAGGAAGCCATTCTGTATCTCTGTATTCTGTCCTAATGGTAGCTTCTTTTCTACAAAACAGGTTATGTATCCGGACAATCAAGTCCCGAGGCACACCCATTTCTTTCACAACAACCCATTGTTTCTCATAATCCACACAGTAAAAGGCTTTACTATAGTCTATAAAGCATAGAAAATCATGCATTTCTCACTCCATCTAAGGTAAAAAGCCTTTGTTGCAACTCTTTGAACATAATGAACATGAAACAAACAAATAAATAATGTCATTCAATTGCATGAGAACTCAAAGCAATGGTACTATAATTACTGCACTCCTTGGTATCTCCTTTCTTGGGATTGGAATGCCAGTCTGTGAACCATTACTTTGATTTCCATGTTTCCTGGCATATTCTTGTTAGGAGTTTTATGTACCGAGTCTCTGTGGCTTGAATTAGGTACAGTATATGGCTATTCTATCTAGCTGGGGATTTATTTATTTCCAGTGTTTTCAGAGCAGCTTTCACTTCACTTTCTCAAAATCCAGGGTTTTTCATCATCAAATTGCCATTTCAAAGTAGCCTGCCATCCTTTTAACTCTTCCATATACAGTACTGTTTTCGCCTTCTCTTTATAGAATGGTTCTCTGTTTGTCATTTAGCATCCCTAATCTAAACTTGACTTTCCCTTTATTTCTTGGATTTTTTGAAATACATTTCTTTTAAAAAATTAATTTTTATTAAATTATTTATTCCTATACAAAATACAAAATAGCACATAAAATTAACATAAGACTAAACAACCATGCTCCCCTCCACCAGCGGAACCTTTTAATCAATATTATCCCTTATTATCCTCCCTTCCAGAACTGAATTGATTGTTGCACTGAAACTTTACCCTTATTTCTTACAAGCACATATTCAATACATTTATCCCATATATCATAAAAAGTCTCTTTATAACTCTCCTTTCTTAATTTTTTAAATTACACATCAATTTGTCATTTAAGGCAACATTCCAAACTTCATTATACCATTCATTCATACATAATTCATAATTTCCCTTCCAATTCCTAGCTATAATTAATCTATCAGCTGTCAAGAGATTAGTAATCAACTCTCTAGTTTTACAGTCATAATCTGTCTTAACAAATATTGAAAATAAAGCAATTTCTGAATTGGGCTCTATATACCTTTCAAATATATCACTTAATTCTTTAAAAATAGATCTCCAAAATTTTTGTACCTTTTCACATTCCCACCACATGTGAAAATGTGTACCAACATCCTTACCACATTTCCAACAAACCTTAGAAAAATTACCATTTATTTTATTCAATTTCACTGGTGTCAAATACCATCTTATTTTTTAAAAATTTCTTTTATTCTCACTGACATAGATCTTAGTATTCTCATTCTCCATATTTTTATTTATTCTAGTTTTTTTTAACCTTCATTACAATAATTATTAATCAACCCTTGCCAAAAATTAATATAATCTATTGCTAACTGCACCAGTAGCATCATAAAAAAGAAATTAATCTTTGGCAACATTTTCATTTTCATCAATGCAATCCTTCCCAACCAAGATAATTTCAAACTAGAATATTTTTGTATTTTATTCTTAATTTCTCTTTTTAATTTATTATAATTATATTATTTTAATTTCTGTGTATTCTTTACCAAATCTATACCTAAATATCTAATTGATTTACTTATCTTACACATATATTTTTCAACAATCATTTCTTGTTCCAACTTATTACAATTAAACAACATTATCTGTGATTTCAATTTTAAAAAAAATCACCGACTATGGGGGCACAATTTTTCAAGCTGGTTAATCAGAAAATTAGATCTGGATTTTAAAGACCGTGGAATAGAGCCTATAGAGACAAAGAGCAAAGAAATAAAGGAAGACAACAAAAAGAAAAAAAAAAGAAATTATTTGTGGTTTCTTTGCTCTTTGTCTCTATAGGCTCTATCCCACGGTCTTTAAAATCAGGATCTAATTTTCCAATAAACTGGCTCAAAAATTGTGCCCCCATGGTCAGTGGGTTTTTAAAATAACCCCAGTAACACCCACTTAACCAGGTTTCAGTGAGATTTTCAAGAACCAAGGTGGAAGGTGGGTATTTTTTGTTTTATTTTAAAATGCACATTTTTACAAGAGACAAACGTTAGTGGGGGCACAGAAAACCCATTTCCCCCCCTTTTGTTGTCAGTTTACCACTTATGTGGGTCGGCAACATTCTATCTTGCTGGTTCCCCCAACTGCTGTCTCTCCAATACTTTGCTCAGGAAACTGCCAGCCACATTGGGGCGAGGAGGAGGACGAGGAGGAGGCTCACTTGCAGGACAAGAATGAAAAAGACAAGTCGCCTCTTCTGAGGCCAACCGGTGGCAGCAAGGGCATGGGTCAGCCCCTGCAGCGGGCCTCCCCTTCCAAAGGCACCTGGGTGAAATCCTCGCCAGCCAGGGACTCCATTGCCATGCCAGGGGAGGGGGAGGGGTGCACTTGTGGGGGAATATCCACCTGTGATGAAAGAAGAGGGAACTCCCTTCTTGGTGAAGGAGCAAAGGGAAGTCTGAGGCTGGTGAGCGAGATAGCGAGCGACTAACAGGCAGCCTGGAGTGGCGAAAGCCAGGCATCGGCAGTCTTTCCCTCGAGGGCTGTCACTGAGGAAGCCCTTCATTGCTGGCTGCCACAGGCAAGGCTGAGGAAGGCTTGGTGGCAGTGGCACCAGGCTGAGGGCCAGCGCGGAAGTGAAGGGCAGGGCAACTGGCACCGGTTCCTGCCAGCACTGGCATATCTTTATTCTCTCTATCTCTCTCTCTCTCTCTCTCTCTCACACACACACACACACTATTGCGCATGAGCAAACACAAACACACACATTCTTGCCCACCCACCCTCCTTGTTTCTTGACAGTGGCCCCAATCTTTATTTCATTGCCGCCCCACCGCTGCTTGAGCTCCCATAGCACGGGAGCTTCTAAGCTCCATACCGCTGGAAGCCCCCCTCAGAGCTTCCAGATGTGGGTTAATGAAGTGGGGACATATAAAATGTGGTTACTTGTAGCATTATGGATTAAGCACACAGAGAGTTTTGGGGTGCAATCATCTCTGGTCCTCAGGCAGTGTTTCTGTGCTGGAGGGTCTGTGTGTCTCTCTGGGCTGCGTGCGTGGCTGCGTGTGTGTGTGCTGTATGCTGTGTGTGTGTGTGTGTGTGTGTGTGTGTGTGTGTGTGTGTGATGATAACGCTGCCTGAGAGACTGGTCTTTATTGATAAGAGCAGAATAATAGACAGGAAAGACATTCCATCGGTGGGAGGGAAATGCACACCGATCTGGAGGACCATATTGCTTGTTATTGATGAGGACCAAGGGAAGGAAACTGTGGGCCTTGGGGTTACGGAGCAGATGTGTCCTGCTGTCCTGATATCCTGTTTTCCTCTGGCCTTGCCATCCTGTTTACTGCCTCCTTGAGCTTAGCTCAGCACATCGGTTCCTACTGGCCCTAGGACTTCTGGGAATCTGGGCATCTCAGCTTCCTTGTGCATGTGCCACTTTGGGGTTCAGAGATATGGGGGAATGGAATCACCACAATTACTTAAACCACATCCATGGGAACTTGGGAACTGCATTTTCAGTTATGTGATGACCAGAAAGAAACACAGCTTTTTATTATTAATCATCTCTTTCGCCCATGTGATAGGACTGTATGTGACAATCTCAAAAAAAAACTGCATTCAGGTTTATGACCCTACTTCTGTCATCTTCTCATCTGTCCTTTGTAATTTTAAGTGTTTCTTCTGACATCCATCTGGGTTTTTATTTTATTTTTACTAGAGGAATTGTCTTTTTGTTTTGTTCCCTGATAAGAACCAGTTTGCTATTTTAGGCTGCATTAACAAAAGTATAGTCTCCAAATCCTGTGAAGTACTAATTCCCCTCTCTATGGGACTGGTTAGAGGTCATCTAGAGTACTCAGCTCTAGATACTGCACTTTAAGAAGAAAATTTCATTGATTAATCAAGATGCAAATATATTTACAGCAATTTTAAATAATAGATTAAATAGTTTTGTAGGAAAATATATAAACAAGGATCAGAATGGTTGTTAGAGGTAGGCATATGGCAGATTTAGTTAGAAGAGTTTTGAATAATATGTATTTAGCAAATAGTAAAAAAATGGAAGGTAGGAATAATTTAATTAGATATTTTTAAAGCATTTGATACAGTAGAGTGGAGTACCTTAAATATTTTGATTAATCATTTAGGCTTTATTGTTCAATTTAGCAATATAATAAAACAGCTGTATTCTTCTAATAAGGCTAGAATTTTAGTGAATGATGGAATAACTAAAATTATTACTCTGGGCCAGGGAATGAGAGAGGGTTGCCCATTATCTGCAATTTTATTTATACTTATAATGGAAATGTTGGCTAATATAATACACAAAAATCAAAATTGATTTTTACCCAGGAGACAGCTGAAATATAATGTTAAAATTATAATGAACATTCTAGAATACTACAAGGTTCATCCAGGTAAACAGGTGGCACTGTTGTTTCTAAACACCCAGAAAGCCTTTGACAATGTAAACTGGAAACTCTTACTAGAACAACTTAAAATAATGGAATTTGGCCAAATTTTTATAAATATGACCGAAGCAGTTTATAAGGAACAGGCCAAAATAATTGTTAATGGAGATATAACAAAAAGGTGACTATCCAGAAAGGAACTTGACAAGGATGCTCATTATCTCCATTGTTATTTATCCTGATATTAGAAGTGTTAACCAGAGAGATAAGACAAGATGAAGGAATAACAGGGACACAGGTAAAAGATGAAAAATACAAACTTAAAGCATTCACAGACGACCTAGTTTTTATCTAGGAAAACCCATTAGAATCAATGTTGAAATTACTTGACCAGATTGAGAAATATGGGGAGGTGGCTAGCTGAAGACAAATAAAGAGAAAATGAAAGTAATGGTTGAAAATTTTACCAAAAAAAGCTGAGAAGACTAAACTTCAAATAACAAAAAAAAAAAAAAAAGATTAAGTATTTAGGAATCTACTTGATACCCAGATGTTCCACTATAAAAGAGGACAAATGTGGGAAAGTATTGCTGGAAATGAAACAAGATCTTGAAAGATGCGAGAATAGACTACTATAGTTCCTGGGAAGAATTGCAACTATAAAAATGAATATTTTGCCCAAAATTCTCTTTCAGAACACCATTTTCTATTTCAAACAATTCCAATTAAATTAGATAAAAATATTTTGAAGAACTCTAAGGTTTTTATGGCTAAAGAAGAAAGCAAGGATTAGACTAAATTACTGCAAGAGGCAAAGGAAAGAGGGGGTTTTGGATTACCAGACTGGGCGCTGTATTACCAGGCTTGGGTGAAAAAAATGGATGCTTTTGAGAAATAAAAGACTACTATATTTGGAAGGACACAATATACAGCTAGGATGACATGTGTTTTCATGGTTTGGAAAAACTAAGGCACATAAATACTTCCAAAACAGTCTGACAATAAATGCTTTAATCAGCACACGGCACCGGGAGGTAAGCCTTTATTATTTTGTCCCTTTTTTCTCCCTCCCCTCACGCAGACAGGAACAAGGAAGTGCGGAGGGGTGGGGACGGAGGAACAGCAACGAACCCCCAAGATCTCTGGTCCGAATTTAAGGGGGCAGCGGATCTTAGGGGTCATGTGAAAAGGCCCCAAGTCTTATAAACTTTGACTAAATTATAACATATAACATTCTTCTAGATTTAGAAGGAAACCAGAAAACTGAAGAACAGCTAGCAAACCAAGGACTGAGACTCCCATGCTGGCCACTATTGCAAATTCAGTCCGCATATAAAGATTGTTTCAAATCACAAGGATTTTATAAAGAACAGTCACAATTTGATAAAATAATACTATCCTCGGAAGACAAATTACCAGTAATTTTAAAAACTTTATAACTTCTTGCTAGAATGGAAAAGGAAAGATGAACAAGTGAAAGAAACAATGATATGCTGGGCCAAGAATTTTGGCATATCAAAAATGGCTATAGAAAATGGCTTTTTTGCCATAGAAAATGGCAAAAGCTATGGAGTATTAACAGCAAATTAACTCTGGCAACTTCCTATAAAGAAGACATACAAAATGTTTTATTGTTGGTACCTCTCACCAACTAGATTAGCGAAAATGTTCACAAATCTGTCCAATAAATGTTGGAAGTGCAAAAACCATGATGGGACTTATTATCATGTATGGTGGTCTTGTGTGAGAGCAAATAAATGATGGATTAAAATACATAGATGGCTTAAAGAAATAACCAAGTTGACTATAAAATTTAAACCAGAAATGTTTTTATTAGGTATTATACCAGAAAATGTCAATATACAAGATAGATATACAAGTATTATATTGCATATTTTGACTGCAAATAGTATGGGCCCAAATGTGGAGAAATGAAAATACACGTAAAGGGGAAGCAATTATACGAAACATTTTGGGCTGTGCTGAGATGGATAGAATGACAATGAGAATTAAATAAAAAGAGAGCTCTGAGTATTATTTGACATGGAATGGATTGTATGACTGGTTTGAGAGAAGAAATAGTGCATTAGGTGGAGTTGAGACATCATGTAATTTATATATTGTACACTCAGACAATCTGATGACAACTGAAACCTTTTAGCTTTATTTGATATCTATATGTAATGAGTTCTAGTCACCTGTGGCTATAAGTATGTCTTGTTTTGGTGTGTAATCAGATTCCTCCTGGATGCTTTGGTCAGACTTTGCACTGTGGTCGCTGACTGCATGTGCTACATTTTGCCTCCATATTAGAGCCACTCTGTTTCTTCTGAGTTTGTCATTTCCCAGCTCTTTGTAGTTGTCTGACTGGAAGCATCCCATTCCGATCTACTTTTGTTCATGGACACCACACACTGTAATGCTTATATGTTTTATTTCTTGCTTTGTGGTTTCCAGTTTACCTTAATTCATTGTATGTCTTGTGCAGCATCAGATGTTCCTTTCACTTCTATACTTGTCAGCCACTAGACCTCCTTCCAGCTTTCATCTAGTTGCATCATGCATGAGTCATAGAGCTATTCATGTTGATTAAATGTTTTCTGACCTGGGCATCTTGTCTTCCAATACAATCTTTTGTTTCATTTTGGAGGGCCTCATCATAGGGTTTTCAATTTAATGAAAGTTCAGTTGCAGTGCTAACAAAAAATATCTTGAGTGCCACTGCAGTTGCCTCTTCCACTAGTGACACTTTCAGCTACCACTGCTGCTGCCCTGTGATGTTGCCTCCATCACCCTTGAAGATACTCATACTTTTCTATTGAGGCAGCCGTCACCATTGAAGAGGTTGGTGCATCTGAGTTTGGGGTCTCAGCAATGACCACTCTGTCTCGGTTGACCCTGCTAGGAGTCCAGGCTTCTAATAGAGTCTTGCCTCCTGATGGCATTGTTCTCAGATGCATTAAAACACACTTATACCTTTTTGCCATGTTAAGGTGTGCATCCAAGAACGATTATCCAGGTATGTGAGCTTGGGCCCTTATTTCTCAGTTCGTGTGGAGAGGCTACATAGATAGAGCAGCCTCTGCCTTCAGAACATTGGTTTCACTTATTGAAAAAGTTTGCACAAACCAATGCAAACTTTTTTGAAAAAAATGCTTAGAAAGTTAGCTGCAATGTGTTTTTTTAACTTTCTGATTAGCCAACCAGATTATAATGGCAATAACAGCACAAATTTGTGTTCCCATAAATTGATGTATATTGAATTGGTTTCTGGAATGAATTAAAGTCACTCTACAAATTGTGTTCCCATAAATTGATGTATATTGGATTGGCTTTCTGGAATGAATTAAAGTCACTCTACAAATACACCTATTCTCACATATTTGTGGGAAATATATAATGGCATAGATCTGCTTCCAAAACCTTTATTCTTTTCTTTTGATCTCTTCTCTTTGCTTGTTTTTGTTTGTTTGTTTAGTTGTACAACAGATCTGCTTTTTAGAAATGTATTACACACTAAGCAGCAACTTGGTTTTTCATGGGAAGAAGAACTATTAGAAGAATGCCTCCCTTGAAGAATAAATTTAACTCTATCTTGATATTTTAATTTTCACTCAAATTTTATTGTGAGGGGATCACAACTCCTCCAGTACCTGGGATTAAGTGGGAAGGATTCTAGGGGAAAGCTAAAATACAATGAAATCTAAATTTATTTGATTGTAGATTCTCTCACTTATCAGAACACAGTGAGCTGGGAGCAAAGCCTGGAGGATTAAGGACTGGCATGCAGAGATGCAGTGCATTTTCTTAATTAATTTGCTGGATAACTAAAACCTGAATGCTAAATGTTTTTTTGCCAAATTTATGATAATGGCTAAGCTGCACTTCAGCCTGACCTCTAAATAACTTCATCAAACAGCACTGTGTTGTAGAGGAGAAGCCAGCTGGGCACCCATTCATGGCATTTGACCTTTTGTTTTATTACCATCCATACTCCTGTGGAAATTATGAGGAAGTTACATTGATACGCCTATGAATTTTATATAGCTTGTGAGCCATTTATTTGAATTTGTAACTGAAGACTCTATTTCAGCTTTGTGGTACAGTACTGTACTGCAGCCAAAATTGTGCTCATTTATTTATTTATTTATTTACTTATTTTGAATATTTTTGCCCCACCTTTGTCCTTGGAAAAGGACCCAAGGCAGCTTACAATACTGAGAGACAATATACAGCCTAGAACAGTGGTGGCAAACCTTTGGCACTCCAGATGTTTTGGGCCACAAGAATTCCAAGCCTGTATTGCCAGTGACAAAGGACTGTGGGAGTTGTGGTCCGAAACATCTGGAGTGCTGAAGGTTCGCCACCACTGGCTTAGAACATTTTAAGATACATTCAAGCTTAAGAACAGGGAATTAGAAGAGGCATCTTACAACATTAAAAGGCAACATTATGATCTGGGGTTCAGTCCCAAGTACCTGGCTCAAGGTTTATTCAGCCTTCTGTCCTTCAGAGATTGGTAAAATAAGTACAGTGGACCCTTGTATAACAAACGGCTTGTATAATATAAAATTTGTACAACATAAAAAATTCTGGAGATAGGGGAAATTTGCTTAACATAATCGCATATGGGACGAATCTGTACAACATAAAAATGAGATCACTCTGTTTTCAATGCATTCCTATGGGAAATTTGTATAAAGGAAAATTTGCTTAGCATAATTTCATTTGGAACGAATTAATACCTTTATACAAGGTACCACTGTACTCAGATTGTAGGGTGGGAGGTATTATGCGTAGCTTGCATAATTAAATTGGAAACCACTGAAAGAGGGCTTTAAGCACTATGCGATGGTATATAAGCAGCGCATTTTGCTTTTTCTTTGCTTTCTTTGACCCTCACATTACTGTCCCATAAACTGTACAAGTTCAGAGTCTGGACTGGATTTCTGTGTACATGGCATAATCAGCACCACACTGAACCGATCTAGGGTCTTTTCAGGGCCGTCTTAAGGATATGTGGAGCCGTGGTTCGAGGCGGGGATCGGGGCCGGTCTCATCGCCGCCGCCGCCACGCAGCCCCGGGCGATGGAGGCGCGGAGCCCAGGAGGCGGCCGCCCGGGCGGCGCAACCGAGCTGCCTTGACGCGCCCGGGCGTGCCTCTCTCGGGCTTCCCGGCGCGGAGATCGCGGGGGCGGCCCCACCTCTTCCTCCCCTCCCACCGGCGGCGCTTCGCAGGGCAGGCTCGGCTCGGCTCGGCTCCCTCCCGGCTTGGCGGGGCCGCCCTGCTGCGCCTCCGCGCACCTTCGACGACCCAGCGCAAGAGCCGGAGGCCGGCGCGCCTTGGAGAGACGCCGGCGAGCCGAAGGGCGATCCCCCGCCCCTCTCCGCTCCCTGGATCGCCCGCCCAGCTGCGCTCCTTCGCCTCCCTTCCCCTGGCCTCGTTTGCTTGGCTGCTTCTGCCCACGATCCCCTCCCAGAGTTTTGGGGTTTGGGGTTCAGGCGCCCTTGGGGTTCAAGCGCCCTGGTTCCTTGAACCACAAGCCCCTATGGGAAAGTCGCCCCTGGGTCTTTTCATATTGTATAGGAATGGATCATGTCCTGGAAAGCATCGGACGTTAAAGTTCTCATCAGAGAAGATATTACGTCCCTGCCCTCTCATTTCATAGCAATAGAAATGATACAATAAGTGTGTGAATAAGGTAACATGTCTTATATTTTATTTCAACAGTTTAATGTCTGGGCTAGCAGCATTGGATGCGAAGACATCTAGTCGATTAGGCATCATCACAGTCACTTATTATCTCTGGACCACCTTTGTGGCTGTTGTTGTGGGAATAATTATGGTTTCCATCATCCATCCGGGTGGACTAGCCCAGAAGGAGAACACAGAGGAAAGTGGGAAGCCAATCATGAGCTCTGCTGATGCATTGCTGGACTTAATTCGGTAACTATTTTCATTATTACTGCTTTAATGAAAAACTAAACATTTGTGCATTCTGTAACTTTATGATGAAGTGTTTTTGGATATGTTTTTAAAATTGGTGAATACTCCTTAAACTCCAGTTTAATTCCATCCTATGAAATCCTGAGATGTATAGTTGGGCAAGTGTACTTAGAAGATTTCCTGAACTTAAACCTACAAAGGATCTCTCCTGAGGACTTCTCTTTCACATTTTTATACTTATATCAGTGTATGAATATATGCTTCGTAATGGCTTTCAGTTCTATATGACCTTAGGACTGAACTATATTAATGAACACAAGTCCTCCTGCTGCACATATTTTTATTCCTTAACATTTTTTTAAACGTACGAAGCAAGCTGTATGTATTCTCGGAATTAAAATAGTCTGAGTTTTAAGGTTAGAGTTGTGACCAGAGTTAACACAAACATGTCCAGGGTCATATTTTGTTATATTGCTCCTTCTGTTGAGATCAGCAATGGATCTTGTTACAGTCTATTCAACAGTTGTCAGGGAGAAATACAGATTTTCATATAACCTTTCCGCAGTCTCATAAAGTTCCAGATATTACTTTTAAGGTGGATAAATATTGCGTTCCTGATGTATCTTATCACAACCTCTGACCCTTGTGGGCTTTACTAATTCCCATTTATTCACTACACCTGGCAACTGAATTTGCTCTCTAGAAGTGATAATCCATTAATGATGTAATAACTGTGTTGGCCTATAGCAGGGGTGCCCACACTTTTTGTAAGGAGGGCCAGATTTGGTGGCTGAGAATGTGTCAGGGGCCGGTTGTTCCCTGACCCTGCCACCCCACTGCAAGCCTCACCCACTGACCCATAAGCCCCACCCACTGACCGTGCGTGCACCCAACCTCACAATGTTCCCGGTTATGCCGGTGGCAGCGGCCCGTGCGCGCACCCAGTCCCACAAGCTTCCCGGCGGTGCTGGTGGTGGTAGCCCACCCCCTCACCCGCCCACCCATCCCCACAAGCTTTTGTTCACCGGCCTGCCGGCCGGCCCAGCCCCTCAATCTTCCCGGTGGTGTCAGTGTTGGTGGAAGATTTTAAAAAAAAAAAAAAAAACATGGGGTGAAGGAAGGGGAGGGAGGGGCGGGCCAGCCAGCCACGGGCCACTCAGAATGGCCTGGTGGGCCGGATTTGCCCCCCCCCCCCGGGCCAGACTTTGGGCAGGCCTGGCTTATAGTATTATTAATCCTTGGTTGATTACTCTGTTTATTATATATCTTAAAGTAATGTAAATTTGGAGATTGTTGTTTTATAATGGACTTGGATGTTTTAGAAGTATGTTCTTTAAGTGCCATGTACTCGTAGAACATTGGCGATCAGTAGCACAATCTGTTTTTTATCTAAAGCTGTTGTAATACAGAAGCTGTGCCCACTGCAAACCATTGGCTTAAATTCTAAAGCCAGAATGTTCTTCTACGCCCTGGACCACACTTCCCATCTATTTTGCCTTGAAGGATAACTGGCAACAGATGGTGTTTGTTGTTCTGCATTATGTGACAAAACTATTGCAAATTTGTTCTCTTTATGGTGTCAAGAATTTCTAGCTTGACTATTTAATTGCAGCTTTAATATTTTTCTGGTCATTGACTGTTAATAAATTTCATTCATTCAAGGGGTATTAACATACCACTTTTTATTGTTTGTTTATTTGTACCACGCATCTGACTACAAGGCCATTCTGGGTGGTTTACCATAGTAAAAATATAACAAACAAATAAACAAACATGAATAATACAATAAAAATAAACACTTAGAAAAGACCGTGACAAGAAAGATTCTAGTATAAGATATACTGCTGGGAGCTGTATCCCAAACTCTGGGAAGCCTTGCTTAAATAATCAGGTCTTTACATTTTTAAAAAAATACTTCCAGTAAGGACGCCAGGTGTATATCAGAAGGAAGAGAATTCCAAAGATGGGGAGGGCTACTACTGGGAAGTCTGCTTCTTAGTCTTCTCTTACTGGGCTTCCCTAGGAGGTGGAGCCCTCAATCGCCCTGCCTGGGAAGAACATGTAAAATGGGTAGTTCTTGTTAGAAGAACAAGAAGACGCTCTGACAAGTGCCAAGGTCCTAAGCCATTTAAGACTTTGCATGCTATCATCATAACCTTGAAGGAGATGTAGAAGCAGACTAGTAACTAGTGTAAGGCAGTAAGAGTAGGGGTGTCTTCCTATCACAGTCAATAATCTGGTCACTGTGCTCTGAGCCAGTTGAAGCTTCCGCATTGGCCTCATATGCAGCCCATGTAGAAAGCACTACAGTAGTCTGTTATTGAGATTACCAACACATGGACCAGAAGAGTGAAGACCCTAATGTCCAAATAGGGATGGAAATGGACCAAGTAGACCACAGATGTTACCTGAAATTCCATGGGCAACACTAGGTCAAGAAGGACACCCAAGCTCTGAACCCCAGCCTTAGAGAGGAGAGTCACTCCCCTGATGGCAGGGGAGTTTCTCCAACATCGTACACTGGGGGCCCCCACCTGCAGGGCTTCCATCTTGTCTGGGTTCAACCTCAGTCTGTTTGCACCCATCCAATTCAACACGGCCCCCAGATAGCACTCAAGAGACAGGACAGCATACATGCAGAAGGACGAAAGGAGGGATAGAGTTGAGTGTTCTCTGCATACTGATGAGCTCCAAAACTTCTGATAACTCCTGCCAGACTCATATAGATGTTAAATAATATTGGCGAGATAACCAACCTCTATGGAACTCCACAACTGAGGTTGGAAGTCAGTCATCACATGGACTGGAAAAGAACTACCCCGGTGGCAGAAATAAGCACATTTTGGGGGTTGTTTCAGCATAGATGATAGATAGATAGATAGATAGATAGATAGATAGATAGATAGATAGATAGATAGATAGATAGATAGATAGATAGATAGATAGATAGATAGATAGATAGATAGATAGATAGATAGATAGATAGATAATATCTGTGAATAACAACAACTATACTGGCAAGGGGCTGACACTCTGAGACATTGTTTTCAACTGTTCAGATGACTGTGGTGCACAATGCTTACATTGTGAATCTGGTTCTATTTCAGTTCTGCAACACAATGTGCTTCAAGGGGATTAAAATGTTCCATCCTGGCATATGAGGATTAAGTATATGTATATGCACTCACTTGACTTTCAAGTAGGGCATGCATGCGAAAGCATATTAAGGCCATCCATATTGGTGACAGTAAGTCGAACAGGCCAGTATCGTATTTGTGTTTTATGCCAACTCTCTACAGCCAGGGCAAAGACAGCCTCTCCCATCTAGTAGGGCTCATTTCTGTCTTGTGGAAGACCTACTTGCCAAACAGCCCGTAATCCTTTGTGGACGGAAGAGTCTGTTGAATCTAGCAGTGAGAGTCACCTTCAGAATTGGGCATCCCGTATGAAACTAGGAGATGGATAATTGGGTTTCTCAGCCAGCTCAGACTTTTTCTAAACCTAAATTTGCAGAACATGAGCTCTGCCGCCCAACTATTGCTTCTTCCCCAGTTTATAAGATTCCTCACAATACATGGTAAAATTTATCAAAATTATTAATAGGTGACATAAGACTGGGTGATTAATTAGTTTGCTCATTTCTAAGTTGCAGGTAAGCTATACGTTGAATTGAATTGTATCTTTGTCATTAACAGAATGACAGGAACTTTTAATTCTTACATCTGAGGGAATGTGATTTGAACTAAAAATCACACAGATAAGTTGTTTATAGTAGAAGGTGGAGCTCTGTGCTAGCAAAACTTTTCCTTGTACATTTTAACTAGTAACGGCTTGTCAATTTTGATTCATACTATTGAGCTCAGACTAGGATTATATTTTTTGCTTCGATTATTCAGGCTTGAAAGGGGGAATCCTTCTTAAAATAAAGAAAATTCTATAATAAAAATGTCAGGAAATGTCCTTTTATAAGACCTCTATATGTAACTTACATCCAATATTATAGGTCGGGGTGTCCAAACTTTTTTGCAAGAAGGGCCAGATTTGGTGAGGTGAAAATGTGCGGCGACTGACCATTCAGCTGCATTGGGCCCTTGGGCCTAACTTTGGATATGCCTGCTATAGGTTTTATCTTTCAAATATCAGACTCACAGATAGGAATCAAGAGCATACATAAATAACAGTGCTATTTTCCCCTTTTGGTTTAATTTTTCCTTTTGTCCCTTTTGCTTTTTGTTAACACCTAGTGCTATTACGCACAATGACATTTTAGAGCAGGCCTGCCCAACAGGTAGACCGTGGGCTACTGGTAGCCCGCGAAGGGTTCAAAAGTAGCCCACCAGCCATCAAGTAATAAAAAGTGAGGGGATAAGTTCTCCACCCCTCCCTCCCCCATCCCAGTGACCACCACTGCCCCAGCAAAGTTCTGGGTCTGCCAGCCCACTGTCTCAGCCAGGCAGGGCAGTTTCAAGGGCCATGGTGCATTGAAATCTGTTCCCTCCATAATGGATTAATTGGTTTTCAATGCATTCCTATTGGAGACCGCTGTTCTACTTACAACAGTTTTTACTTATGAGCATGTGCTCGGAACGGATAAAATTTGTAAGTAGTTTTAGTGTAGTAACCCTCAGGCACTTTGGGCCAGAAAAGGTAAAGCTCAGCCTGTTCAAAGTTGAACAGCCCTATTTTAGAGCAAGGATATGGCATGCTTTTGCATTCTGTGCACCATGCTGTTTTTACCTTTCACGTGACCTTTGATCGTAGTGACATCATATCTGTGGCAAAGATGTTGCATTATCATGTAAAGCAACTTGCATTTTAGAAAATCAAGCATTTTCATCAGATTTTATACAGTAGCATCCATTGTGAAATGTTTGCTACATCTAAAACAGGCTGTTGGTCCTAAACAAGTGACACACAAGTTTGTCACAACAACCTTTGGATTTTTATCTGGCCAGTAGCCAGACTAATGCAGCTTCCCCATATTGTAATCCCAGAAATCATAACCTATCTTGCTTAAAATGCTGTGGAGAAAGTCAGAACATTAGTCCATGGCTACCTCAGCACTTTATTTGTGTAGACGCAAGACATGAGAATATCCTAGTTCTCCTGTGTTAATTTAGTTATCTATGCAGTTGGCTAGATAGCTGAGTGGTTTAGGTATCTGGCTCCAGAGGCAAAGACTGAAAGTTTTATTCCCCACTGGGCCTCCTAAGATAAGAGCCATCCTATGCAGCCATAGGCAAGCTGCACACTCCCAGGATGCCCTCAGAAGGGAATATGAAACACTTCTAAGGATTGGCTACCTAGAGAACCCTGGCAAGGGCTGCAATATGTCAGAATTGATTTGATAGCACATTATTGTTATTAAATTATTACACAGCAGACAAGATAACTACACTGGATTTTGTATTATAAATCACTAGTCAAACACTTCCCAAGCATTGTTTTTGTTGTTGTTGGTGGTGGTTTTATTATTATTATTATGTAGTGTAGCTTCCTGGTATGCATATCCATTCAATTTCAGCCAGTAATCACAGTAGACTATGATGAAGAATTACCAAAGTCAGAAGAAGTTATCTGCTCTGAGACCGCTATAAAGCCATCAGGAATAGAAGGTGTTAATGCCTCTGGTACACTGATTTCAATATCTATCAAACCATGGTAATGCAGGTGATTTAAGCAGATGCATTTGTTGTCTTAACTTTTCAAAATGGCAAGAAGACTTTGTCCGAATAGTAAAGATTTGTCTAGCATTTCAGCAGTGTTCCGAATTGGACAGTATACTCTGCTCAGTTTCGTTGCCAGTTGCCCACAACTATGTTTCCCTATAACAAGAAGCATTTTTCTTTTCAATTTTTATTGAATTTGGACTCCAGTGCAAACCACATGCAACTTAATTTAAACATAAGGCTCCAAAGCACACACACATTCTCCTTCTGTTCCCCGAGATAACAATCGTTCCCTGCCAGCTAAGCTAGTATAACACTGTGGAACTTCATACTGTCCTGCTGCTGTTTGCAAGGATATTGACTCAAACAATTGCTGGCCCCAGTTAGAAGGGAAGGGACCCTTTGAATCAGAGGGACTTACAGAAGTGTTGACCTGCAATTCAGCTATTGATTCAGGAAGTCAATTCTAGCTGTGACTAGCAGTTAGAATTTGCTCATGAAGCTGGTGCTCCAAACAAGTAGACCAGCACAGGTGGCATGCCACACAAGCACGTGCATGCACACGCACACACATGCATGCACACATGCACACATGCGCATGCACGTGCGCACACACACACACACACACAATGTATTTTCCTCTCCCCCCTTTTCTCTCCCTTTCTTTTATACAGATTTTGCAAGTATAATCTGTTATCCTTTTACCAGATTGTTGATCTGTGGCCATTTCTATTTCAGCAAAGCCTGCCTTAAAGAAGGGCTCATCATAGAAAACAATCTTTTTAAAATATATTGGAAGAATTCCAGACCCCCGTATTAAGAGGAGCAGTTGTAATTCCTGCAGGATAAAGAATGATAAAGAAATAAAATTCTCTAAGCCTCCACAAATTTGGCTAACCTTAAAGCTAGCTACTAACCATCTGATCTTTCTTCTCCCAAAGTGTCCCAGTGGCATTTCAAAGCTGCCAATTAGGCTGGGCAAGGAGGCTCAGCTCAATTCATGTGCTGCCTGAAGGTTGCCACAGCCCAGGCCCATGTGCATCGTTCCTTTTCAATTCAGGTTGAAGAAAAATCCTCAATGGGAATCTGCTTCCCTGGATTAATTATCCATCACAAACTAAGCTATAATTTAATCAGAGCGCTAATCCTTTCCACGGCTGTAACACCTTTCATCCCAAAATCACATGAATTAGTTAATGGAATCCGGAGTGTGGATGGATGGGATTCATAATACAGTAGTAGATTAATATTGCTGGTGAGTCGGCATCATTTTGAAAGGCAGATGAAGGAGAATTCTTGGCTTTGTAAAGATAAAGCCAGACTCCCCCCTGTCGTTGCAGGCAACCGTTTTATAACTCGTAAATGCACAGTTGTTTCTCCTTTGATGTTGGAAGGAAACTAAACATCCTTCCCAACGCTTCAGAGAAGGTAGCCCTGTTTGGTCTTTTCAAGAATTGCAGGTGACAATCAAAGAAGAACAAAACAAAACAAAAGACACAAAACATGTGGCAGCCTAAAGCCTAACTTTCATCTTTTAATGTAACATTTCGTGGACACGTCCACTTCTTCAGACATATAGCAGCACAAACAGGAAAACCATGGCTGACATTATATTGTTTAGCATAGTAAATTGTCGTAACTGGAGTAGGCACACTTGAATCAATGGACCCAAGTTCCCACTGTTTCAGTGGGCCTTCTCAAAGGTGAGTTAGTATACTAAGCAATCAGTTAATAGCACTAAAACTGGACTACTGTATTTTATTCATGCAGATATACCTGATGTCTTAAAGTCTGATCACAAATAGATGATTTTTTTATTTTTATTTTTTAAAAAGCTGCTCTGTAAACTGGGATTGAGATTACATTAGTTACCTGAGATGTCAGATACTGGATAGGTGATCATTCATGCTTCCAGTAATCCACCAGTTCATCCAGCACCAGCAGTCATAATGCACTGTAGGCCAAACTAATTACATTTGCCTCATACAATATTCGTATAAATTGCAAACACTGAGTGAGTTTTCAAAAAGTTTGCAGTTGTTTAGTTGGGGGAAATACAGACATTTCAGTATGATGGATCCTGCTTCAATCTGAAGCCTTTTGCAATTCTAGAATTCCAGTGCATCTGTCTGCCTACACTGTACTGAGAAAATTGTCGTTCTGACCTTCAGTTAGCAGAATGTGATATTCCCATTGTGTACCACGTAACTTAGGTTCTGCAGGAGAAATCTTTCTATAGCAGGGAAAAACAGAGAAAATATTTGAATTATCATCTACCCAAATCAATTTTATTAGCTATATGAAATGTTTATATGTGTAAGACAGGAAACATCATGGAAGGGTAAAGGCACAACAATTGCAAATGCTTCCTAATTCTTTGGCAATTGTTTTCATATCCTTTCAGGAATATGTTCCCTTCCAATCTTGTTGAGGCCACTTTTAAACAGGTGAGTTTATGGAGCTCTATTTGGGTATAACGGAACTGCTTTTCAAATGAACAAATACTAGACAATGTTGAGCAAGGAAATGAGATAAATTATGTAGTGCTCATGGGAGCTTAATGCATGTGTGTATATATGGACTATATAGTATCACAATTAACCATCATCAGTTTTGTAGGATGTTGGCCAGGGTATCACTTTTTTAGTTACAGGAATGACAAAGCAGATCAGATTTTAGCAAGTAGTTACTGTGATAGAATACAAAGAACAGCCAGTAATACAGTAAAAGGGGTACTCCATCAAGATAAATCTGAACCCTTGCTAGAACAAAAATGAGTAACCATTTTTGATGGGAAGAGTCATGAAAGGGAAAATGGTGATTCCATCTCATTTCCATAAAAGCTCCTCTAGGGAGTATTTATCATTGTGTTATTATTATTTCATATCAACGTATATGCATTGCCAACACAGCTTGCTCTGAAACCCAGTGTTCTCTGGATGGGAGCACAGTGGGAAGAGATAGCTTTAGAAGGCATTTTTAGGAGAAAATTAGATTATTTTCTATCAATATTTCCTTGCTCCTTATTCCGCATTATTTGGAAATTGTTCTGTGTATCCTTCCAAATATAACAGAGATGACTTCTGCCCTTTCAGTACCGAACCAAAAGCATCCCTATCGTCAAAGCTGACAAGGCAACATCTGAAAGCAGCACTCGCCGAATCATCATCTACGGGATTCAGGATGAAAATGGATCCAATATCCAGAATTTTGCTCTGGATATCACGCCACCCCCAGAAGTGATTTACAAATCAGAGCCTGGCACCAGTGATGGCATGAATGTACTGGGAATTGTAATCTTCTCCGCTACCATGGGTAGGCATTTGAAACCCATTCTTCAGAGATGCAGTTACAATTAATCTGTTTGTCTCAAATTGCAGGTGTCATTCCCATCCTGTCCTTCCCCTTGGTTCATTAGAATGCAGGAGGTCTGCTAGGCTCCCACCTTATACTTTGTGACCGGGCTTTTCTTCACTTCTTCGCATCTGATTTTTGTTTTGTACAGTGAACTGTAGAGTACAGTGGTACCTTGTATAAAGGAATTAATTCATTCCAAATGAAATTCTGTTAAGCAATTTTCCTTTATGCAAATTTCCCATAGGAATGCATTGAAAGCAGAGTAATCCCATTTTTATGTTGTACGGATTCGCCCCATATGTGATTATGTTAAGCAGATTTCCCCTATCTCCGGAATGTTTTATGTTGTACACATTTTATGTTATACACACCGTTTGTTATACAAGGGTCCACTGTAATCCCTAATTGCGACCATTTATATGTTGTATGGATTCGCCCCATAGACGATTCTGTCAAGCAAATTTCCCCTATCTCCGGAATTTTTTATGTTGTACAGATTTTATGTTATACAAACCATTTGTTATATGAGGGTCCACTGTATTTTGCTTTCCCCATATGTTTTCCCCCCTGTAATTTACAGAGTGGCCATGAATTCATATCAAAATATGTATCAGCTTATATATAGACAGGTCAATACATGGAACTATTTGATAAGGGTCATAGTAAATCTGTCTCACACCACTAAGAAATCTTTATCTATATGGCTAGATAATTCCAAAGCCAATTTCTTCTGCTGTGGGAGGCAAAAATCCAAAAATGAGCTTTTTGGTTCTTGAACCGCAGGGAGACTTACTAAAGATAATGCTTTTTCTGAGCAATTGAGCAGCAGATGGCTTAGTTTGGCAAGAATTAGACATTAGAACATAAATATACCAGACTGAAATAGCCTGAAACTTAAATGACAGTGTGAGGATTATTGGGCAAAATCCCCCCACCCCACCCGCACATATATCACACTGGCAATCTGAGTATCCCAGTAGTATTTAATAATGGAACTGGAAAAAAAACTTAATTCATTGTGAAATAGTCTTTCATTTAATCTGACCATTCAAAGGCATGTGGAGCTGAGCTGCGAATAGGAACACAATGCTTTGAACCTACCGTGCTGTGTTCAAAACTGCCTACTTTCTTCCCAGTTTGCTGTTGATGATATTATTGTGGTAAAGTCCATGAAAGAACAGACAGAAGGTGTACGGAGCCATTGTCCTTCTTCTCTGAATTTATTTCCTTTGAGATGTATTAATTTATTTGTCAGGCTGTAAAGAAATTAATGCTCAGAAAAGTCCAAGTGTGCACTTATTTTGCATCCAATGGCCAGACAAATTCTAATTTGTCTGGAACATGCAGTATGAGAAGTTATGGCTTTCCCCCCCAAGTGATGGGTTTAAAGACTGTGTTCTTAGTTCTTTTCCACTTTCAAGTATGTGTGTCCATACTACAATAGCAATGAGGATCCCTTGCCTCTTATTTTGATTTATGTAGCCATAATTTCATAGCTCTGTTTTGACTATTAATTGGAGGGGGAGTTGTAGATTTTGTTAAAGCTTTCGGAAGATTTTTCGCCCCATTCAAGCCTTTTTCAAGCAAGACTAACTTGTGACTAATTTTTCTGAGTAGTGCCAAAATATGTGGCCAGTTCATAAACAATGACAAAACTTTCCAAAATGTCACTCTGCCTTTTTGCTTCGTTACCAAATTGCAATGCGAGGTTTGATAAAGTAGTTCTCAGTATGCCCTGCAGAGAGCAGTGGAATATTTAACTAGCTTCTGACACTCTCTTTTCATTGATTTTAGTGCCACTTTAAGTGTTCACCCATCTGAATGATGTGAGCTATGTTTAAAACACAAATTTAACTGACATTTTGTTTGAACTGAGGTTTAATTCATGTGCTAGGCCTAGACAGTTTCCTCATGGAAGAAGGGTACTTTGTGTTTTAATACAATATGTTTGTTTTTTAAATGTTGTAATCATTTATTATTTAGCTTTTCACTTTGTTTCTTTCAATACATTACTGTAAACGGCCTTGGGTCCTTTAGGACAAAGGTGTCATATCACTATTTTAAATAATAGAAATTAATGTCATGGCATCTGAGCAGGAAAATTCAAATTGTTAAACTAATGTATTAGCAAACATCACAAAAAGAAAGTCACTTAAGCCTTTTAAATGGAAGTACTTTCCAAGAACTGTCAACCATTCTTCCTCCTTTGGGTAGGGAGGGACCTGTAATTTTATACACAAGAGTCTGTTAGGGAAATAGATTTGAAGGTGAGCAAAAGGGAGTAAAGCTTTTTTTTATCTGTTTGCAGGAATAATGCTGGGCAGGATGGGTAACAGTGGAGTTCCTTTGGTCAGCTTTTGCCAGTGCTTAAATGAATCTGTCATGAAGATAGTGGCTGTCAGTGTGTGGTGAGTAAACATGGCAAAGATCACGACTTGACAAGTGAAAGTGTGTTTTAGCAGAGGTCTTCAACGGTGTAACGTGAAATGTCTGCAAAGATCCATGATGATACCAAGCTAGTTAGTGTTTCCACTAATGCAGATTACTTTTTTTACATCAGATCACATATTCCATATCACCCTTGTGTTTGCAGTTGCTGCTATCGCTTGATGCATCATTTGATTGTCAGAGTTCTGCCGATAAGCCTCTTTGTACTAGCTAAACTGGTCTGCTTCAGGAACCACGCTCAAAATGTCAGTTTCCTTGGGACACCTATATATTGGAACCCCTGGCACAGCTTCCAAGAGCCTAGGGACACCAGAAGGAGACATTAGACTA
>JAHTLZ010000129.1:43915545-44002839 GCA_023846285.1 Phrynocephalus versicolor
AATAATAATAATAATAATAATAATAATAAAGACAAAGACAAAGACAACAAACATATACTTGGCAATATGCGCAAAACAATTCAAACAAAATGAACAACAAACACGGGGAGAACAAAACATCCTTAGCAATTCCAAAGGCTTCCTTTAACAACCAAGTTTTATGGCCTTTTTAAAGGAAGCCAGGGATGGAGCCTGGTGAATCGAGAAGGCCCGATTGCGTGTTGCAACCTTACAGGCCTCCCTAGGAATGGCCACTTGGAGTGAGTAAAGCATTCAGTTTTTTGGTGAAATTGAGATGATTGAATGCTAGATGTGAAATGGGGAGAAGAGTGTGTGCTCATGTTTGTTTATTTATATCAATAAAGCAGTGTCATCTACCCATGTGCACCTGGATAAGTCTTGCATGCAAAAAGAGCATTACATAATATTCATGTTGAAGACATGGTTTATCATTAACCTTAGAGAACAACTGAGGGTTGGGTTTAAGCACCTTGGTGAAGCTGATTATCTATATCAATTTCAGTCTGGCTTCTCTTTTAGCATTAGGACATAATATATATGGTAGCAGAATCTGAAGGACTAGTTCTCCCAGTTCTAGACAGTGACTGTTGTCAACAAGGTTTCCTCAGCTTCTTATTTAAACTGCACAAAGACCTTCAGAATGGTAATTGAGATGACACAGAGAAGTGGCCATTTAAATTTGTGAGGAATCTGTAATTTGCCAAAGGCATTCATTTAATTCCTTCTGAACCAGGTATGTTCCACAGTGAAACACAAGACAACCATTTTGTGCAAATTAATCATGGCTGTGCCATCTTCAGATTTTATAATGTAGCCTTTTGCTAGGCTTGCATTCCTTCTGTGATACCTTGGGGTTCTTTAGCCGCTTGGAGTGGGACAGGGATTTAATAAAAAAACCAGAATTTAGATGAAATAGAGAAAGGCTTTATTAAAATAAGCAAAGCTTTGCTGGCAACAGTGGAATCAGTTTCCAAAAGCTGAAGCAAAAATACATTCAAATCAATACATGTTAAATACCATTCGTTCCCCACCCCCCAATACATCACAATTGATCACGAGTCTAAGCTTCTAGCCATTCAGGAGTGAGAAAGACATGCGCAGTGGTGACTTCTGAACATAGGCAGAGTATTGTACTGTTATCTGACATACTATGCAACATTTTAAGGCTGGATAGACAATAGCATCATAGGAACTTTAAAAAAAGTGCCTTTTTTCCTACCTCCACTCCTGACTTCAGCTGGGCTCTGGCAACACAGGACTAGGAATCACCATTTTAATTTTCTGCAGTGCTGCTGACACAGATTCACTTCAGGATATTAGGGGCAATTTAAATGATGACTCTCAGTATTCCATCATCTTTTTAAAAGAGCCCAAGAAAGACTTTTTCCGGGTTTAAGCCATTGCCTGGGGATGTCATGTGTTCACTGTGGCTTTGCATTTTAGACATTCCACAATATCTGAAACAGAAACTGTGTTCTTACCCTGAAAAGCTGCCAGCTTGTACTCCAATCATCTCCAAAAGAAGCGGGCAGTTAGGTGAACATAATGCAGTCCTGAATCCTCTGTCCATGCCAAAATAGGACTCTTAAAATGAGTAGCATTTTCATGGATGCTTTTTAGAATGGTTTTAAACTCTTTTTATCTACTAGTTTTTAATTTGATATATGTTTAATTCTTTGTAAGCCTTGTAATAATGTATTGGTCTTTAGTTTTTAATATTGTTTCTTTTAAATATTGTAAATCACCTTGAGTCCTCATGAGGAGAAAGGTGAGGTAGCAGTATTTTAAAACACGTAGGTACATTCGTACATAGATAAGTACTGTACATACATCCTTCATGGGTCAAAATGGCTCAGGGAGAAGGGTGGACAATGGTGGCCCTCCAGATAGTTTTCCCCCAGAACTTCCATCAGCTTCTTGTAGAAGGACTTATAGAAGTGCCAGTCAAAAAGTGTCTGGATGACTGCCAGTGTCCACCTTGACTGTAGTATAAAGATAAGTGCTCATTTTGGCAAATGGCTGGCTCAGTTGTAGATTCCTTCTGTGGTTACTGTTACAGGTGTCTACTCATAATGTGAAATATAATAACCCACCACTGACTTCAGTAATAATTTAATTAAAACATGAAGTAATATATGTTGCCAACATAATAGTAGGTGTGTTGAGATTTGAGAAAACTGCTAATTTTTGTTTGCTGTCATAGGAAATAATTTTTCACACACACACACCAAAAAAAGCTGAACTGGGTAAGAAGCTCTTCTCCCAACCTCGTGCCTTCCACATGTTTTAGCCTACAACTTCCATAATAACTGACCACTGGCCTGTTTGACTACTGCTGATGGGAGATGAATTCCAAAATTATTTGGTGGACGAGGGGAGCAAATTATTTACCATTGAGACATTGGTAGTCTACAGTTGCCATCAGCTCTTGCGAGCATAGCTAGTGGTAAAGGCTAATGAGGCCCATATTTCAACAATATCTAAAGCACAACAAGGTGCCTTTCTTCCTTATGGTGAGGTTCAACAAATTATTATAAACACATAATCAGACATTGTTTGGTTGGCATCAAAGACAATTTCCTTAGAATTTTGAATGCTGGGAATCTAGGAGGACCATGTTTGCTTTCTTTTGGACCTTGGCAAGGTTATCCTTTTTCTTTCTAGAAAAAAACTTTGGGACCCCTTTTCCCCCAATGTCAAAGAGGCCTTTGGGAAATGAATTTGCCACATAATTTTTTTGTCTAAACTTGATCTTGTTTTAGGTTTTATGTAGCCTTTATTTAAAACAAACAAACAAACAAAAAACCCAGAAAGGGGACAGCAGATCTGCACAATTTGGATGCAAACATTTTCACCATATAGGGAGGCCTGATCTCTACTGATAGGCTGCAATTTTCTTATTCCTTTCCTAAACAGTCTAGCAATGTCTTTATACACATCCTAAGTTTCTGATAAGACACATTCAGTTACTTAAGTATCAGCTTATGCCCTGCATCTTTTCTGGAATTATCTCCTGATAGACAGGAGAACTTAATACTTTTGTTTTCACATTAATAGGAGATGTAACCATTTACATATCACCTAAATATGACACTCAATAACTGTGTAGAGTTACGCTCAGACCATGAATGTTGCATTTCCTTTAATACATGATGTGATTGTGGCTTCAAAATCATGGGAACCTCATTTTTTTAATTAAAACAAACCCAGAGTAAACGTTTCTGTGTTCTTCCTGCAGTTCTGCCACGTTGCCTATTACCTTCAAGTGCTTGTTAGAGAATAACCATGTGGACAGGAGGATTGCCAGATTTGTACTTCCTGTGGGGGCAACAATCAATATGGATGGGACTGCCCTTTATGAAGCAGTAGCAGCTATTTTCATCGCTCAGGTCAACAATTATGAACTGGACTTTGGGCAGATCATCACCATCAGGTAGAAAGACCTTTTCAAGCACTCCTTCTGTTTCAGTACTGGACATATTCCTGCAACTTCAGTATTTTAAACTTTTTTTTTAAAGACGTAACCATACTTACTGTCATTTTGTTTGTTTTTGGTGGCCAAATGTGACTACTGTTGCATATTGTCAGTGGGCAGCCGTTATGCCATGTGTGGAAAGTTTCAGGGACTGAGCCTGCTGAAGGACCACAGAACACAGACTGGTTGTAGGTGGTGTGTGGAAAAGGGAATAGTGTGTCTGAAATCCTGAATAGAGTCACTCCACACTGCAAGCTTTGAAGCACCTTCTTGAAATTTTGTTTAAAATGGGGGCCTTGGAAATGATGCAAAACCAGGAGAGAAGCAATGTTCTCAGAATGTTTCTCTCTGTTAAAATGCCCAATGTGTTGCGAGAAATAACATAATTCCTTTGTTAGGAGCAAAATGGTAAGAAGTTTGAATGAATACTCTTAGAACAAAGGAGAAGAATAAATATCTGAACTTGAAGAATTTTGATTTTCCCATTTTGTTTCTTCTAATCTCCACTAATTAGGGCTGAACTCATTTCAATTGAAAACTGTCAGCAACGTTTATTTCCTGCTGTTCTTCCTTAAGCCCCAAATTGGTCTGAAAAAAGAATCAGATTTGATCCCCAAAACAAAAGTGCAATCAGACGAGCATTTAACTGATTGTTTGGTCTGCTGCAGTGGTGCAGAGGTAAACACATTCAATCCTTTCAATGGCAATCACACAGTGTAGTTGCTGGAGTGAATTCGTTTGTCACCAGAATGTTTGTACTGGAACTTTTCTTAGCCCCTATCAGGGAATTCTACTTTTGGGTGTGGGTATGCCCTAAGCACATCAGATCTCGCCTGATTTCGGGAGCTAAGCAGGGTTGGCCCTGGTTAGTACTTGGATGGGAGACCACCAGGGAATACCAGGTGCTGTAGGCACCTGGAGTAGGAACTGGCAAACCACTCCAGTATTCCTGCCAAGAAAACCCCATTGACATGGAGTCACGAAGAGTCGGCCACGACTGTAACGACACAACACACACACACACACACACACACACACACACACACACACACACACACACACACACACACACGATCACTCCATTTTTATTTGATTTCCAGCTTGTATGACTTCTGGGAATGAACCAAAGCGACCTTGGGGCTCTCAAGGCTCCTTTCACTGGAAATTTCTCTTATCAATGGGAAATGAAACAATACACTCTTCTGTGCAGAGGAGCAACAGAAGTGCATTTTTAAAAAGACTGTATTAGGGCAGTATTTATGTGCTGCATTACTTAATCGTACAAAAAATATATAGAACACTTCCTCCCAGAACTTGGAGGGAACAGGAGCTGAGATAGATGTTCCATCCAACATTTAAGACAAGTCAAAAGAAAAAAAATAACCCCACTCATTGCATCCTTCTTTTTCCTCTTACTTCCAACAGGAAGTTTTCATTTTTCTTTTTATATATATATGTGATCCAGTGCTGCCCTAATAAAATCTAAAAAAAAAAAAAAGTTCTGAGTTACAGTTTGCCAGCATTGTGAACTGACTGTCTTAAGACACTTCACAAAGTGGAAAATTCCTGATGGAAGGAGCCAAACCAAACAGAATCATAGAATAGTGAAGTCAGAATGGCATCCTGCACCTCAATGCAGTCCAAAGCCCTAAAAGTCCATAATGCTTTCACAGGTTCAAACTCTATAATCCTGTGCCCATTTGCTATGGAACAATGTTGCTGAACAGAAGAAGAGTTTCCCCTGAGTAAACATGTCTATGTCTGTGCACGTTTAGTTGTGCAGCATGCAGAGCACACTTTACCTGCATTCAATGCTTAGAACACAGAAATCCAGGATGTTGCTTTACACTTAGTGATCATATCATAATCGAATATAATATAATTATGTTGTCATTATTATTAAATTGTAACTCAGAACTTTCCAAGACACTTTTACTGCAGCAGGATATGTCAAATATTATTTAGATGAAAATGCAGGGAATCAACAGGCACAATAGTTCAAAAGAGGCACTAAGGTAGGCCTGCCCAAAGTCCGGCCCGGGGGGCAAATTCGGCCCGCCAGGCCATTCTGAGTGGCCCACAGCTGGCTGGCCCGCCCCTCCCTCCCCTTCCTTTGCCCCATGGTTTTTTTAAAATCTTCTGCCAACACTAACACCGCCAGGAAACTTTAGGGGCTGGGCAGGCCGGCTGGCCGGTGAGCAGAAGCTTGTAGGGCTGGATGGGTGGGCGAGGGGGTGGGCCACCACCACCAGCACCGCCGGGAAGCTTGTGGGGCTGGGCCGGCCGGCCGGGCAGCCATTGCACAGGCTGCTGCCACCAGCACTGCCAGCAACTATGTGAGGCTGGGCGCACGGGGGGGGGGCACCACCACCGGCATCACTGGGAACCTTGTGAAGCAACCGGCCCCTGACACATTCTCGGCCACCAAATCTGGCCCTCCTTACAAAAAGTTTGGGCACCCCTGCACTAAGGGAAGAAATACAGTCAGAAAAGAAACAAGCCCTTAGTTGTCATTGTGTAACTGCAGAACTGTAAAGGTGGCTTTTTGTTTGTTTTCCTGCTGTGTGTGATTTGTGTTCCGATTATTGCTTTTGAAGTCAGCCAAACTTATACTTTTCTGCTAAATTTACCTTCTAGGTATAAAATTCTAAAACAAAAAGCCTCAAAAATTGAATGCACTTTTAATCTGGAAACTTCATATTAATCCAAGAAATGTGTAGCCATCTCTAGTTACTACAATGGTTTTAGTAGGACTGTCAAAGCATAATTTGAGATATACATTTCTTTTCTTACTGTTTCATATGTATCAGAAAGGAGTCTTAACAGATAGAATAGATTATAAAACAGAGACGTAGGGCTTGTCCAGACTGGCCATTTTGGTGCAGACAGAAGAGAGGAGGAGCAATGCACCATTTGGCTTCCTTCTGTTGACCAAATGGCATATCAGCCTTCATGTAAATTAAGCTCTTCCCCTGATCGACTTCAGAGGGTCATGGGAAGTGAAATTAATGTTTTACTTCTGTTAGATGATCGCTGTTGCAATTAACCACTTAGATTAATTTTTTTTAAAAAACATTTCTTTTCCTGTCTATTTATTGCTCAGCAAGATTCTGCCCACAACCTCAGTTTCAGCTGGTAATACACAGACATGGAAGTGCTCAATTTCTGATATACTGAAGTGGCTTGAAGTGAAACCACTTCAGAATACCAGAAACTGTCACCAGAAGAAAGTGTAAGACTCAACTTAAGTCAATTCCAAGTAACCTGACTGCACTAAGCTAGAGCTCTCCAACTTGTGCCAGAATAGTAGAACCCCCCTGACAGGGGTTCAAAAAGGTATGGGTTGGGGCAAATTGGTCCACTCCAGTGATGTGCAAATATGAAAGATAGAAAAAAGAATGGGATAACCAGACCTATTAGCACACCAAACAGTGGGGCAAGTGCCCATGTAGGGCAGGCTGTTAGTAAAACTTGACTTCATAGTAAGCTCTGTTTTGTAAATCCTACAAGGCAAAAGAACACAAGATCATAGTGAGGAATGCTTGCCAGAGATCCTACCCACTTCTGCAAAATGTCTGGACTTTGGAATGGGGATGACACAAAAAAAAAAATTTTTATTAAAGATGAGATGATTAAATTATCAACCTCTAACAAACAAACAAACAAGCCCTCCACAAAACATGCAAATCTCTGGTTGCTTTGTTCCTAGATCAGTCATTCTATCATTCTGCATGAATCAAACTAATCAGCTTTATGCTGGACGGTGCTCATGCAGCTGTGATCTGTATTTTCAGTTCTGGTACATACTGGGAATTACCGCTAAGAGCAGAGAGATTCCTGCAATTAGCATTGATGCAATTATTTGCCTAGTTTGATACCCAAGGACAGGTCATATTAGATCAGGCCTTTCCAACATGTGGTCCACTGAGCCTATGAACCTCAAGGTCATTCCTGGGACTGGAGCATGCTACGTGGTTGATGGCTTGTGATAAGGATGATACTGAAAATCTTTGTAGTTTGTACTAATAATTGGTGGCCTCTTTTATTTAATATTATATTCTAATCCAATCCATCTCATAGGTTCAAGACAGGTTAGCTAAAATTATGAAGGGAAACTGTAATCCAGTATAAAGTCAAGTAAAATGAATTCCATGTATTTCAATGGGCTTAAGTACACTTAATTTAGTGCTGGATTGTAAATCACAGTGAAGGCCAGATACCTGAAACTCTGAAATCCAGATATAGGTCAAAATTTTAAAAGACTCTGGCCATTTTTCTAGCACACAAAATATTCTGAATTTCCCATGACTTCAAAATGGACTTCATATACAAGAGACATAATTCATTGGACTAACTCCTGTGGCAGTGTAGTAAATTGCAAAAGTGGGGGCCCATTGAATCAGTGGGGGTTTGGAGAGTCAACTTTTCCATAAAGTGTATTGGCTGAAATGGGCCTGTTCTAGTTGCAGCATTAACATGGTAAGTTAAAGTTAGAGTAGGCCCATTTAATCAATGCTTATGCAACAAGAAGAAGTTGACTCATGGAATCCTCATTGATTCAAATGGCCTACTCTTGTGCAATGTAATATGGTTAGCAATAGGATTTTAGCCATTGCTTGCTTTAAATTGCACTTTAATATCAAGAATGTAAAACCTACATTGGCTGGTGTGTATCTGACCATTCCACCCTGTTTGATTGGTATTAGACTTTGCTACTGGGGCAAACAGGAAGTGCATGTTTCCTTTTAAGATAGTCCATCACTTCCTCTCTGCACATTCTGAGTAAACTTGTCTTTGACTTTGTTGTGATTTCTGGCCGACTGTTACCACTCTAGGACTTATGTAAGCTGCTGTGCAAATAAGTGGTGATCATTCTAAGCAAGGTCATGTGGATTCTTGGAACTTGTCAAGTTTCATTACATTCCTGGCAGTAGCTGGAACATGTCAACACTGGGGAGCGGGCAGAGTATTAATTGCAAGAATGTAAATCACAATGTTTGTTATGTAAATAGCAGCTGTGAAGAAGCCTTGGAAATCTTGAAAATTATGAGTGAAATAAAATGCAGAAGACGTTAACTGTTTCTAAATAACCTACTACTTTATTGATTCCTCTTGACAGGTAATGTTGAACACAGCAGAGACAACTCTCCTTCCATATGCCAACTATTGTGGTCTCCAATTTCTTACTTTAACTGTAGAGAGGTTTAACTATTTATCTCCCTGCTATGATCCTGTTAGCTACTACCTATGTGAAGTCATTATTTGCATTTTAGGAAGATACAAATACTGTAGTAGATTTTTAATAGTGGTGTGGTTTTTGTTTGTTTGTTTGGATAGGACCATAGGAGAGAGAGGAAGAGTTATTTCAGTTTAGCAGTGCCTCCATTCCACTATCCCAAAGATATTTTGACTTCCTGCGGCTGCTATTTACATTTCTAAAAACTTGTATTCTCTTCACACCATGTCTGATTTAGGCTAAGGCAGTGATGGCGAACCTTTTAGAGACCGAGTCCCAAACTGCGATTCAAAACCCACTAATTTTTTTGCAAAGTGCCAATACAGCAATTTAACCTGAATACAGGTGGCTGTGAAGGGCCAATGTTGGGTGCCCACAGAAAGGGCTCCGAGTGCCACCTTTGGCACCCATGTAATAGATTCACCAATACTGGGCTAGCGGTTTAGCAAAGAGCCATTATTACTTATGACAAGGGTACAAGATTTCTCCATCTGAGCCCTGTACCTGACTCTAGCTTATACTGTCACCCATTAAGCCAAATGACTGTATTATTTGTGAACACCCAAATCCTTCTGCAGTAGTATGAATGTTGGTAGAACAGGTGGACCACAGGTATGAATGCCAACTAAGCTGGGTCTTTTTTTAGGGAGGAAGGTGGAATAGCAATATTTTAAATAAATAGATTGTAGAAATAAAATCTGTGACATGTTTATGACATATCGTTTTGGCCAAATGGGATTGTAGTTATTTTAGCCTTGAACACTCTTCGATGTTAAATCATTAATATTTTTCTGCTTGTTTGCAAAAGCATTACAGCAACAGCAGCCAGTATAGGGGCAGCTGGGATTCCACAAGCTGGCCTTGTCACCATGGTGATCGTTCTGACATCGGTGGGGCTGCCTACAGATGACATCACCCTCATAATTGCAGTTGACTGGGCCCTGTAAGTAACTGCAAACATTTTGAAGCTTGTCTTCCCTCTTCAGATCAAGTTGATTGTGCAGGGATTGGACAGTGTCATTCATTAACCCTACATGGACCTACAGGCCACTGTGAGCCAAAAGAGGAAGTGGTAGATAGGGATAAAAAGTGACATTGCAGCTCATCAATGGTTTTGCTATGCATGTGGCTCAGTTCTCCTTTGGTAAAATGGACAAATGAAAAATACTAGAACTGCTGTACTCAATAAAGTAGAAAATCCATCTGTTCAGGGCATTGTCTCCAGTAGTGACCAACTACATATTACAGAATTATTCCAAACAATGGAGCAGCAGCAATCTTTTGATGTTTATTCCCAGACTTTTAAGATTGTGCTCTTGGAACGACAGTTACTTTCTATTACCTCTGTGACCTAGGTGCAGTTTTCGTTGTTGTGGCAATGTAATCAGAGGTGGAATGCACAATAATCCATTGTTTTCTACTTCTTTCTTTGAAATCACCTCCAAGCTGCACGGGCCGAGAGCTGCTTCAGAGCTGATCAGCAGCTTGTACTTGAAACAACCAGTCTTCTGCCATTGTTAAACTATAGGGGCAGATTAGACAGACTGAATTCACGTGTTTACCCGTGTCCTTATAAAGCAGAGTTTTTGAAGACAAAAGAGGGAGGTGCTAAAACAGTGCCTAGCATTATATTATATTATATGAGAGAAGAGCTGAGACGAGAGAGAAGTGTCTGAAACAGCCTATGGACTCAGGAATACACAAGTGGAGGAGTCTAGATTCCATTCTTCTGCTTGTATTGTTAGATATGAACACATGCCACTTAAAATGTGAGGAGCACAGATAAACAGGTTTTTTATTAAAATGTGGCAATGGAGAGGGCAATCCCTTCAAGTTCCACAATTGTCCAGCTTCTGTGCTGGCTTCTCATGCTGGGTGACTGAATTTGTATTTACACTGTCAAGTAGATTCCAACTTAAAATGCCACTGTGACCCACATATTAGAGTAGTTAGAAGTGGTTTACCATTCCCTTCTTCTGGGTGGCCCTTCTGTGACTCTGCAGCTTGCCCAAGTCTACACAGGCTGACTCTTTTGGAAAGCACAGTGGGGAACTGAACACCTAATCTTTGGCTCCATAGCCAGATACCTAAACACAGTGAGCCTAATAATTATGCACCATCCAGTTGATTCAACTTATGTGCCCTTTGCATAATTCTGGAACCCCTAGAAGATATTCTGCTTATGGTTCCATTTTTGATAACCACATAATGCTTTTGCCATCAGTTTTGATAGTAGGAGGGTTGGGGACTATGGGCAGAACAAGGTATGATGTGCAGACACACATATTTAGACAAGTGTTGACAACAGCATACAAAAACTTTTCAGGCTTGACCCAACTTTATCCTTTATAAAAAGCTAAAAAAGCTAAAACCTGGACAGTGCTGATTTTGGACCATTGTTCAGTTTTCTAAGCCAAACATCTGGATGTTCCTAAATTTCAGTTCTCTGACCCACATCGATATATTAACTGATAGTGATTGTGTTTTCAGATGTGCTGTTTTGCATTGGAAACATACGGAAATCACATGATTCATTTCGGATTTAAAGTAGCCCTGCCAAAATGAACTTGTCTCAGTTTCAAATAACATATTAAGAGTAATTCCAACTAATACACCTGCCCTGGCCCCTTAATTTTGTGTCCTCCAAATCAACTTAAAGCTTACAGTTTAAATATTTCCCTTGCAGCAGTGCCCTGAGATGAGAAAACTACAAGTCACAAATGAATTGATTTGCAATTAGAATTACAACACAAAGAAAAAAAGTGGAAGATATACGTAAAACTTTAAAATAAAAATAAGAGCTAACATAAAATCAAATTATAATAATGGAAAGAGATTAGCTATACTGCCAAATATAATGAGGTTTATTATCTAGCTTCTTGTCCCCTGTGTTCTTTTACATACAGTATATGACCCACTTCTTTTCCAGTTAGAATAAAAATGTTTTCCAGTTTCCATCTGGACACATTTAATAGTTCTGACTGCTTATGCCTTAAGGAAAAAAAAGACTCTATACAGGATTCTCCTTGTCTCAAAAACATGTTCCACTTGTATTTTTAAAACTTGGACCAAGACTCCTTCCTTCATTATCGATGGAATAAGATTTATTTCCTTTTTATAAACTCTTTAAAGTTGCTGTACTAGATTCTTTACTTGACAAAATTAATTCCAGATCAACTCACACTCAGGAATTCTTGTTGCCAATTAATAGAATCCAGAACCCAGAAGCATAATGCTGGTTTGGGGGCTAGGTTCTGTTTTGGGAAATCCAGAGATGATTTAACTACCCAATACCCATCTCTGACCAAAGACCTTTTTTTGCTCCATGTTTTACCATATCCCACAAGGCATGATACAATTAAAGGAAGACACAAAACAAACTACACACACAATCAAATCATCTGCCTCTCCATTTACATTTTTGCTCATTGGGAAAAGACATAATTAGGAAGTCAGATAGAAAACGAAAATGGGAAAGAAAAAACAATTATAGCATAAAATAACAAGTTTCTCCATGTTAACAAAATTTTGTCAGGGTGATCCACGTTATTCCTTCATAGCACCATGCTTTCATATCACAAACTCCGTTCATGGCCTTCAGTGTTTGGCCAGTCAGGGCTGAGGTGGTGATGTATAAATTTGTGTTGAATAGTTGACTTTGTTCATACCTGCTACGATCCATGAATTGGTTGTGATAGCCCATTGTTACCCCATGAGGTACCTTCCATGTTCTGTGTTTGTACAGGAGAGATGTTTAGACCTGAACCTTAACCAACTAAAGAAATAAAATGTCTTCCTTTGACAGAGACAGATTCCGCACCATGATCAATGTCCTAGGAGATGCTCTTGCTGCTGGAATAATGGCACACATCTGTAGGAAAGAATTCACCAAAGATGCATCTGAGGTACAGATTGTTAAGACACGGTGTGGAAAACATGGATAGCTATGCCCAGTGCGAAATTCAGATGTGGAGGACTTTTTAGCACACAACACCCTCAACAAACCTAACTCAGCAATATTGTCATCTGTTCCTGCACGTTCTGTTCCATAGCATTGCTAAAAGTGAATCAGCAGGCACCTACTGCTTCCCCTTCACATCACAAGAGGAAGATGAGAAAGTAGGTTCCTTCTATGAAGAAGACAAAGGGCTGTAGATTGCTCTTGGCACTGGGACCTCTCCAGACACATGGGTCCTCAACAGGTACCCAACCAAGTTAGTCCTTTATGCTGACTCTGTGTATGTCAGTTTCTCATAAGCATTCAATGTAATAAGTTATACCAACTTAGCAACCTACAAGTGTTGTATGTTACAGCCAAATGATGGGGTAGATACAGAAATGGAAAGAGAGAAGTATTTCTGAAGTACTGATGAGTAATGCTAATCAAAATCTTGTATCCCATTCATAGGTGCCTTTGATCTGTGAAACAAAACCCATCAGCATCCATCAGATCATGGCTTACCAGAGAAATGGCTGTGTAAAGACCATGAATGAACCACATGGACCTGAAATGTCAAATACATTACAACACCACATACCTATTCAAGTGGAGCAAGAAGAAAACCCCACAGAAACTCAGACAGAGAAATGCTGCAGTAAAGACCACTGTACTATTGAAATCAATGAATTGGAAACTAATGTATAACTGTTATCCCTGATGGTATCAGAAGCCTAATGACTACCTCATAGGTGGGACCAAGAGACAACCGTTTGCCTTGAATGGGAAAGCATGCAATGACTGTCATGAGTGGACTGAGGCCGTGAGGCCAGCTGTGAATACAATATCTGTGAAGATGACACAATTCACGGTGTATCTTGAATGCTTATAGTAAAAAAAGGAGCAAATCATTGGACAATGTTGGTTTACATTGAGCAAACCGATATGATTCCACATATGATACACTTTGAAAACTAGACCACTTTAAAACCATTTTTAACGGGTCCCCTTTCCATCCTGCTAATCACGAAGATGACTTTTCAGCATTCAGCAAGTATCTTATGTCACTGATTGTTTAGAATCGACTGGCCATAACCGCACTCAGATTTGTACATCAAGCAATAAAATATTTTACTTTCAATTAAGATGGCAACACATTGAAATGAAATCTATCTTAGCAAGTGGCTATAGTATGATTTCATATTTGAAGGAGGGTTACATTCTTCTAAACCTTAAAAACTTACAGTGATTTTAAATAAATGCAGTTCATTATTCTGAACCACAGCTTGACAATGACTGGTTAGAAAAATAATGTAGTTACCTGTAACTAGTTGCTTTTGGGGTAATAAGAATCGGAATCAATAGTTGGATTTCCCAGTGTGCCTCCTTGAGTGGAGCTGGATTTGATCATCCGTAGAGTCTCGTCTAGCTCTGGAGTTCTAAGATGATGATGATAATAGTGATGTTTCAAAAGCAAGTTTTCAGGTTTTATGCCATTCTTTTTATCAGAATGCACAGAATGTTACTACTAAGTGTTCCATGATCAGAGGGGAAAGAAGGGAGAGGGCAGTGAATTACTTTCCAAAGCAGAATGATGGTGGTGCCAAGTAGAGATGGGTTCTTCGTCCATGTGATAGCTTTGTACAGAGCTGTCAATGCGGCACTCATCGGAGTGGTTGGCTACTGGAGGAGGTGGGAGGGTGGAAACTGGCTGGGCTGCTCCCCAGACTTCACATAGCACCAGAGAAGAAGGGTCCCAGAGGGATATGAAGTCCAGCGAGTGGCCTGGCCAGCCAGGGAGAGCAGGGAATGGCTCAACATGACACCTGTGGATGAAGCGGCCATCTATAGTGCCAATTTGCCTGTCTCGATGTAAGAAGTAAAGCAATGTTATTTATTTATTTATTTATTTGTTTATTTTATTTTATTTTATTTTATTTTATTTTATTTTATTTTATTTTATTTAGTTTGAAAAAAGACCCTCAAGCTTTGGTCTGAAGCAGGATAAATTCTGGTTAGTGTGAATTATGGATTATTAAAAACAAGCCAATTGAAACCATATTTAATCATTCTAACCTCCTTCGCTAAACTAGCATTAACATTGACCGCATTCCCTGTTTCGGTCAAACCAATTAACAGTGGTTAGTTTGAAAACAGAAATAGCTTCCAATCTTCTTCTTAGAGCTGTGGAAGGAAAATGGATAGTGTCATGCATGGACCCAAAGCTTGCACAAATAATGCTTCTCTGCGGTTCAGTGTTACATATGTACAGTGAGGCAAATTTGCCGTGAAACAAATCACTCTTGCTTGCAACTTCATTATCCATTCTGTCTCTTAGTCTACTTAAATGTTCTCTATGTGTCTAACATACTGATCTCATTGCAATATGCATCTTGGTAGCTAAACTATTCTTTCTTATCCTGTATCTCTATTTATTGTGGTGAATGTCACCTAAGTATTGATAACACACAAAAGAATGTGTATCTTAAGAGTCTGCAAAACTTCATTTTTTTAAAAAAATGCAGCTAGTACCACTAGTACCAACTAGTTATTTTTATACTTTGTAAGGCTTTGAATGTATGTGTTGTTACATACACCAGTGGTTCCCAATCTTTGACCCTCCAGATATTTTACACTCAGAATCCCCAGCCATTAGTTGTGCTGGCCTGGATTTCTAGGAACAGAAGTCTAAAATACATAGATATTGAGAACCAATGCATTTCACTACTTTTGTGGACTAATACAAATTGCTATGTTTAATTCATTTGAATGAATGAATTTGAATGAATTAATCTTAATTGATTAAATCATTTGGAGGACGTCTCATTTTTGAGATTGTTCCCAAACAGGCATTGACACCCACTCTAGAAATATCATATTTGCCTTCAAAGTCCCAGTGGCATCCTTCTTTTCCCCTGTTTCCTTCTTAAAAATTTAGCTCTTTTAACACTTAGTCTGCCCTTTGAGAACCTAAACACTTAAAAATTGGTGCTAAAGAAGAGTATGAAATGTCCTCTCCTTTGTGTGGACTCTGTATGTATTGCAGTCTTTATTGGCCCCATTCTACTATTTACTAATATACTTTCATGGTCTGAGAGCAGACTAAACATAGGCTGGGATCCAGTATATACAGTATAATATGGCTACGGCAGTATTCCTCTGTTCCATCAGGATGTTCTTGCAATTTCCATATTTAAATCTGTCTCTTTGAATTAATAAATATACTTCCACTCCCCACCCTTCTCATACATATGGTACCCTGGCTAGACATTCTTCAGGTCCAGTCCAAGTATCCAGACACACAGCTTTGTGCTGCTAATATGGTAATGGCATCCACTTGAAGTTGGAAGAGTGCAAGGGGTGGGAGAGTCTGAGTTAGCACTTTGGCTGCTAAATAGACTATGCTGATCTGAGTGTCTGTTTGGTAGACGTTTATTGCTGGAGGCAAAAGACTCCTTCAGCTTTGATAGTTGGGATGAGAATGAAGAGTCCTTTGCAAATCATTAGCAAGCCGTACGTTGACTGGCTTGATATTGGGCCACTTACTACTGATCAATTTTCCACTGAAGTGGTGGCAATAAAGGTAAAATAGAGGGGAGAATAATGGTTCTCAGCCTAACAATGTAAAAGCTGGGCTCTGAGGCGGTGTATCTGATATGCTGCAAATATCGGAAGAAGCTGTATGTTTTTCTCCAGGCCAGTGGGGAATTGTGCTCCTTCTGGAATCGAAAGTGGTTCTTCTTTTCAGTGCCTGCTTTGCGGAAGGGGGGGGGGTCCACCATGGGAAAGGATGTTCTGTTCAGTTTGGCTTTGGCTTGTGGATCTACGTGTCTCTGTGCATTCTCTCCTTGTTAGATTAAAGTTTAGGATGATTGTTCATTACTCTGGCATCCCTGTCTTAGTCCTTCTTTGGAAGCGGGGAGTGACTTTCTTGCCATTCCTTGAGAAGAGGAGGTGGAGCCTTTTGGAGAAAATCAGGAAGGATATTATCTTTATCATATCTGAGCAAACTCTAGAATATTATTTTGGCAAGAATTTGCTGCGGCTCTTGGCGGCTTTTTATTATTATACATATAATGGGGGTTGAATTATTTAAGTGTTCACTTTCTTTTACTCTCTTCTTCCCCATTCCCCCCACTCTCTTGGAATACTTAAATTGTAAAATAACTCTTCCTGTATAAATGGTATTACCAATTGTATGGTGTATTTCTCACCAGTGTTTTCAGTGGAAAATGTTTTTAATAAACATGCCATTGTGGAAAATGGTTGTCTGTGCCCTCCTAGGATTGGATCATTCTTTATTTGGAAGAGATTAACTTAGTATACTCAAGTGTTTGAAATTTGGTAAATTTATTTTGCTATAAACTTCTTAAATTTGATATTTTGAATACTAAAATTGGAACTTCTATTGTCTGTGAAGATTTCCAGTCATCCCGGTGAGGTTACAGTGGTACCCCTACTTAACAGCAGCTCGACTTAAGAGCAATTCGACTTAAGAGCACAAAACTGTTGGCATTTTAACTGCTGCCTTACAAATTTTTGATACAGTATGGTCTTCTTGACTTAAAAATATTTTTTCCATTTTTTATTTTTTAAACTTATTTTTTCAATTTTTTAGATAGGTACCCCAACTTAAGAGTAGTTCGACTTAAGAGCACACATTTGGAATGGATTAAATTCGTAAGTCGAGGTACCACTGTATTTGGAAGTTGAGTCATAGCAACTCTCACAAGAAAAGTAGTCCAGTTGCCATGACTCAATTTCCAGATGGGACTTCTATTGTGGTTATGAACTTTTTTTATTGCAGAATTCAAAATGGAATGCTTTGAATATCATGCCATCTTGAGTTCTTTGAAATTGACATGACATGAAATCCCATAAGTTGTCAAATGTGACAGAGAATTGCAAGTGGCAATGCAGTATTAAATTGATACTGCTACACCTAAGCAATCGAATAGTGGCTAGAGGAGCCCCATTGAATCAGTGAGGATTTGGTGAATTTCACTGAAACTTACTGTGTTAAAGTAATTTACAGCTAAAATAGGTCCATTTGAATCAATAAGAGTTGACTCACTAAGTCCTCACTGGAATTCAGGGGGCTACTCTAATTGCAACTTTATGCTTAGCAACAAGATGCTGAGCATCATCTAATAAACATTTTTGCATGCCAATAAGCTAGTATTGCCAAATATTATACAGTAATTGATTATCCCAGTGATTTTCAATCTGTTTCCCAGGAGACGCTGGAGTAGAAGCTGAGGTACAGTCAAGGTGGACAAAATAGTTTTGCCCCTTTTATTGATCTTCCTCTGACATGTACTAACCTATAAGACACTAGGTGTACACATTGCTACTGAAAAAAATGCTATTGCTTATCAGGTTGGCTGCACTCTAAAGCAGTAGTTCTGAACCAGTGAACTGTAGAGTACAGTGGTACCTTGTATAAAGGGATTAATTTGTCCCAATTGAAATTATGTTAAGCAAATTTTCCTTTATACAAATTTTCCATAGGAATGCATTGAAAACGGAGTAATCCCTAATCGCGACCATTTTTATGTTGTATGGTTTCGCCCCATAGGCGAGTCTGTTAAGCAAATTTCCCCTATGTCTGGAATTTTTTTATGTTGTACAGATTTTATATTATGCAAACTGTTTGTTATGCGAGGGTCCACTGTATATCATATTGTGAGACACAGAGACTTTGCAGGTAGAATGTAGGGTTTGCATAGCAGATATTTAAAATGGAATGTCTATCAATCCCCATGCCTACCTGCAAAAATGATGTGCTGTATTTGCTTCAGATCATCCATCCATGGCTTGTTGATATGATGGTAATAGCTTTTAATATTTGTAATACCCAGTGTCCCCCCCCCAACTTAACAGAAATGCTTAATATGTTAACTTGCATACTATACCTTTAAAGGTAGAACTGTCCTTCTTAGATAAGCATTGATGGTTTGCTTCCATCATACCTGAGAGCAAACTGACTCCAGTGGTATTAATTATTCAACAGATAACCCTAGTGAAATTAAAAAGAAATGAACTGAATTTTGATTGTTGTTGTTCAGTCGTTCAGTCATGTCCGACTCTTCATGACCCCATGGACCAGAGCTCGCCAGGCCTTCCTATCTTCCACTGCCTCCCGGAGTTTTGTCAAATCCATATTGGTTGCATCGATGACACCATCCAACCATCTCATTCTCTGCTGTCCTCTTTTCCTTTTGCCTTCAATCTTTCCCAACATTTTGATTAAAATGTTGATTAAAATGGCACAATTAGCCCCTCGTCCTGGCGTTGCTATACCATGTGAATGTCCAAAGGTAGAGGGTCTTTACTTAGACATCTCTATAGTATATTGAAGACTTTCATAATATAGAGCCCTTCACAGTTGGAGTTCCAAGTTGTTAGAAGTCTTAGCACAAAGGCTGTCAAAGCCTGATTAGCACATCATTTAGAATTGGATCTCCTTTAAGTAGTTAAATTCATTTGTTGATACTAAAAAGAGGTTTTTCATCCTCTGAAGGTTGTAAAATTGGTAATCCCATAATTAAAAGCTAACATGTTGTCTTTTTCTCCCTGGATGTACTTTGTTGTTCCACTTGAATTATGAAAGTGAAACTCTGCTCTGAAGTCTTTGAGATAATGAACTATAAGATTTAATTCTTTTGTTTTCCTCTGCTATTTCCTCTGGTTACTTTGACCTTCATCTGCTTTATTTTGTCCCTTTCTCTGTTCTGGACTTGCTTTTGGACAATGTTGATTACTTTTTCAGTCAAAGGAACAAAGCAAAGATCTGTGTTTGGTATCTGCACTCCACAAACACACATATATATAAAAGGAAAACATGGTGTTTAATACCTAGAAACTAAGGCATTGCTGGTTCAGAGTTTGCTGCTTCAGATTTACAGCTGGTTTGCTTTAAAGCATCTGCTCATCCTGGTGGGGTGGTTTTTTGGTGTTTGTTTTCTTTCTCCTGAAGAATGTATAAAAACTGGAATTACTAATACAATGTACTTTATGCAGGCCTCTTATATAATCAGCAGCTGCAATGATATATTATAGGAAAATGAGAACTGAAACACATGTCTAAATGTGGGATTGAATCCACAGGTTATCTGCCTAACTGGGTTTTCAGCTACTGAAATATGATCAGTTGGGAACAGGCAAGTGGTAATTAGTGACAGCAGTGTTTTTGGCCCCTAGTGTTTATCTTTGGATTTATTTAAAAAAACAAAGCTATTGAGATCTATACTTCCCATTTTTCAGGCAGGCCTCATGAAGTGGCTTACATAAAATATTTAAATAACACACATACAGTTATACAGTTCCATAAAACTGAGAGGACATGCAACACTTTGTCTTTAAGAATCTGCCTCCTCTTTCCTCATGCTGTGGCTGCTCCTCAGAATGCCTCAGTTGTGGCAAGTGGGATGGGGAGAGACCACTGTGGGAGCCAGATGGTTGATTGATCTTCAAGTGGCCATCAGGTTCTTCCTTCCTCCTCTCAGGGCAACAGAATAAGGGCTTCTCTTCTCTAGTAAAGGAGGAATTGTATTTAATTCAGTCAAGATTATCTAGTTCTACTGTTGGATAGTTCTCCAACAAGCTCTATGAAAGAGTGAACAATCTACTCTGATGGGGCTCAGGAAGTGGTAGGTGATGCTTCTCCAGCACACTTGCCACTGATGCTTCACCTGCAGCTGTTTAGTTATGGCTCAAAATTAGGAACTGGCACCTTCTCTGCTATAGATTCTGTCCCTTGTTGGTCCCAATATTTTCATTATAATAAAGACATTGGCAGGTTTCTGGTTTCCCCACATGGTAAGGCATTACTAGAGTACTGAACCTGCTGAATGTTTGTCTGTTGATTGAAGCAGACTAGAGTAGTAGAATCATGGAACAGCAACACATGTCAATGGTCATATTATCAAACCAACTGCCAAGGCAGGAAATCCATTGTTCTGCTACATCATCACTCTAGTCTTCACATCCTTCTCCATTGAACCCCTGCTTAAAAACCCATATTCTTCCAAGGCAACATTTTCTACTAAAGAACCAACCATACATTTTAATCACATGAGAGAACAATCCAAAAATACATATACAGTAGTATATAAATATTGTAAATTTCTTTTTCTTGTAATTTGAATCCATCTGTCCAGATGGGGGAAACTGAAGCAACCTTGGCAGACACAGATTCTTTCTTGTTTTTTTACAGATAAATTTCTCTTCCTTCTTTCCCCCCAAATGATCAGTCTTGGGTTGTGGGGTCAGGGGAATCAACAGAAAGAACAGGCAAGGCAGGGAAGTGGGTGGAAATTATGGGTGTGGCTACCAGACTTCATCCTGTAGCAAAAGGGAAGAAAATATAATAATACATGTATGCTATTAAGTTGACCCTTTTTAGAGTTTTCCAGGTAGAGAATACTCAGAAGTGGTTTCCCATTCCCTTCTTTGAGGTGCCCTGGGACCGTGCAGCTTGCCCAGGGCCACACAGGTTGGCTTTATTCACAGGAAGCACCATAGGGAGTTGAAATTCCAATCTCTAGCTCCATAGTCAGATACCTAAACCACTGTGCGTATCACCAAGGTATCTTGTTTATCTGGAATAGCACTACTTCCATAGAAAAATGTTTTTTTAAAAATTCAATTGGTAGAGATGGTGCAGATGTAGGACAAGGGGAGGGTTTTCTCCAGCATCCCTTTCACTACCACAGTCCATCAAATACATCACAGGGTTGTCACTTCAGGTGGTCACTACTTGGATGAGGGCTAGCTATCCATTGGGGCTACACAACAGGATAATTAGGAGTGTGTTGAATTGGATTTTAAAAAAACAAACAAACCAGAAGCCCTAGTGCTGAGTCACAAAAGATCAGGACAGGTGTATAAAGTGATGGGATGGAGTGCTCTAAATCAAAGCATGTAGAGATACTGTAATTTGATTTGAGCCACACTGCACCAAAAACTGTCCAAATAGTGATCTCTATATCCATTTAAGTCCCAAGGAAAAAGAAAGGCCATGATCTGCACAGCATAAATTAACTGCATGCTCAAATATAGTGTGAAGTTATGCTGGATTTAGATTTATACACCACTTCCTTCTCGGACTACATACCCCATGTAAATTCTTGAAATTCTAACAGCTCCATTAAATTTGCATTCAGTAAATTTACTGAAATGGCCTTCTAAAAACTAACCCTGTTTTCAGCACACTGTGTTTATACCAGAACTTATGTTTTTGAACTACTTTGAAAAGAATAAATATGTTGCCATCAGTTTGTTTAATGGCTATGGACATGGACATGTACTTTATGTGCTTGCTGTTAACCAAGAACACTCCTTTGGTGATTTAACAATAGTGCTTCAGAACACTATCAATATTTTATTCAGTAAAATATATGAAACTAGCTTTCTTACTTGCTGATTAATAACATAAGGGCCTCTATGCTTCTCTTTTGCCAGAGTATGTGTGTGCAAAACCATGGTAGTTAAGTAGTTTAGTAGTTAAGTATTTAACCATCTGAGAAAATTCACCTGGAAACCAGAAGGTTTCACAAAAGTAATTAGTTACACCTAAGTCCTGGGCTCTCCCAAGAAATCACTGTTGGAGATGTCATTTTTAAAAAGTTCCTCTTTATGTTCCCATTTCTTATTAATAACTAGTTCCTTTTCAATTAACTTTAGAGGAGAACATCTGAGTATTGTTGGCCTGTGGTATCCTGAGCTGTTAAGACAAAAGCATGTTGTAACTAGTAACCAAGGGATAGTATATTGTGCCACAATAATGTGTCAAGTACAGTATCTTTATGTTCAAGATCATTAATCTCTGTGATCCATACACAGATCTGTAGAAGTGAACACAACATACACCCAGGACTTAAATGGACACTGAAATGCAAAAACATTTTCCATGGGTTGGATCTTGGAAACATTTTAATTCTTTTTAAGCATTATTATGCTACTGTGTGTATGCTGCTCACCAATACATTTCATTGAGATTCCAGCGCCTTGTGTATAGACGTTCCCTAGACTATATCTCTCTCTGATGTTGAAAGTAAATAATAACATGCCTAAAAACATTTAAATTGTGCATTGACAACAGCCCAGGCACTAAATAAGATTATAATGTGGCACTCGTATTCTTTATTTATCTATTTCATGTATAGGTCCTCTTTCTGCCAAGAATGGGACACAAGGGAGTCCACAACAGGATTTGAAGCAGAAATCATGCTAAATTAAATGTTATGTCCTTTAGAGCACAATTGAGTGCACGGCACTTCAAATTCAAAGGCTTTTTAAGCTGCAGAAACTTTCTCCAAACAGTTATTGTCCTTTAATGGTTAGGAAATACACAGTGTTCCCGTGTTCCCGTAATTGAAGTTCTGCCTTAGGAGGGGCGGTGGAGCGCTTTCCCCCATCCCGCCCACCACTTGGGCCTCTTTTGGGTCAACAGAGTAGCAGCTGCATTTGTATGCACTGACTTGCTCTTTTAGAGAGGCCCAGCTTGGGGACGGAGTCAACAGCCATCCTCAAGTCAAGATTTCTTGGCAGGTTCGGTTGGCAAGGGCTTTTTATCAGGTGTTTTCCCTGCTGGTCTCTACAGTTAGAAATGTTACCGCTTGGCCTACAAATGCTTGGCTTGTTCCACCCCTCCGTGTTAGGCCAAAACAAGAGGCCGTGCAGCACATTCACAAGCCAGAAGCATTAAATGTTGTTTCAGAAGAAAAAGGGGGAACCTATTTTTTAAAAAAAGAAACCACACACAAAAGGGAAGGAATTACACACAGAAACTTCACAGACGTCTTATGAGCCACAAAGAAGAATGTCTGCCAACTGTAAATGGCATATTTCTGGGCAGTTATAGTCAGAGAACTACGGTTAGAAAGCTTGAAAAAGTCAATGTAAGGGAGCACCTGAAATCTTGTTGCACTGTTCAATGGGCTTAAAAGAGAGTAATGTCACCAGCCACAGACATATATCTTTAATTTAAATTTTCCTGTGCCCTAAGGACATCCAAGATCACCTGATTTCGGAAGCTAAGCAGGGTTGGCCCTGGTTAGTACTTGGATGGGAGACCACCAGGGAATACCAGCGGCTGTAGGCGCCTGGAGCAGGAACTGGCAAACCATTCCAGTATTCCTGCCAAGAAAACTCCATGGGCGTGGGGGTCTCGAAGAGTCGGTCATGACTGTAACGACACAACACACACAACACATCCATGCTAATCCCCAAAACTTCTGTCCTGAAGTTTCCTTGTGAAGCCTTTGTGAGCTTGTGGATTCGGGGCGGGGAGGAGGTGTTAAGATCTAAAAAAAAATGTCATCACCAGCCCCATCACCAGAATTGGGACTGCCAGCAATCGTTTTCAGACATTAAAGGCTTCTCTTCCATCTTGACGATCCCAGGTTGAAAGACATCCTTTGGGGGGCCTCTGAATGCTTGGAGTGTGGTTCCCCCCACCCCTTTGGCTGGGATCTTTCTGGGCTAGAGTGACTTCCAATCTAACCAGCAGTAAGCAATTGTCCCTTCCCTGCCTCTGATTTCAAAGAAATTTCTGCTTGTCTGCTGATAATTTTTCTCTTTTGATTGTCTGCTGGAAGTAGTCTGTTAGTCTGTTGAGGCCTGTTGCTGAAAATTTGTTCTTTGCTGTTTGATCTGTTCAACAATACTTTTCATACTTTTACTAATGTCTCAGAAGGTGTTACTGAAGCTGTAAGTGCCAGCTGATGAGAGGAAAGGGGGTGAACTACTCCAGAGAACTAGGAGATAATTCTCCTGTTTGAATCCCTGCCCTTCTGCTGTGCAGTTAGAGAATTTAACCATAACTCAAAACTCTACAACATAAACCTAGATGAGAGGGAGGGATACAAAACTTAAAACTAAAGAATGATATCTGTGGTTTATGCCATTGAACCTTTACAACTCTGTAGCTTCAGGATTTCAATGAATTCTACAATAAAAATCACCAACATCCCATTTTAGACAGTCACCTAATTGGAGGACTGTTTGAAATGTTTACCCATAGCAAGAGAGAGGTTGTATTTGCAGGCTTTGAAGCTGCTTATCAACACTTTCAGAGACATCAGACTGAGAAAGCAATACAGTATAGGTTATCTAGCCACTGCCTGCTCCATTACAGTGATGGGCACTGTATTTCTGTTTAAGTAACATTCTTGTTTACATGTAATTTGGCTTGTGCAAATGTTATCTAAATCTCCCTTGTGTGGATGATGTGTCTCTTTCTCTCTCTTCAGATGACATTATGGAGGTTTTCACATTGTATGCTCATTTTTTTTAGCAAAGGAATGAGGGTTTTCTTCTTTCAAAGACCATTAGCAAGCATTCAAACACAAAAGACATCTGACAGGTCTTTCAAAAGCAAAAAATACATTTTAATTTTCATAAAACAGAATAAAAAGATACTTTCATTTTTCATATATGATGAGGCAAATAGCAGGTTTTAGAAGTTGGGATAAATTATAAATGGGATCCAGCCATGATATGATTCCCCCCCCCCATCTATATATACATATCAAACTGAAACAAAAAGGGACAGGTGCGTTCAGCAAGATGAGTCCTTGTGTCTGAGGATGTGGCCTGTGACCCAAGAAAGTCACCCCGGGGGGGGGGGGGTCCTTTGGGTGCCACAACTCTCCCGCCTTGTTTGATTTGGATTTTGTTTTGCAACACAGCCCATGTGGCAAATTTGTCATTTGATCTCATCAAGAAACCCACATAGGATAGTATCCTTTATTCACATCACTGAGGGCAGTGGTTCATCCAAATACAGAGAGGCAGCAAAGTTATCTTGTGAAATCATCTGTATACTAGGGCTTAGAGACGATTTACTGAGGAAGAAGTAAAAGAAGGGAAACAAAAGCCAGCTTTTGAACCCCCCCCCCCAAATCCCTGATGATCCAGAAAATGGTTGGAAAAGGCAAAATAGAAGATTTAGAATGATACAGGTCATGTGCTGCCTGGTCAAATGTCACAACGTAAGCCAACTACTTGTGTGTAATTTGTTGCACTTTCTCCTAAGTGTACTCTATAGAGACAGATATATCAATAGATAAATATATATAAACAAGGGTACGTGCCAACAGCAAAACATTCAGTCAGAATGTTATTCTTCTATTTGCTGCATTTTACCCCACCTGGGATCATTTTTGCCCTATTTTATAATACTGGCAACTACTATTCGAAGTGCAATAAAACTAAAGGAAAGGATCAGAACTTAAGGCAGATCTATAGTAGCAATGTGTTTACTGAGTTTGGGCCCAAAATCAATGCACTCTGAACACACTTGAGTTAGGAGGACCAATCATCTGACTTTGTCCAAAGCAACATCCAATTGTCAGAGGTTGCTACAGGAATATACTTCTTTTATGTACTTTACCAAGATCACCACACAAGACTGGTTTCCATGCACCACAGTTACTATCATATAGCAATGATATTGCCCCACATCTTGGTTATTAACTCTCCGTACTGTGTATGTGAACTAAACAATGCCGAATGCAAACGGATTTAACTGCAGCCTACTCCATCAACCTGTGGGATGATGCGAATACAGTAGTTGCCCATGACACGTTTGTCACTACTGTGTTGGTGTTACCCCTGTGCCACACTCTGGGGACTTTGTCAGTGTGACAATTGTGGAATCGCACAAGCAGAGATTTATGCCCTGTCATAAACACGTATCGGCTAACTTAGCAACTCATGGAGCAAGTCCATGATGTGCTTTTTTGCCACAGAAGATGGGTCCCTCAAAGAGGGTGTGGGCTCATATCCTCTTAGAAGAGCCTTTAAAACAATCTTTTACCATGTGATATCATGCTATGCCCGATTCAGTCAAGGTCCGCCCTCAGTTTTCCTCCATTTCCTGGTCCTCCTCTTCTTCCATATCCTCATCTGATCCGTTCTTCAAAGGGTCACGGAACTCAAAGTTGCCTTCGGTGTCAAGCACTTGCAGATGCTTCAGTCTGTGGAAGGTGCTCTCTTTCACGGCATTGAATGAAATCTTGTTAAACCTTCAAGATAAAAATAGTGTTGCTTGGTGTTAAATCCAAATCTTTTGCATCATTAATCTAAATATGTGGGCCAAATGCATTAATAAGATCTAGGTAGATGCTAATATAAAAGAATTACGTATGTCATGAAACGGCCCTGAAAACTATGGACTGGAATGTCATTCTGCATATGCCATTTTTTTGCTCATTTGTCAGTTTTGTTTTCCATTCTCTCCATATTAGCTTTCTTCCTTCAAACTATACAAGGTCCCTCCTTTTAAAGACACCAACACCTATCATCTTTGATCCATAACTGCAATATATAAATATGCGTTCAAGGAAAGGAACAACTCCCTATAACCTTTATGTTTTCAGTTTGCAGAAAAGTGTAAAAATAATTTAAAAATCAGAATAAAATTATCTTAAATATACACTCTCATAATCAATAACCTTTCAGTGGCTCATCTTTGTTGTAGCTTCATATAGTTCCCACACTCAGAAGTGAAACACTTTCTCAATTCCATGGACAGACAGAAGCCACTTTTGGCTCTGTTCGTATCCCTCAGGCACTTTTTTCTCCTACAGTTAAGACTGTATTTCATAGACAACTCCAGAACAGTTTCTTGTATCTCTTGCATCTTTCCTAATCCTTCTCCAGTGGTTTCAACACATGGAGCCTTAAGGAGAAACAGAACTAGCGCCTGGGCAATCTTAGGGCAGCTGCTGTGACCTCAACACACTGCTCTGCCCACTGATGCCGACAGACATGGCAGATGTCAGTCTGCTAAACACAGAGTGGTGGCGGGAGCAGTAAGGCTGATCAGAATTCCTGGGAAACGGATGGTAAACTAAAAGTATCTGCGATTCTCAGGGTGCTTTCAGATATTACTCAGCGATGGCACCCTGTCAAAAAAAATTATCCCATAAGAATTTCTAGCATAGGAAGGAAAGGAAAGAGTGGCCAGATGGGTGGTCTAGAAGCCAAATAAATAAATAAATAAATAAATAAATAAATATATTGGGAGAGACATTTCAAAGGAGGATAAATTTTAGAACAATTATCTTGAGTGAGGTTATGGGTTCATGCCCTTAGCTTACTTAAGAGCTGCCTGAGGAGCAGGTGTCCAGATCTTGTCTTTGATTGGATATTAATCTCTGTGGACAGTGACAGATTCCCCAGCTTCCCACACTATGCTAACTAAACCTTAGAGAAAGTTGCCATGAGGTAATTTCTCCCACACAGCTTTCAAAGATGTGTCAAGGTGACCATCAGCAGAATTGCTCCAGAAGGAAGGCATGTGCAAAAAACAAAAAAACAAAAACCAAATACAGTTTCTGTAGCTATCTTACAAGGTCAGGGTAAGCAAAAGGGCTGGGTGGGGAGTAACCAGGAAAACAAATCTATAAAGGCCTTGAGAATAAGAGAGAAAACTTTTCTTTTAAATTAGGAAACAATGTTTTGGGGAGATTAGAGGAGAAATGTTGGGCAAAATGCTAGCTTCACATTTGTCCTGGAGATAGACACAATATCGCTTTTCTTTCTGTTATAGGGGTGAAGTGTTATTAGAAGCATCTGTGATGGAGATAAAAATCTATCTAAAATGACCCTCTTAACATGTAAGATTGTGGGGGCCCTGGAGAAGGTGTCAAACCTTCTGAGTCAAAAATTTTCAGGACAGATTTTTCTAAGAAATATAACAGTCAAAATCCTATTTCATATTTACTTTAGTACAACTCTATTGGTATAAATTTCAGCAGAAAATTGCCACAAGTTAAGAAGTCAGCTTAGACATTTGCTGTCACACGCCAATGAGCCATCTATCTGGTATGCCATAGCAAATGATTATAGGGACTCCTTCCTTTACTTGTGGCAACGCACAGCTGAAAGCTTCATTTACTCCAGCAAGAGTAATTAATAGGATTCTAGCCATCGACAGTTTTGTTTTATCACTTCATAAGAAACCAAAGAACACAAATTCATCCCTCAGGCTACACACCTGAGATAGATTCCCTTGATGTTAGGTGTGGATGCAAAGGCATCTTCTGGCACTGTGGTGATCTTGTTGTTCTGAAGATAGAGATATTCCAGAGATTCAGGCAAATGGGATGGAATAGACGTCAGTTGATTGCCAGCCATATCTAATGTCTGAAAGGAAGGACAGAAAGTGGGACATTAACTCAATACAGGAAATGGGAATCGTTTGACACTTTTAGTACTTCAAAATGGATATTTCTCGCACAGAGGAGGGTGGAGCAGTGACGTCCACTTCCTCAACATGTTCGTTTAGAAGCAATTCATACTGGATTCAGTGAGGCGTTTGAGGGTTTTCCAGACAGGCGAACTTTTGTAGCATGGTTATTTGCAGTTATTTCCTAAGTGGAATGGGGTCGGTATTTGCATCTACACAGCAACACAAAAGCTCAAAATTTGCTCTTATAGGGAAGAAATCTTCATAAATAGTTAGAAATGCACTTCCTCACTGCAGCTTTGCTCTTGGAGGATTATTGTTTGCTTGCTTTTAGATCTAATTAATGAAGAAATTAAATACTTCTGGCTTGGGGCTTATGACACAGAAATGAGCTCACCATAGGAAGCACTGCAGAACTAAGTTATTCCCATGACAAAGCCCATGAAAAAAATAAAACCTTTCCAGGAAGAGGAAAAAGAAACACAGAAGGTAGAGATAATATCATGGATCTCTGTAAAGTAAGCACGATGCTGTCTGCTCAGCAGGAATCTCCTTCCCTCAAAAGGGATGACATGGAGCCCATTAATTTAACCTCTGTCTGGAAAAGTTATTGTCCTTAAGCACATGCACACAAAACTACACACTAAGTGAATTTCATGGACTATAGAGATTTTCATAAATTATGGAACTTCAATGTGGAATAGTCAAGTATATGACAGTCCTTCCGCCCATGTCATCACCTCTGGCTGTGCCCCACCTTAATTTCCCCTGCATCATTCCTTCTCAGCCCTTCTCCTTCTGTATTATATTATATGATTGACAGTCTTCTTCATAGCCACATTAGCAAGATGCTTCTCCAATATTTGGAGGGTGGGGGGTCTGTGTGCGTGTTGAATTGGGACCATGGTTCTGAGTTGCAGCTGAAGGGCTGAGCAAGCTGAAGTTCCAGTTTTCTTTCTTGTTTGGCATCAGCTAGCTGCATTGTTTTGTTTTTAAAAGCTGTAGCCGTCACTAAATGTGCAGCATGACAAAACTTGGCATCTGGTTCTCTGCATTTTGGAGATGGAAATTGGGGGAAAGGAGTGCATTGGTCGATTAACTGATGCTGTTACAACTCCCCTTCACTCTGCATTGTAAACTCGTTTGTTCTCACTGGAGATTTTTAAAGGATTTTCTCCCAAACAAAAGTTCATATATTCTTCAGCACAGCTATTGCCTCCTCCCCTCTGATATTTACAGTACCTCTCCTTCCCCTACTTGTGAGGCAGTTCACAAGGAATTCAGCTGACATACTTAATGTTCACAGGTCTTCTATAGACAGTTACTCTCCTGTTTAATCTGGAAATGAGTGGGGGCTCATTGGGACTAACTCCTAACTAAGCAGTGTGTGTTAATCTAATTATTTTAATTCTGATAACTAAGTAAATGTAGTGTAGATGTTGCACATTGTACAATTGAACTGATCATGGATTCTGATGGATTTTGAACATTCTGTTTTATGTTTATCAGCCTATAAAATATAAAGTTGTCACAGGCTGATCTAACTCAGTATTGTCCATAGCAAGAGTGAAAAAATCTCTGGCCCTCCAGATGGTGCTGGGCTCCATTCCTCTAAGCTCCAGCTAGTACGGCCGATGGCCAGGGAGGATGGGAAACTATCCACACCAACTAGGAGTAGCTCACCAGGCTCCAAAAGAGAGGTTTTTCCAATCCTACCAGGGACAACCTGGAACCTTCAGAATGTGTTCCGCCGCTGATTTGTATGACTCTTTCTCATAGGCACATCTATACTTTGCAAAGCATATCATATAATATTATAAGCAGCACACACTGATATAATAATCAGCAAACACTAAGCTACACACACACACACACACACACACACACACACACACACACACACACATTTTAAATTAAAAGTGTCTTCTTTACAGAAGTTCAATTAATTCATCACAGTTGGTTCAGGCTAGTACTCCAAAAGGCTGCTTCCAGGTGGAGATATTCCAGAGGGTGAAGAACCAGCCAGAAATGAAAGCTCTCGCAAAAAAGATTATTCAACATCTTGGCTCTGGAAAAAAAATAAGAGCTGGAAACACAGCAGAAAGAAACTATTTTTTTCTTTACAGAGGTACACTATGAGCAATTTCCGGTGGAACATGCCATTTTGGTATTTTTGCCTGTGCTCTTAAAAGGGACCAAGAAAAGCAGAAACATTAAAAGGTTAAAAAAAACAGTAACAGGGAAAAGAAGTAAGAGGCATTCAAATATGTACTCGACGAGTTACTATTTTTAGTTTTTAGTTACACCCAAGGTGATTATAGAATACTGATCTCTATTAAATGATCACCACCAAACTCAAGTAACCATAGACCAAAAGAACTGTGGTTTGGAACAGTTATTAGAGAAATTATCAAAGAATAACCCAAAAAAGTTATTCCTGTAGTCAAAACAAGAGAAAAGCCTGTGTGTATTCTTCTTTAGCAAAAAGAAGAATTTGGTCAACTTTGTTTTGTGAAATTTCAACATTTTGAAATATCATCACCTTTCAAGACTTTAATTTTTAACACCATAATATGGTGGGTTAAGTAGGGTTTTTTTAAAAAAATATGGTGGGTTAAGTGGGGTTTTAGTTGTTGTACCTTACTTCATTGTATTACTTCATGTATTCGTGTTGCTCTAGGTTTTTTGATATTGTATTAATTGTATGTTTTAGTATTATATACTCATTGATAATAATCTTAAATACTATCTTTAAATTGTTGTAAGCCACTTTAGGTCCTTTTTATCGAGAAAGGCAAGCTAAAATATTTTAAATAAATAAACAGTTGTTCAATAGAAGCTACAGTTGTTTTGATTGGTATTCAGTGCTGTTACAATTTCAGTGGAGATGTGCTTGTTGTACCATGATGAAGAACATGTGTGAAAAGGTACTGCCAAAATAAATAACAGTCACAATGAATCCTCCAGTAACCCCCATGTAACATTTAGCGTACCTAGAATTTTTACAACTGACCCAAGACAAATCATAGGTTAAAAATCACTTTGTTTTTATAGGACTGTGATGATTCTCAGGCATTCAGGTGAGTTTATTTGAAAGATGAGTCAGGGCAACTGGATTTCTTTTCTTGAGAGACTGAAATTTTTCGCTACTTATCCAAGCAGCTTCCTCAGTCTGAAGAAAGTTAGTGGTGAATCCTGCATTTTATAGTTCATCATGATTTCACATCACCTTGGTCGGAATATGCTCATCAGGTGGACAATGGCCTAAGGTGTGTGAAATTCCCACCTATGCAACCTTCCCGACACCCATTAAGTATGGGTCGTTAGCTTTGGTCTCTCAAACTACATATTAGACAGAGAAGATAGGTGGTTTGAGAGAAGGGTCGGGGGGGGTAAAAAACTTTCAACAGAGGTGGGGGACTTAGACATAATCTGTCTGCTACTTATCAAGTGGCCCTTTCATCAATCCCCAGACAAATCAGAAGCACGCCACACCTCCACTAGCAAGACCATAATGTGCCAATTCAAAATGTAGTCCTTCATTTGTTTGTTTGTTTGGTTGGTTGGTTGTACTGCAAAACAACTAATGCTTCATTCTTTCTTTACCTTTGATTACTAGTCCTTAGATCTCTATTGCCCAAATATCAGATGTTTTTGGAGAAATAACACTGCACTCCACATCCAGCTATAAAATAATTAAGAAACTTACACAGCTCCCTTCTTTACATATTCTAGTTTTTGGAAATTGAATTTCCTTCCCATGAAAGTGGTTGTTTTCCTAGTTATCTCTGGATGGAACAGTCACAAAAATAACACATTTGATTTATAAGCCGTTTTGTACCTTGAGACTGGTGAGATCCCGCCATGCACCACTGTAAACTGAGCTGCTTCTCAGTTTGTTGTTGCTCAGATATAACTCTTGCAACTTTGACATTCCGGCCAATGTGCCCTTGGGAATGGAGCTGATCTCATTCACCTTCAGCTTCAGATTTTGCAGGTTCTTTGGGAAGCCATACGGCAAGGTTTGAAGGTTATTGCCTGAAAGATCCAAGGACTTCAATAGCCTCAGCTTACGGAAAGCTTCCCGATGAATCTGTGAGCTGGTGATTTTGTTGTAACTCAGGTTTAATTCCTCTAAAAAATAAGTGGTAGCAAAATCATTCCTACCAATTTCCGAGATCTGGTTGTGAAGAATCATAAGAGTTTTCACCCGCCTGGGCAGCCCACTGGGAATTCTTTCCAGCTGGTTATTGTACAAATGGACAGTGTGCAACTTCTTCAGGCCTTGAAAAGCCTGCTGGTGGATCCCACGTGCCTTCAGTTTGTTATTGTGAAGGAGCAGGTACTCCAGGTTCTTGATCTGGGTCAAGACATCCCTCCCAATTGATTTAATTGCATTCTTCTCTAGGTGGAGAAGGACAATGTTTCGAGGTAAGCCAGCTGGGATGTAAGAAAGATTATTGCTGGACAAATCCAGATACTCTAGGCTTGAAAGTTTCCTTGGGAAAACAAAATGGCCCCAGTTAGAACAGACAAGAAATAGAAAGAACTGTGTAAAGTTCTATGTAAACAGTGGCCAGATGATGATGATGATGATAATAAATGTATAGCCTGCATAATTAAATTGTAAACCGCCCAGAGAGTACTTGAAGTGCTATGAGGCGGTATATACGCAGAACTCTTTGCTTTGCTATAATAATAATAATAATAATAATAATAATAATAATAATAATAATAATAATAATAATAATAATAATAATAATAATAATAATAATAATAATAATAATAATAATAATAATTTTAAAAGCTATATAGAATCTGGCTCAATATTTTCTACCCAGTGAGCTAAGAAAGCAGTGTCATAGGCACTGTGGCAGGCAAAATCATAGGCCTAGATGACACACTGTGGTGTATGTATGTTCATATTTAGGGTCAAAAGCTAAAGAATACCATTCAGGCATCATTCAAAGCAGAAGTCCCTTAAGAGGAAAAGACTGTTCTTCTAGTCTGCCACAATTTTACGTCAATCTACATTTGTCAAACTATTTTAGTTTTATAACTCATCCCTTTGGAATATCATGGCTTTTGTTTGCATGTCTGATGTTTCAGGTGCCTTTCCTCTGCATCGGTGCTTCCCAACCTTGGTTCCCCAGCTGTTCTTACACTACAAATCCCAGAAATCCTGGGCAGCACAGTATATTACTGTATGTGGTAAAGATTTCTGAGAATTTTAGTCCAAGAACATCTGAGGACCCAAGATTGGAAACTATTGCTGTAGAACATTTGTATGGAACAGTGCAGTAAAGTGAGGACATACACTGTTATCTTAAATGTGCCAACCCACCCCCATTTTTAGTTGAAAGATCCTAGAGAGGCAAAACATGTTTGCTAAACACATAGCGACCAGTTTCACTATAAAGTGGGATGTATATGTTGCTGTTGATAATAAATGGAATGTGCCGAGAATAGGGAATAAAACTTCTCTCGCACACACTTTTCTACATTTATCCCCTTCCACAGCTCAGCATCTCTTCTTGAAGACAGACTGTTAAGGTAAAAAGCAGTGTATGGGTAGGCCACAGGGGACAGCAGAGGAAGGTCCATCACCATCTGCACTGGGTCTTACCCTAAAATGTTGTACAGGGCATACTTTTTGTAAAAAAACTACAGACATATCAGGCAGCAAAGCTGATACTCTACATGGCACCCATTTGAGAGGACTGACAAGCTCACCAGAAAGTTTCATTGTCCATGCCTTCATTTGTCAATTTGTTGTTCTGCAAATACAGCTCCCGAAGTCCTAAAAGCTCACTGAAAGCTCCTTTGGGAATCTTCTCCAACCTGTTATTCTGCCACAAGAAATATAGGAAGCAAAATAGGAACCTATTAGTTCTGACATAATTGCTCTTGAATTAAAAGGCAAGTGGTACATGTGACATCAATGGAAGGTTAAAGCAAAATACCAAAGGCTGCACAGATGACAAAGTCCGGCTATGGCCCAGATATGGTCTTCCTGATTTTGTTTCCCGACAACTAGTTTCAAGAACAAAGGAACCACTACTGCTACACCTCAGTGGGTGCAACTGCAGCAAGGAACAGAACTTTCATTGTTCTGGACAATTATGAAGTGGAGCTGGAGCTTTCAGGATTGAAATGCTACAACTTTGTACTATTAGGAACAAGGTCAAGAACATCAGCTGCCACTCCCCTTAGCCCTCCCTTTTCCTTCAGATAATTGCTAATTGTGGCTTATTAATAAGGTGCCTCAGTGTATTTTCATTGCACAGCCAGACACATGACCATCCATGTGAACACAACGCAACCTGACACCTTTCTTTCAGCTGCAATTAGCTGTGGCAGGTTAACATAAGAACATAAGAACAGCTTTGCTGGAACAGGTCACAGTCCTTCGAATCCAGCATTCTGTCTCACACAGTGGCTCACCATTTGCTTCAGGGTATTTCCAAGCAGATATCTTCACCTGCTTAAGATTCCCAACAAATGGCATTGAGAGATATCCTTCCTATCTCTCCAACCCGGAGCTTGTCCTTAGGCATCCATCATGATAGCCATTGATACCCTTGTTCTCCATGAACTTGTCTAATCCTTTCTTAAAGCTGTCTAGGTTGACAGCTGTCACCACTTCTTCTGGCAAGGAGTTCCATAGTTATATATGCATTATGTGACCACCACTAAGTTTCTTTCCAATTAGAGAAATTACCTAAAGAAACTTCTAATATTTTGGATCCTGTTAGGCAAAGAGACACAATCCAACACAGGTGGGAAAGGGCAAATGGAATAGAAACAAACCTTGAGGTGCAGCTTGTACAGGGCCCGTGGCAGGTTCTTTGGGACATATTTTAAGAAATTGCTGGACATGATCAAGACCTCCACATTGTTAGAACCATTGAACATACTCTCTGGTAACCCAGCATCTTCAAGTTTATTATTGTGAAGATACACAGACCTAAGAGAAAGCAGGGGGAAAAACTGGATCAAGAATCAGCACTGACTAAACTACTGTCTTGTGAAAGAAAAAAATGAGGGCATGTTTTTCATTGCACATGAATGTGAAAAAGGAGGCAAAACACCCACTTCATTCAGTGCTGAAACATTTATTAACCGTATACCAAATTAATATCCTAAAGGGTTGGCCTTTGGAGGGCAGATTTCTGAAAATTGTAGTATAGAGCTCTTTGGTTATATAGAAAGATCTGGAGCCGGATAACTTGAACTGGTAATAATGCTTTTTGGTTCATGCATTTTTTTAAAAAACCAAGGGCTGGTTGCAGTGGTTTCCCCTGATGTATCACCAGCTCACCCCAAAGCAAAGGGCTCCTTAACCACCTGCTCTTTCCTCTTGTGACCGATAATAGAGGTTTTGGCAAGCTCTTCTCCCACATTGTTCCTGGAATGACTACACATCCTCATTTGTTTGCACCTCAGCCCATTTGTGAGAATTAGTGGAAACATTCCGTCTTTTTCCTCTCACTGGGGAGAGTTGTGGAGAGAATGCTTCATCTTTGTTTCTGTTTGAATGAGAAAGCAGCCACCAAAGATAAGGACCCATGGATTGCCGCTTGCTTCTTTCACATCTTCAGATCCTGAGCCCTGAAGACTCTTAAGATGGCAGTCCCAGTAGCTGTTCACTTCTTCTGGCCCATTAGAAATACATGGTCATGAAAACAAGCTCCAAAACTGAAGGCAATCTCAATTAAATGTCAGGCAGTCAATTTCTCATATGTTTCAGTAAGTATATAGGAGTTAGTATATAGGAGTTAGGATTGGTCTAAAATGGTCGATTGCACAATATTTTTGTTGGAGTGTTCCAACCTATCCCTAATGGCGACCAGTCCATCCCAGATTGGTCTAGGTTTAAAGCCTACTGTTTATTTGGAACCATTAGGATCAGTACAAATAACTGTTTTCTTGTTGTGCTAGATTCCTCCAGTGCAGGGTTGGAAGTGTGTCATTCCTACAAATCAGTGGTGATGTGTAGAGATGGGTGTTATCTGACACAGACTATGGATGGCACCATTCATCCTATTTTGAAGTGGAAAGGGAGCATTTTTATTTAAAGTTTATTTACAAAAACATTTCCACTATTGCACTGCATTTCCTAAGTCCTATAAAATCTAGGGCTGATGATCATATCCTGGCTTTATAGCTTTGCCCTTTACACACATGTACTGCCTGTCAGTTTTGCAAAGTTAGTGCTGCTCAGCATTTATCTGTGAATTCTTTATAGCACAATAGTACAGTAGGCAACAATGTTAAAAAAATTTAAGATCCAAAGATATTTTAGAAATGAAAAGGGCCCAACAGTCACTTAGGGTTCAGCAGTGATGCAGCACTATGGCACTAACTAAAAAATAGTTTTTTAAAAAGAAGGAGAAAAATAGAAATGTGAGGCTGAAACATCACTCTGTACCCCTCCCCTTTGTGTGCATTAAAAAACCAGCACTAATTCCCACCTGCAAGCAAACAGAAGTAGGCTGTTTCCCAACCCCCTGACAGCTATTGCAAAAGAGAAGGAGGTAGGAAGCAAATGGGAAGGGGCACATTGCAACCAGACAGACCAAAATGGAGTGATGTAATGCCAAATAGATCACAACTACAGGGGCTGCAGGAGCAATTTCTATATTAAAGGAAGGAGCAATCTCAACAAGCACCACCATTCCAAACAATTACAAAATGACAAATGAGCAAAATTTCTGAGAAAAAGACCTATCTTTTGCAAAATTCTATTTTCTAGTTGGCAGAACAGAAATGTGAAGGAAACTGACTCCTTTCTAGAACAATCAATCCCTTTCCTCACAGTATTATTTGTAGGCTACAAGTAGTTTTAGTAAACAAGTGAACACATTATTTTTTCCCATCTGACACAGTCATATGTTGTTCCTCTCTTCCCATTTATTCTTAACCCATTTTTTTTTACCTCAGGTTTGGTTTCTGTCCAAATGTGAGATCATAAATCTTCGTGAGGTTATTGGCTGCAAAATCTGCACTGATCAAAGACCTTGGGAGGAATTTTGGAGCAACTGTGAGCTGAGGAAAATATAGAAAAAGGTATCATTGTCTGAGGAACAAATGCTTCAATCATCACTGTGTACCGTAGAGCTTTGCCTCAGAATATTATTACACTACTTATTTCAGTGAGAAAATGTAAAATATTAGGAATATCAGCAGAGTATGGAAACTGCTAGCTTAAAACCTCCAGTTACACAGTGGGATAAAATCCAGGCAGGGACCTAAGGAACAAATTATTATAATTACAAGTCCCCCTCAAATATACCACCCTTTATTGGTTGGTTAGTTTTACTCAGCTGGCAATATAGTCTAAATAGATTCAGTCAAAGACTTTGGTGTTGAGAAATAATTTTAAACAGTTTCTATTTTATTCACAAATCTTCATATATAACAGAACAACAAATAAATAGATTTACTTTTTATACAATATAAGATTTTAACTGGTTAACTTCATTATTTGACTAACTGACTGGTTACATAAACACTTAACTGAGAATCTAACTGCTGACTACATAACTGTCACACTATAACAAACAGAGAACATTGACATTGCTAAGTAACTCCAGCACTATCAGAATCCTGGTTGAGTAACAATGAATCTGAGATATAGAAGGAACAATTGGCATAGTTGGCTGGCATCATGAAGAGGAACATGCCAAGCCACACTTTCCATTTGTAAGACTCTTAACCACTATTATTATTATTGTGTAAAAAATGACATATCTGGTGTGGAGATGTTCCTTTTTCAAAAAAGTGGCACAGATTATTTAATTTACATTATTTAGTAGATATTTTAGTTTTCAAGACCTTAGCAGGGCTGCCAAGGGAGTTCAGTAGTAATTTGTAGGGTCACCATCAGCTGGAAATGACTTGATGTTACATAACACCATTGTTCTCAAGTTGTACTTGTGGCCTTCATTCAAACTGCCAGGGACCTAAAACAGAAATGCCCAGAGTATCCATAGCTTTCCACCATGGACAAGTCCCAATTACAACACCTCCTGCTGCAGATGTATTTCACTGCCCCATGTCTCAGTCTGTTTGGCCCAGATCCAAATATGCAAAGCCAGTAGTCAGTAGTAATAGGTACTTTTTTGTGCCTATTATGCTTATTGTAAACATGCTTAAAGCTAGTTTGCTTTTGTTCTTTTGGGCAGCAGCAACAGGAAAGGTTAATGACTCTTTTGTCACACAAAACAGAGAAACTGGACAGAGCCGTCCTGGAATATGAGTCACAGCCTGGCAAGCTTTCCTCTTTTATGGAGTGGGTTCATTGCCAGATGTGTGACATGGAAAATTGCTGTAAAAGGGAGGAAAGGACATGATGTTACCAGAGAGGCAGTTTGATATGGCGTCTCCATCTCAACTGAGGGAATTTGAGAACTAATGAGATAATGAGTTCCTTGATATGATGGCCACCCAGATCCTAAGTTTCCAGGCCAGCTAGCCAAACATGCTGAGTACAGTGGAAAAGGGAAATTGCACCAAGTTTCACAGCTTAGCTCCAACAAAACACATTTCCCTTCCTTTCTCTGTACGTTTCAGTCCTTGCACAAATATGGACATGAGTACAAGATTCCAAATCTGTCAGGAATGTGCTAGGAACAAATAGAAAGGGGTGGGAAACCAGCCTGGAAGGTATTTCATCTATTTGAAATATTTCCTGGTTATGCACTCACAAAATAATTCTCAGGGTTGGTCACCAGCTTTTTAAAACAAGGAGTCAAATCATGAGATCAAAAATGATCTTCTAAGGGTTCCTCCCACTACAGAGCATATCCAGCTGATATCAGCACTGCATTGGGAATATCTGGCGCTTCAGATTTGCACTGTAGTTCACACCAGGAACAAGCCAAGCCACTTTGAGGTGAAGGGTGAGATGGTGTGACTCCACTCCCTCTCTGCTAGTTCCACATATGGCCCACAAATGGACTGCAATGGAAAACAATAATAGGAATTTCATGGCATCGCATGTTAAGCCTACATACTGGATTTGCATCTGCTTTTTTCCAAAACAGTTTGGCTTTTGAAATAATGTCAAAAAATTTCTTCACGAATGTTTAAAAACATTATTTTAGAATGTAATTCCAGAATGAAAATGCTCAGATCGAAATCACAAGATAATGCAGTTTAAAAATCAAATAATAATTTTTGAAAAGGTTCAAAACGTTTACAACTAAGGAAAAAAAGTTTTAAAAACATTGAAAACTTTTAAAAACAGATTTAAACATTTTCTTAAGAATGGTGTTTTTTAAAAAGTAAGCTTAGGTAGAAACCAAAGGCTTTGGAACAATAGCGTTTTAACTACCTGTTAGAAATTCTCCAGAGAGGGAGCCACCCTTACTTCCCCTAGAAGGAAATAACACAACTGCGGTCCTACTATTAAAAAGCCCTCTCTTTTCCTTCATTGTTAGTAATAGCACAGCATTTTACATTCTGAGTGGGGGCAAGAAGTTAATTTAGAATTAGATTATAACTGGTAGACAATGAACACTGCTCTGTGTCCTAGCATCTTGCAACCTCTCCCTCTCATTGGCATCTGGTGCCTGAGATGGCTGACTAGTTGTCTTATGCTAATTAGCTGCATCAAGTGATTAAACCCACATGGCAACCCACTAGCAACAAGTGGGCATAAATGTCTGTATGAATATTTTTCTCATCGGTTTCTGCTAGCATCTTGGCCTCCCACTTTTAATTGAGAGGAGACAAATTTGTGGGTCTAGCCAGGATCTAAAGGAGACTATCCAGAACTACTGGAACAGTTTCAGACAACAGAATTTGGGAGGGGCAGTCTGCCACTTGATTCCTATCCCTCAGGAAAGCCCCTGGAGTTCATGGCCAAGCTGGACCAAAGGTTACTGGAGAGGGGAGGGGAAGAAATGTCCATCATGTTGGTGGAAAAGCACCAAGCAACTCTGTGTTTTGGCTGCCAAGTCTTATTCAACTTCCATGAAACCATGATGATATTTGAGTGCTCACTTCTGCTAATACTAAAATACAAAATATTTAGATATCTCTGTAATGATGATATTCACCTTATTATATATACAAGGTCTATATTTTTATTTATTTATTTATTTTACTGGCTCATTTTAGATATAGTATTGGTGACTCACTTTCCAACAGAAATCCACAAGAGAAACATCTTTAGAAAATTGAATCCAGATATGATATTTAAAATATGATAGGGTAATGATTTTTATCACATCTGCTATGTTGTCCCTCTCGTTATGAACCACTTCAGTTAAATTTTATAAATATATTGCTCTTTGCCTATTCATGTGTTGCTGATTGAAACTCTTGATCAGCAATATGCAAACAGGCAACAAAAACTTTCCCCCCCAAAACCAAACCAAAATAAAATAAAGTTATTCATCACATCAGCAATGATATAACAGATATTTTAAAAAAAAACAACAACTTCCCCTGACTCTCCACAGATGAGCATGGGAAGTGTTTAATTGCTATAAAGGCTGACATGCTATTTGAACATGAGGAGTAGACCAAATGGCCCATCACTCCAGCCCCACCAACCTCTACTAACCTTTTTTAGCGTGATCCAGCGCAAACCAAAAGGTTTAGGCTTTTGCATTCACAGAGACCAAAGAAGTCTGAAGATGGCTTCAGAGGAAGTCTGTTACTTTTCCTCATTCACAACAAAGATTTTGCATTCTTGCCTCATATATCATGTGCAACTGCACATAACTTGTGTCTCGGCCAAATTCACCAGGTGTATGGGGGAAAGTTGCCCAGTTTAGTTTCCATTCTTACATTCTTCAATGAAATGAAATGAATTTATGCCAAATATCCCTTTGAAATCACCCACACCAAACAGTCACTGTTATGCAATGGAATGGCTGATGTTATTGTCTGCAATCCACCCCCATGGCCTTAACTGCATTTTTCATTCGCAACTACAGTACCACAAACCCACAGGGTATATTTATGGAAAAAACCCACCCACAGTGAGGAAGATATTTGTGAATGTTTTTCTGTTCCACATATGGGCAGCTTGTGCCACTCAACCTAACTACATCTCTTGGGTGTCTCTACTGTTGAATACCAATGTTCTATACCCTAGCCCAGTGATGGCAAACCTTTTAGAGACTGAGTGCCCAAACTGTGATTCAAAACCCACTAATTTTTCACAAAAGTGCCAATACAGCCATTCACAGGTGGCTGTGAAGGGGCAATGTCAGGTGCCCACAGAAAGGGTTCCAAGTGCCACCTTTGGCACCCATGCCATCAGTTTGCCAACACTGCCCTGGCCCATCTACTGATGTTTAGCTGTACAGTATCTCAGTTTCTGTGATGCCTAAACTTACTCTTTTGTTGCATTTGCTTCACTTTCTCTAGAATAATATAACATTCTTGACAAGGAAGGGCCTTTTTACACGACCCCTAAACTCCGCCGCAAATTGCTCCCAGCTCCGGAGCTTAAAATTGTTTACCCACCAGCTCCAGAGTTTACTGAAAATTAAGTGTGGCCACGCCCACCTAAGCACGTCCCAGCGCACTTTTCTTGTACCTGCTCTCCAAGGGTGAAAAATCTTAATGCGGATGTGCCGGGCTCTCCTCGCTTCTTTTTGTTGTTGTTTTTTGCCTCCCGCCCCTTTAAGAGAAGGAAATAGGAAGTCACGGGGCTCCCGGCAGCTTCCACCGGCACCGGGGAGGTAAGTCTTTATTCTTTTGTCCCTTTTTTTCTCCCTCCCCTCACGCAGCCAGCAACCAGGACGTGCGGAGGGGGTGGGAACGCACGAAGAGCGACAAACCCCTAAGATCTCTGGTCCGAATTAAAGTGACCAGCGGATCTTAGGGGTCGTGTAAAAGCGCCCGAAGTTACATGCTACTGAGAATTCAAATGTATTTAAGTACTAAGTAATTGTACTTCCCAGTTTCTATCTCTACAACACTTATCTACAAATATAATCAACAGCAGATCTTACAGTTACGATGTTTGCTTACTTGATTGTTTGCAAGGTACAGATAATTCAGATTCTCCAGTTGGTCAAATACTTCCTCTGGAAGCCCTTTAAGTAATAAGTATATTCAACAATCAGTATGTATCCTGCATGAAAGAAGTTGCTATAAATAGCCTCTACTGAATTATTTGTTGTTATGCCTTTCAACTTTTCTAAACAATGAGAAATATCATATTTTAAACTTATTTTACTTTCACTTCCATATTATAAAGCTCGAATCATCCAAACATGTACTCTATAGGACACCCCAAGGCCTTGGTCTGTTCAGTGTTCATTATGCTTCAAACAGCAGATTTCTGACTCATATACCCAATTGGTTTTGAATATCCATTCAAAGTCCAACTAGATGTTTTCCTACCAATAAGACTGATGAAGCTGTTTGGATGAGCAATGAAACGTTTCTATCTCTCAAAAAAATAAGTCCGGTAGCCATGACTCAACTTCCAGATAAACTCACCTGGATGACTAAGAATCTTCACAGAAATACTAATAACAGAGTTTTCTCAGAGTGATTTCCTCAGAGATATTATTTCAGCAATCAACCATGTGTGGTAGTTGCATGTTTTGTTTACAGTACAGTTCAAATCATAACAAAGCATGGCAAATTATGCAAGATACTGTACATAGGTAAGGAAATCATATGCTATATTGGATATCTCCCACCACTTGAGGGAATCACCTCTTGTGAAAATATACTAATTTGATTCTCAAGGCCAAACTATGTATTATAGACACCATAATCCATTACTGTTCCAGATAAATGATTCTGGAAGACCTTCATAGCTGAGGAACCATATTTTCAAATGAAGCCTGGGCTTAGTGATGGATGATCAATCACAAAACAAAGCAAGTTGACTTACAAACCATGAGAGCTGGGGAAAGCTTCTGCTGTGACAAATTATTATACCTTTTCAGCAGTTAAGGAATTCCCTTTTGCAATCAAAGGCTACTTATAGTATATAATTTGGTCTTCCTGTTCAACATCGACCAAGATATTTGACTCCTTGGCAAGGTGTGGACTTGATGATCCATTGCCACCCTTCCAACTCCCCAATTCTAAAATGATGATGATGGGAATATGAAGGGGAAGTGTGGTTTCCTAGGAGGACTAAGGGGGAAGTTCTCTTTAGAGACAAAATTCAAAAGCCCTATTTGAAATGTGGGACTTGTTCTGTAGCTCTTTGGATTCTAATCATTCTACATTATTATGATTATTATAAAAGCAGAATGTAATAATAAAAGTGTTGGGCTAAGTAGGCGAAAGACTTAGTAATTACAAAGTGAAAGACTTTGTAATGGATCATTGTCCATGAGAGGATGCTGTAAGGCATATTAAATGCTCTTGCTGTTGTTTTATTTTTATGTGCTGCATTTATTAAAGGCTGCTAAGGGCAACACTCTATGCCAAGTTCATACTCGGCAAATCCATTGAGTTACTGTCATTAGTCCACTGTTAGTTTCTTAGTCCCAAGGAGATGTCAATAGTAGGGTGTGTTTGTTTATTTCTTTACTTTGGAACACAAGGTCCAAACCATTAGAGCCAGATGCAAAATAGTCAGGAAGGGATAGCACCTCCATGACTACTTCCTTTGGAAACCCCCTGGAAAATCAGCTGGCTTTAGGATAGCCAGGCTTGTGAAGCAGCTCAAGCAGGGAATGAATTATATTTCACCCATCTTAGCTCAGGTTGATGTATGAATAAATGGACAACATAAATAGCAGTTGTATGAGAGAAGCGCTTGTAGAATTATCTGTTCCAAGATGCAAGATCATGCACTTAAAATATCTCTTCGTTTTTGTACATATCCAAAGATGGTGATTCTGTTGCCTTTTTATGCTGCTGAACTGTTCTAAAAGTTACCACGTATTTCTTAATGTATCACGTGTACAAGTACAAATGTTTCCATTCTAGGACAGCCCTATATCCTCCGTGTAAAAAAAAATTGTTCTCCACAATTCCATTATTGAAAAGCGACAGACACTAAGAGGCAAGCATTAAGACTGGACTTTTTACTCCCCTGGGTTGCCTGGGAGATTCTGGGGTTTGTAGTCCAAAAAAATGTAACTCCAAATACTGACAGAGAATCTGATTTAGGTAGTGGAGAGGTACTGTGGCATAACCTGGCATAGCGCTGTTGAGTGTTTGACACAGACCATCTCATTGTGCTGTGAATGTCAACACAGGCCCTTGCAAGTCCGAGATATTTTGTTGCCTGAAGCAGATGACAAGTTGGCACCCTCTCTGCATGACAGAGACAAAATGGCAGGTTCAATACTGGCAGTGGGGTAGTGTCATTTTGCTTGCATTAGAAACAAATGCTGAGTCCAATAGTCTCTAGCATTTTTTTCCTTCCATACTGGAGCAACACCCAAGACAACAGATCTACCTTGCCTGAAACCTGTATTTCAGGGTTCAGGAGAAGTTGATGATGTATGTGGCTTTTCCACTACAAGAGGGAAACAGATGGGAAATCCTACAAAAATACACAGGAGGTCATGGCTGCTACTCTTTGCACCTGAGGCAATTGCATCATTGTGCCTAATGATAGGGCTTGCCCTTATAGAAAAACCATAGCAGATAAATCTAACAGATAAACCATATTCATATGTGTGTGTGTGTGGTTTATCTCTTAGGGCTGTGCCTAATGCACTTAATGGGAAGTCTGGTTCTGACAGATGGACCGTATACAAAATCAGCTGTCAAAACCAGATTATCTGCCAGGAGCTGCGTGGAGCAGCCTTGGCTTCCTGTTGATTGAGGGGGTTTATCCCCAGCCCAGCAAAGAAGGGAAGCTTTTCCTCTTCTTTGCTGGGTTGGGGCAAGGGAAAAGCTTCATCCCTTTTGCTGACTACCCCAACCCAGGGGGAGGGGATGAGCGAACCCCTGGCCCGTTCCACCTCCCCCATTCGAGAAGCTAGGATCGTCTTTTAAAAGGACTCACATAGGTCTTTTAAAAGGATCCTTGCTGCCCCTGGGGGGTGGGGAGCTGGCCCCTCACCCTCACCCCCTAACCCTAGCCTTAAACCCTCTCAATCAACAGGAAACCAAAGGCTACTCCACCCGCTTGGAGCTGTCAAAATCAGCTGTGTGTTGGGCTGCCTAGAGGCTGTCATTTGATGGGGGTGGGTGGGGGGGGGACAGCCTTCCCATAGGAATGAATTGAAACCAATGTAATCCATTCCTCTGGAACAGATTGATTGATTTTCAATGCATTCCTATGGGAAACTGTGCTTCAGATGAATTTTTTTTACAAGTTTCCCCACATTGTGCCTATTAACAACAGTGAAGATTATTTGTTTACATCTTTATTTACTTTTCTGTTTGACTCATGGCTTCTGATTTTCTGTGTTGTCCATTAGACCTTTGACTACTGATTGAAGTCCGTAAACTAAGGAAAATAGGTAATGTTACACATTTTAAAAACTGGTTATATACTGAAGATATCCTGGGTTTTGTTTTGTTTTCCATCTTACCTTTGGACGTGAGTCTGTTGTTTTGCAAATTGAGTGTTTCTAGACTATAAAGACGAGCAAGTTCTTCCGGAAAGATTTCTTCTATCTGGTTATTCTGGAGGAAGAAAAAAAAAAGATGCACCAGGAATTGAGAGTGCTGTGGAAAATTTTGAAACGACATGGCCCATCTTTCCTAGATCTGAATGACTATCTCTCAGATAAAGAACTTGAAAGTAATATCTTAAAAGCCATCATCTTTGTATAATCCATTGTGAATACTGAAAGATGTTTACACATTATTGCCAAGCATCACTTTTTGTGGTGAGGGGGTATGAGCAGTTTTCATTTATTTTTAAATGTTTTTTTTTAAAAAAAAAGAAATGACAGAAAGATGTTAACAAAATGGCACTTCACTGATAAGAATTAACAATTAACAACTAACATGTTGCTTGGAAAACAACATCGGCAAGAAACTATGAGTAGTGTATTGATTTTCTTTTGTTTAAATTGGCTCTCCCTTTCACATGGCCCACTCTTTCTGCTGTTTGTCAGCTGCAGAGGGCAATTGGAACATGTTGCTGCAGGATGCAAGTCACAACTTCCCTGTGACGGATGCAAGATAGGATTGACCAAATTATATGGTGGAGGATCTAAAGAGGCACGTTAGCCACACCCAAAAGCACAGCATTTCCATGATTTATTTATTACATCATCACGATCACCATTGTACTCCTTTCCAACAGGAAACAACCGTGTCTGTCAAAACTGCTTCAAATACTGAACTCGGTTCCGAAAGAACAAAGTTCAGTTCATGGGTTGCTGTTGGATGCAGATTGCTATGCATTTAGAACCTGTGAAGATTATCTTTCCACATCACTCTACCCACCACACACTTCACTGGGAATCATGATCAGGATATATGCCCATGTAACAGCATTTATCCCAGAGTATGTCTCTCGTGTAACATTTTAATTTAGGCCTTTCCCCTTCACCCAATGTGCAGTTACAAGGCAACAGGCAACTCTGATCCCCATCCCACCCACCCTCCTCCAAAAAAAAAAAAAAAGAGTTTGTAGGTTTTCTTCAGCTCTACTCTACCTGCAATGAAAGGTGGTTTGTTGTTTCCGGTATATCAATGGGGAATTCCTTCAATGAAAGTCCTCCACAATCTACAATTCCTTCCGGGCTGCAAGCACATTTTTTAGGACAAGGTGCAGCCAAGAAATTACTTTCCTCATCAAGTAGTTCAGATGAGTTTTCCAGAAACTCATTGCTGTCTTCATTCTTTTGACCTTGAATCCAACTGGAACAGATCAACAGCAACCACAGCACAGGTAGCAGGGGCTTGAACACGAAGTGCATCTCTAATGAAAACAGGGACACATCACTCAGTTGGAGATCGTTATTGACTCTTTTCTTAAAAGATGGCCCCAACCTCTCCTACAGTTAACATGGAAACAGGACAATCAAATGGATAAACCTCATTTACCAACAGCAAGTACTAGGGGAGAGTGTGTTGTATATCTGTGAAAGAAAACATACTCCTAAATCTTCTGTATTCCTATGAAAATCTGTAAATCCTAGTAGCAGTTTATTCTCTTTCACTGAGTTAAGCAGACACAATGAAAGCCTGAACTTCTTCTACTAATCCTTGAGTGAAAAAGGACATTCTGACAGCTAATTTGTTTTATTGTTGTGTAAGATATGACCATCTACATCCTCTTCAACTTGGATTTTATACATCCAAGACTGAGCTTCTAACATTTATTTCCTAAGAAAATACCAATGAATGGAGCAAGAGCTCTCCATCTGTGTGTAGAGGAGGTATAGGAATATAAGGATATAGTTTCATAGATTATTTCCCTGAATATGTGGGCTGTGACCATCATTTCACTTTTGAACAAATAATAACAAATATATTTGTCCCATAAACGGCACAGAATTTTATTCTGCCTTACACCTCAGACACCTGATCCAAAGTGCCTGTTGATCACAATCCAGTTTCTGTCAGTCAAGCCTTGAAGGACTTCTTTCCCTAGAATTGCACCACTCACAATGAAGCATTTAAATCTTTCTGGTGTCCAGCACAACTCATGTTAAAGCCTTTTTAAAAGTTAAATGGCTTATATAAACAGAATATGTTGTTGCTGCCATGTACCACCATGTTAGAACCAACTTATAGTGACCCCGATAAGGCTTTCAAGGGAAGTGGGATATTTAAAGAGTGGTTTTACTTGTCTCTCCTCCCAGATAAGCTTCCCTGTCTGAGATTTGAACCCAGGTCTCTTGAGTCCTAATCCATCACTCTATCTACCACACACTTTACTGGGTATCATACAGATATATACTGTCTATTAATTTTAAAACATTCCTGTCATGTCTTTTCTTGGAATAAAAGATGTACGCATGTACTTTCTTAGGAACAAGAGGTCAAACAGAGACTTGAGGGCTGTGAGTTTTGTCTGCTCACCCTTACTTCAGAAAAAAACCATCGCTACAATCATCTCTTCCTCCTGCCTTTGAAGCAACAGTCAATGTGGTACCACAGAGAAGCACTTGGGATAAGAAAACATCTGCTAACTTTCACCAGAGACGGCAGTAAAACCAGACAAGCTATCTTCATGTCCTTTTCTCAGTATAAGGAAGCCCTTAGCACATTTCTATCAAAAGATAGAGCCACTCTTATTACTGAAAGCATCTCAGCCAAACCTCTTAGTTCTCTCACTCTGGTCTGCACACAGTCTCTTAACAGTCTGGCTCCGATTCCATGACACCACATACAGGAGATACAGATAAGAATTGTTTGCTTTGAGTGACTAGTATCCCTCCCTGCCATGTCCAACACATTCAGTTCTGCCTCTTAAATCCAGCACCCCCAAGATCCAACGGGGAGCAAAATGTGAAAAGCATGACAGGTCTGAAATCTCTTCAGATAAAAACAATAACAACAGACCAACGCCATATCAGTTACTCAGTGCCAGACCATGTGTTCTGGGGCTTCCATACATCCTCTGATACTTCTGTTCCACATTACTGAGTTACTGGGCTTATTTGTGCAGACATAATGAGCTTATAAGCAGCGGCAGGGAGAAGCCATGTTCTCCAAGAATCATGCTACTACAAAATAAACAATGCTGATGCAAACTCACCTCTGCTGAGCTGATAGAGATAAACGTGTCCAAAGGAAGTGTTTCTCTGGCCTCCCCCACCAGGAAAAAAACCAGCCGTTGTTTGCTCATGCCATGTCAATTACACACGCCAAGCGCCAAACACTTTCCCCCTTTCCCAAGTCAGATCCTTTCCAGATGTGATCAACCGAACTAGAAAGGGAAAGAGAGAGAGCGAGACAGAAAGAGAGAGAGAAATAGGCTGCCCCCTCTCCCAAAGAGCATTTCCTGTCCTTTCCTATGTAGAGAGGAATTTTCCAAAGTCACCATATGGGAAAATGTAAGTGAACAGAATGGAAGGGATTGGGGGGTGGAGTAGAGGAAGAGATGGAATAAATTAATAGCTGTGATACAAATTTGGTAACTCTGGCACGTTCAGCCTCTTTCCTCATGACAACCTGTGAGAATAACTAAGGGAAAGGAAAGAGAGCTGCAGTGTATGCTGAGCAGACAAAAGTACAAGGAATCCTGCTTCAGATCATGAACTTCTGAGACAGCCCTGCCACCGGAGTCTTCTTGGTATCAGATCCTGAATGCTGATTCCCTTCCAAATTCTCTTGCGCAAGCACTTCTGGGCTGCCTGAATTTTAGAAAGAACAAATGTTTTCTTTTTCCCGGTTTGTTCACTCCAGCCATTGGGGCTCTCAGCCCACCAGCAGGTCTTGGTTGCATAAAACGAAGTGTCTTTGGGATAATCTTCAATAGCAGTCCTACATCTACCACTTCTACTTTAGACACCACCGTGGAGTAATTGGCAGCAGCTGTGTGCCATCTTCAGGATCTTCATTTCTGGGAAGAGCTCAATTTTCTTTGTAGGACATGCTTAATGACTCTCCAAGGAGCACTTCCAGATGGAGCAAATTTGCATTGCCAAGGACTTGCTTTGATGGCAAGGACAAGCACTCAAAAAAAGTGTGAGTTATAACAGATCTCTCTGCAATGACCTCTACAGTACCTGTGAGAAATATGCAGGCAACCTCTCCCCATGGATACCTACTGGGTGGGTATCCATAAATCCCCAAGTCCTTCTTTCCAGATACAGTTGAATAGTAGCTTAATCTAAAGTTCTGCTATTTTCAGTCTCCTTTCCTCCTCCATCCTCAAACTCAGTCTTGGCTTCATACAACTGGAGGGGGTCCACCTCTCGCAGATGAACTCTTTGCTAAAGCCAAATGAGGGAAGTGCATCCTTGCATTGGACAAATTGGCTCCTTTGTGCAAAATGACTCAGCGGAAAGGTTTAGTTTTCATGCTCCACGCTCTGCTTCTATAACTCTGTATTGTGACCCCAGGACCACACATGCAATTGTGAGAGTAGGAAACACAATGTTCTGGATTTTGATTAATGGAGACTTCTTCCAAGGTTTTGTAGGTAGAGAGATGCTTCATCATTCCCTTCTTCTAGGGACAACCTGAGATGTCTATCTCATGAACTCGTCTTCCCACTGGTAAGATCTGTTAGGTTGGTGGTCATAAGATATTGGGCATTTCTCTAGAGAGCTATCTTTATGGAATGCCTATGAGTGCAACACACAGCAATTAAGCTGTAGCAAACTCATTAGCAAAGGGTTCATGATAGCTGCAAAATGCCCACCTCCAAAAGACACACTCCTTAATCTGTCACAATCTCTCATCCTGACCTTCTTCACAAGTTTTGAGACTAGGGAGGAGAACCAGGCATTGTCTCTAATAGCCCACTGGTGGAAAGGAGCAATAAAATATAGCAAAGAAATTGCCTTTTAAAAATGTGACCATAAGGAAGGATGTCCATTATGCTGCCATATTATTCATATTTATTCAATCAAGAGAAATGAGACAAACATGTCATCATTGGATGGAGGAAGAACATAAACCTCAAGTGGCAGGTAAGGGAACTTCACTCTCTAGCAGAGGGCAAACATCTGAGGAAAAACAAATCAACCCCCATCATCATTTCTGTGAACATGATATAAACCTATACAAGAAGATTAAAGGTTATTGCAGTTTGGGGCTTGAGGTCTAGGGGGAGACAGCCTTCATCAATATTACAGAGCAAGAGCTTCAGCCAATATGGAGTTCTACTTCCCACTCAATTAAGGTATAATGGCATGTGATGTTAACATTTATTCCAGATCTGCTGATGTAATAAAAGAAAGTGATTTGTTTTTAAATGTTATTTCCAGCATGTTGTTTTCCAAAGCCAACTGTCAGAAAGTGGAGAGATCCGGGAGGTTTCCAATGTAAGCTTTGGATTGTGTCATCAACAGGCCTCAAATGTAACATAGAAATGAATGATGTAGAAATATATCTGGGCATTTGTGGATTGAGTAGATAAGCAGGAATGAGGCTAAACTGCTCCTGGTCAAGCTTTTGGAATATGCTTCATGCATGGAGATACCTGTTAATGATCAGGAGAATAACAAATGTAGCTGTTCAGCGGTAAATCCCTAATTGGGAGTTAAGAGGATTTTATGCCACCAGAAACTAGAAATTTGTTTTCTGGGGGTTCATTTCCTCCAACTAATAGTTATTGTTGTTACTATGCGCTGTCAAACCTCCGATTTATGGCAACCCTATGAACGAACAATCTCCAAAATGTCCTGCCTTCAACTGCCCTGCTGTGCTCATGTAAACTCAAGGCTGTGCATTCTTGAAAGCTTTCATGACCGGGATCTGAAAGCTGTTGTGAGTTTTTCAGGCTGTCTGGCCGTGTTCTGGAAGTTTTTCTTTCTGATGTTTCACCAGACCTTGTGGCTGGCATCTTCACAGGGCAAGGAGCTCAGGGAACTAGGAGTTCTCTCTGTGCTCTGGAAACTCTCCTAGTTCCCTGAGCTCCTTGAACTCTGAAGATGCCGGCCATAAAGACTGGCGAAACGCCAGGAAGAAAAACTTCCAGAACATGGCCAAACAGCCCGAAAAACTCACAATAGCTACTCAAGGCTGTGCATTCCTTTAGGTTTAGGTTTAGGTTTAGGGAGTCAATCCATCTTGTATTTAGCCTCCCTCTTTTTGTGGTACCTTCAATCTTTCCCAGCATGATTGTCTTTTCCAGAGAATATTGCCTTCTCATGAAGGCAATAGAGGACAGGTTAGGAGGACAGCCTCAGTTCTATCATTTTTGCCCGCAGGTGTGCTTTATATAGGACCCACCTGTTCATCTTTCTGGCAGTCCAGGGATACACAAAACTGTCATCCAGAGACATATTTCAAATGAATCATTTTCCCCATCATCTTTCTTTACTGTCCAGCTTTCACTCGTGTACATAGTGACTGAGGATACAATAGTGTAAAGCTACTCAACTGAGAACCTATAGCTGTGTCAATTCTCAACAGCTATGATAATATGAAGACTGTTCCACTTACTACTGAGTGATCTTCTGTGCTCAGAGAGGGTGGAAATAGTTCTGAATTTACTGTAGAGAGTTTCTCTTCTCAAAATTGTGAATCAGTCTTTCTTGCCTTTTTCTGTTCCTAGCAAGTCTGTAGGTTGCTCAGCTCTAAAACATTATCTCATAACCCAGCACTACCACACAGTCTGGTAAGCCCTGTTTGAATATCTATAGATACAGTATTTTCCTCCTCCATTACATCACAAGGTATGATGCAGGCTTTGTGGCTTTAAGATTAGTCTCCTACTTCATTACTTTTGGAACATCAAATTTGATGGTGAAATTTGTTTTGTGCCTTTTTGTTTGGTGCTGTAGGGATGTTTTATACTTGGAATCTTGCTTTATTACCAAAAACAGCTCCCTGTTTTGTTTTGTTGTAAGTTGTCCAAGTTAGGTCACAATAACACCCATGAAAGTGCCACATCTGTAAGCATTACACAAATTGGTTTAGAAAATGTTGAAATCTGCTACATAGAAGAATCTTGCCTGTTCATGATTGAAATTCTAGTTTGGCATTTTATAACCATCAGAAAAGACATTGCCTTACTCATGGGGTTGTATAAACAAAGATTGGTGACAGCGTCTGTTCCCATGTTGAAAAGATGACTGCTCAGCCTTTGATCTTTTTATGCTTGTTTAAGGGGGGTATTATTATATCAGTCCACAATAATTTATTTTTGCCACTGCAGCAAACTCTCACAGTTCCTTCCTTACCACTCTATTGAGTTACACTGGTTAGAAATCAGCCATGCAGTCATATTGAGAGGACCCATTAAGGCTCTTAATATTGTCCATCATTTTAGAGCATCCAGCACTTTCAAGAGAGCAGGATAAGTTTAACAAGTTTTTAATGCTATTTATTGGTCCAGTGAATTAACAAGACACTCCTATGAGCAATTTCTTGTGGACAAAGGCTCCAAAGCCAGTGTAGTGTCTACCTAACGAGCCTATTCAGGCCATTGTTCATCTTATGAGCCCATTTCAGACGAGGGTGACATGAGGTCAAAGTGAACTATAAAATGGAGCACTCACAACTAGCTTTCCTCAGACTGATGAAGCCATTTGGATAAGCAGTGAAACGTCTCAATCTCTCAAGAAAAGCAGTTGCCATGACTCAACTTCCAGATATGAAGAAAGGCACAGTATTTCTCTTTCAGAGAAAGATACTTAGAGTCATTTAAGTGACTGTTCATGCACATGTTTCTAATTTAAAGTAATATATGATCTGAGTATGGTTTATTATGCTGCTTCCAAACTTTTTATAATTATATGCAATAAAAGGCATTAAAGGAAAATGGCAATCTTTCTTCTCTCCATGTGGACCCCCTTTTCTCAGAATAACAGCTGCGAAATGTTTTTGACAGGAGGGTTATTAAAAGGATAAAATACAGTTCAATGTGGAATAACATTTAAGAGACATGCTTAGCTTCTACTCTTTGGCTGCTGTTTAAAGCAGAACAGGAGAAGAAAATGTGTTTAACTGGCTCATGTTGCAGCTTCAGTATTGAACAGGTTATCCATGCTGTTAAGGCAGAAGTCTGTTTCATTTATGACATACTGCATATTATCTTCATTTAAGTACAGTAGGGCTGCTGTATCCATAGGGGATTGGTTCCAAGCCCCGCTCTCTCCCAGAGGATGTTAAAAACCGTGGATAATAGAGAATGCCATATGTAGATTGCAAAGAGAGAGAGAGAGAGAGAGAAAAAAGATGGCTATTCCAACAACTGTGCTGGAAAGAACACCAGACGCCTTCCCCGCGTTTGCCACCCATGACACAAGGGGGCCCGTGAAAGCTCAGCCCTCCCTCTGATCCACCCAAACCTGATGGTTACCCAAAGAGAGGGTGGAGTTCAGAGGATGCCACTGCCTTGGGAGGGCTGCTCGCCCTTGTTCTGCACACTCTCAAGCCCTGCAAGAACACCAGCCTCAATGTAAAGCCCTCTGGGCTTTGGCTAGCATTAAACCAGCAGGCTGCTGCCAGGACCTCTGTTGGTAGTCAAGCAGTCACCTCCTCCAGTCATCCCCTTATCCAGACGGGTTGCTGGGATGTAATGCTCCAGAGTCTCCAGGAGAAAGCTTGCAAGAGGAGATGCCTTGAGTAATCAGAGCATGCGATATACAGTACAGTATTTTTCAACAAAAATCCATAGCATTTGGCTCTGCCTCCCCTAGTGGCCAGTTACGGTGAGACATGTGAAAATATGTTTTCCTGGATTTTTTTTCCTTTTAATGTTTTTCATATTTTCTGCTCACATATAATTGAGAATGATCCCATTGATGAGGGGGTTCTACAGCTGACACAACAAATATCTTTGTAATGCTACAAGCTGCCTTCCCCGCATATAATTTCACCTAGGAAACAACACAGACACAAAGTGAAGAATCAAATTAAGTTTACTATCAAACTTCCAAATTAGAATACATTGCCTCTAAACAGAGTGAATTAAAAATTTAGCATATTAGATATTAACTTAAAGAATGTCCAGTTTTCAGAACAATTATAAGCCAAAAGTTTTAAATTAGTTAGCTTTTAAAATCAGTAAGTTCAGAAGCACAATTGATTGAAATTAATGCTATACTGTTTATTTTTATCAGTGCCAAACATGTGTCCACATATTAATTTAGAAAGAGGTAAATTTTATTAGTTAAAGGCTGGGATCCAAACACACAAGTCATGCTCAGCTATGGGAGATTTAGATTCTCTTTCATTACCAAGCTATCTCTGAAACCAGAGGGAATTTAAAAGACATTTGGTGATGTGGGAGGCATATGTATTTGCATTAAAAGCAAAGAGAAAAGATCTCACTAGATATTCCCAAGACTGCCTAAATCAGACCTGTATCCCATGAGAAGGAAAAAAGAAAGAAGTGGCATATTTTGAGCCTTTGAAATATATTTTAAGAGAAAAATGAAACTGAGGAAGAAATTTTGCCAAAGAAGTAATATTCTCTTTGCATACGGCCTTTCCTATGCTTAAAATTGCATCAGACAGAAATTTTGAGAGCAGATAAGTCTCATTCTAATTCAGAAATATTTTCAGATTGACTGAAATCATGGTTTCTCGTGTAGTGTAATTGTGCATTCCTACTGGTCTTAACCATTATAAACTGTCTTAGGTCCAAACCATTAATATTCTATTGACTGATTTATGGAAGGTAATTCCAAAATCTTCATTAAACAGAGGCCTCAGGAAAGCTAGAGTTGTTCACACATATTCAGAAAGCCTGCACCATGCTACATCCAACATCTAGTTCCAGCCTAGTTTTTAAGACAACTCATTTTAAAGTCCTGACTTGAGTCTTAAAATCGGAGAAATTCAAAGTTTAGCTTTCTCGGGTACAAGCTGTAGACTCTGGAGTTTCATTGCCATGCCCATGTTCCCAGCAATCTTCAATTTTCCTTGAAAGAAAGCCTAGAAGATTTAGAGGGAGAGAGAGAGAGAGAGAGAGAGAGAGAGAGAGAGAGAGAGAGAGAGAGAGAGAGAGAGATGAATTGCATTGTTTTTTAAAACAGCATTAATTGTTTCTGAGTGACCTCTCCCTTCCTTTGGCTGTTTCTTTCAGGATCAAAGTCAAATCCTTTATCAGAAATGAAATTGAACGTGCGTACTTTAAACAAACATAAAATCCTCCACTGACATAATCTATATATTAGAAAAATATATTTTCCATGAAATACATCTAGTTTTGCAAACCATCACAAGCAATTTCCACATATCTTTAAGATACACAGAAATGGCTGCTACACCACTGGTCATATTCAAAACAATTCAACACTTGCCAAAATAAACAAATAATTCTCATTTAATTATTGTCCCAATGGAGGATATTATTTGTTTCTTCATCACAAACCATGTTATAATCAAGGCAAATAATAAAAGCCATTCCAAAACGCGGAAATTTCTACCAGCACTTATATGATTACCAGTTAACTATTTTGCCAAGTACTCTAGGAGCCCTGTGGCACAGTAGTTAAATGTCTGTACTGCAGCTAAAACTGTGCTCATGACCTGGGGTTCAATCCCAGGTAGCAGGCTCATGGTTGACTCAGCTTTCCATCCTTCCAAGGTCGGTAAAATGAGTACCCAGCTTGCTGGGGGTGGGGTGGGGTGGAGGCAATGTGTAGCCTGCATAATTAATTTGTAAACCGCCCAGAGAGTACTTGAAGTGCCATTGGGTGGTATATATAAGCAGAACACTTTGCTTTGCTTTCTAGAAGTACAGGAATGAAAACAAGTCTGCATTTCCCACCTTGAGCAATTCTGAATTGAATAGTTTCTGGACAATATCCAAAATCAAGTCAGCTGCCATTCAGTCCGACAATCATAGAAGGAAAACAAACACTGGCTGTTTTCATTGATTATCTGCTATAAAATAACATCTAGAACAAAAATAAAACAAATACCCCCCCCCCAAGATACAGGATGTCTTCATGTTTTACTTACTGTTTGTGGGTTCATCTGACCAGTCATCAGAGCCATCAGATCAGAGTCAGACATGGTAATTGTGCAGTCAGCCTTTTTATCTGTGAATATTAGACACAATGATGTAGCCTTCTATCTTTAGGTAAAGGTAGAATTTAACGTTATGCCTTTACGTAGGAAAACAGAATAGAACTACAGCCCAGACTCAATTAAAATTCCTGGGAAATATCTTTTTTTCTAAGGAATCGGCAACTAATCCAGAAGGAAGAACGGCTGAAAAACCACTTACATTTCCTAAACACCTAAGAGTAGGCACCTTGGAAATTAATATATTCTATTTGCCATTATTGTGTGGGAACAAATGCATAGGAAAGATTGGGTTGTGTATTGCTATGTTCATAGATTACCAAGAGCACCGTTCTTAATCTTTGGCCTTCCAGATGTTTTGGACACAAACTCCCAGAAAAACAAGCTGATAAATGGTGAAAAATTCTGGGCACTGATGTCACAAAATATCTTTAAAGAATTTGTGTGACACCAATGATAGCTCCCTCTGCTGGCCAAAATTATTTTTAAAAACGGCAGTAAATGCAGCTCTTAAAACTTGCCCCAATATTGCCTAAAGGGCATAAGGCAGGGGTGTCCAAACTTTTTGCAAGAAGGGCCAGATTTGGTGAGGTGAAAATGTGTGGGGGCCAAATATTCAGCCGCATTTGCCCCCCGGGCTGGTCTTTGGGCCAGTTTCTAGGACATGCAAGGAGGCAGGGAGGACGCTACAGCAATGGAGCCAGGGGTGGGTAGGCTGGGCAGGTGGCTGGGTAAAGCGATGGAGGCAGGGAGGGCAGGCAAACCATAAAACTGCAAGCTGACATCTCCAACCAGTATGGGGAGCGGCCAGCTGGCAGGGATCATGACAGGCTGAGTTGGTGGGGAGGAGAGGCTGCAGGCCACTTGAAATTTGAAAATGGGCCACATTTGGCCCCCGGGCCTGACTTTAGACATGCCTGGCATAAGGGGACGTGTTCAGCAATAACTGAACCAGTTCCCCTCTTTAATATTTTCGGGCTGTGTTGGGGAGAGGGTCACATGCAGCCAATGAGCCCGCTGCCACTGATCTCTGCTCTGGAATATCTCAGTCAAGAACAGCACATGGATGCGAATGCAAAGAGAAGCCAGCAATGTCGGGTGTAGTGTGAATGGGGGAAAAGAGAATGGCCTTCTGGTCCAGTAGCTTTTCCACAGACACCGATATCTGCTTGTCAGGGAAGCACTCCATTTTCCAAGCACATATCCTTGTTTGTTTACACCCTGACGAACACTGGTAAGAAGAAGCTCAGTAAAGGAGTTAAAGACCAGTTAAAGAAAGCTCTTTCCTCACTCGTTTACTCTCTCACACCTACAAACATACACAGAGGAAGATCATTTTAAGGAAATTTTGTCCTCTCCAAAGATTTGCTCTTTCCAAAGAAGCAAAAAAGCCTGAGGCAAGCGCATGAGTCATCCTATGCTGATGCCGCCAACCCAGAGCTACAGAAGCCAAACTAGAGTACTCAGCTGACATAAGGTCTGCCGACAGAGATCAAGCCTTCATTTCATCTTATGGCAACTTCTTTTGGTAGCCCATTCACTTCTAGATGAAGAGCACAGATCCAAGTATATACTCAGATGTAAGTCCCAATGATACTTGCTTCCTAGTGAAACATAGGGCGCTTTTACACAATCCCTAAAATCCGAGGCATAGGACTCCCAGATGCGGAGCTTAAAATTGTTTTCCCACCAGCTGCGGACTTTAAACAAAATTAAGTACGAGCACGCCCACCTAAGTGCGCCCCAGAGCATTTTAAAAGTAGCTGGTCTCTGGAGGTAAAAAAAATTTCTGATGCGGATTGTAAAGCAGTGAGTGCCGGGCTCTCGTCATCTTCTGTTTGGTTTTTTTTGCCCCCCGCCCCTTTAAGAGACTGGAATGCTTCCGGGGATGCTCCGATGGAGGTGAGCCTGCATTCTTTTCTCCCTTTTTTTCTCCCTCCCCTCACCGCAGACAGGAGCAATGGCGTGCAGAAGGGTGGGAACACAGGAAGAGGGACAAACCCTCAAGATCTCTGGTCCAAATTTAAGTTGCCAGCAGATTTTAGAGGTCGTGTAAAAGCGCCCATACACAGGCTTGCAAGCTTAATGCTGTTCAGAGTAACAGGCACAATGGCTCTTTCTAAAGCATTGCATAAACATTAAAGAAGGTTCTTTCAATAGATGTTAGTTTAGAGATAATAATAGCTATGGACTCAACTGATCCATGTCCAAGGACAATTTATTAGTTATCTCTGACAGATGGAACAACATCCAAAGTCCAAAAAAAAAGAGTAGGCATTTCTCTTTATTATAGCAATATACTGGGTTTTTTTTTTTTTCAAACGTAATTTTGCATAATTAGAATGCACTTTTTATGTATTACAGGTGATTCTCAGCTCCTTCCTCAAATTATGAGTTTGGATAGCTGAGGTCTTAAGCAGTGACATTGTTCTTTGTGTGTGGCGGGGGGGGGGAGAGACATTTTCATCCTAATTTAGCACACCCACTCATCTGAAAACAATGCTAAAACCATTTTGCACAATGGCCTGTTGGGTCAAACCACTCACAGAATGGACAGCAGCACAAGCAGCTCAATACTTTCACAGACCCACAGACTGAAGTAACCAGGGCGTCGCTGTACAAGGAGAACACCACAGCGTATTCACAGGGGCTTGTTCACGAGATATAAGAGATTAATTTTAAAAACTCTGATTCTTTTATAACACAATGGCTGGAGTCCTGTTCAGCGCAAGCCAAGCACAATGCTGCAAGTGGGTAGTTTCAGTTTCCCCTTTGCGCAAGCCAGGCATGACCCAGATGGGAAGAACAGGGATGCTGCTTGCACATGAAAATACTGAATACCCATTCAGACAATGTCAAATCCCTTGCAGAATGGACCGTGGCTGTCTGGTTCGCCCAAAGAAGTTGACGGTCTCTGGCCACCATTGCTTTGGTCTCAACTCACTGCTGGCGTGCTGCCTCGAGAAGGCAAGCCAAGAGAAACTGCACTCATCGGGCTGGGAAAAAAAACCACTTGTTCTCCTCTGTAATAAATGAAGGCGACTGTAGGTTTGTTCCCTTTCACCACATGCTGAGGCTACACAAGTCTGGGCTTCCTAAAAAGACCCAAATTATGAATGGTCCTACCATTCTGTGTCAAGTTTTCCTTCATTTCACTTTAGATTTTTTTTCAAAAGGTGGATGGTTTTATGCTGCGACTCCTTTCCATCATATTTTTAGCAGCTGGAGAAACCTGAACATCAAACGCATGCTTCCCATTCCAAAGATTACGGACATCCAAGAGGCCTGAAGAACTAGAAGAGCCGGTTATAAGGCCTTGGTGGCTCAGCAGGCTAGAGCACTGAAACTGTTGGCTGCAAAGTCAGCAACTCGGTGGTTCAAATCCTGGGTGCCACACAGCGGAGTGAGCTCCCGCTTTTAACCCCAGCTCCTACCAATGTAGCAGTTCGAAAGCATGTAAATGCAAGTAGATGAATAGGTACCGCCATAAAAAGCAGGAAGGTAAACAGTGTTCCATGCGCAGAAATACGTTCAGTCATGCCGCCCACATGGCCACAGGCTTGCACAACACTGGCTCTTCAGCTTGAATACGGAGATGAGCAAGTGCGGGGGAACCGTTACCTTTTTACATGAATATGTGGGCATTTTCCTCCCCAGGAAAAGGAATTCTTTTTCACAGGAATGTATGATAATGGAAAAAGAGGAGCACTGACCTGAGTTGGCATCCACACAGCCTTTACCATTTTTCACATCCACTACCCATGTTGCTTCTTTGCCCCCAGGACCATCTTTGACTTTGAAGGCAAAAATGCCACCAATTTTCTTGACATACTGCTCTCCTTCCTGGAATAATTTAAACAATTACATACGATGGCTAAAGCAGCAGCATTTCCACTTGTTTATAAATCAATGTTTTCATACTTGGTTCAACACTTGCATGCATGCAGATGTAAGTCACTACCACGAGTGCTCTTCTGCAGGCTTGCATACCTCCAGCCAAGTAGTTCACTACTATTTCTAAAGAGGTACAGACCAAAGGCAGTGGCATATAATAGTTCATAGGCACAGATAGGCCTGCCCAAAGATAGGAGTACCAAAAGAGAAGAAGTTGAGAAGTACTGTTTATGATGCTTAACGAATACCAAATTTGAAAAACTAAATATAGATACATAAAGGGGAAAATTACTCTGAAAATCGCAGGCTTTCCTGGTATTTGAGCTACAAGCCTAGGAAAATCCATATAATCTTTTCCAATCTCCTTACACATATCAGATTGTAGGCATACCCTTGAGAAATTTGGAAATAAATGAGGAAGATACTAACATACGCCAGCTACTTGAGCTGCTGTTTTAAACCATTTTTCCAATGTAAATTGGCACTTTAAAATACTGAATGTTGTTTTAGAAAACAAGATGATTTTAAACACAGGAAAAACTGACTCTTGCTGAAAAATATACAACATTGCGACTACTTATTCTGTTCTGTGGACTCTCAAGCAAAATGGACTTGGGGTCTCAATAGGAAGAATGAGAAACATAGCAAATATAGTCTCTCCTACCACCAATTTACATCACTGCTGAACAGGAACCTATTTAGAAACCCAACTAACTGCCAAGAATCATAACTTAAAAGATCCATGACACTAACTAACCACTGGCAACCAGAACCTGAAAAGAGAAGCTCCAGGTTAGGTCAGGGAAAATGCCCAATGCAAATTTTAATCATTTTTTTTTAAAAAATGAGGACAATTCCACAGTACTAATACAATCACCCTAAAGCATCCTAAAAGCAGTATTTGTCCCCAAATGCAAACGGACAATTCCATTGTACACGAGTACAACGTGATATTTCCCAAGTTGCCTCCCTAAGGATCTCTTTTAGACTTTTAAAGGTCAAAACAGTCCTGTAGCAGAATGTAATTAGGTCAGCTACAGATATTTCCCTCCACAGGGCTTACAGGAGATGTAACGGGGGGCCAAATGTCTGAGGGCAAATCCCCTCCGACCCCAATAATCTCCGAGCAGGTCAGGGGGCTGGGGGGGCATACTAGACCCCCAAGATGGCCTGTGGTCTGTACGTGGCCCACTCCAATCTAAAAAACTGCATGCATTACATGTGACATCAATATGTATGCAGAGAGTCTGCATCCTTAGACAACGCTTCTCAGAGAGAGGTGAAAGAGGTTGCCTCCAGGAACAAACTGAACACTGATACATGTAAAAAAAACTTTCTAGCACACAATTATTACACATTAAAGAAAATAGACCTCAGCCAATAAAACATCACAATTTTGTGACAAGGAAGCTTAAGTTTTAATTATTTCCAATTACTCGCACCCAACAGCCTTGTAGAAAGAGATACATAAAAGAGACAATGCTATTGTCCTTTGTGCTACAGCTTAAGTATTTTTCATACCACAAAGTTCAAGTTGTGTTTCAGGTTATTCCAGCCATTATTTTGATAAATGCAAGCATATTCATACTGCTATCTTGGGACCATATTGCCCCTGGTTCTGACTCTCCCTTTGAGGAGAACGGAGAAAGGGACAAGTAGAAAGAATATATCTGTCCATTAACATACTTATTTGGAACAATAAGTACAAGGAATCTGGTTTCAAAGAAGCTGACTGCGTATCTATCCCTATTCCCATGCTAAAACACAGAAGTCTGCAAATCATTTCACAAGCAAGATTTATAATCATGAAATACCTCCTGAAGTCTCTTTTCAATTTCTCTGAATACAAGATCTGATTTAAACCCCTCCACGGCAGCCTTCGTGGGAGCAGCTTGGATCTGCCGATTTCTGAAATTAGAGAAAGCCAGCTGGGTCAGTCAGAATAGCATCCTATAGGAAGACAGCTATATTCCATCCCCATGCATGCCTCTAATGTTTGTGCACGGCTGCATGGATAAATATTACGATCCATGTGTTTCAAGTACAGTATCTGCAAGTGGAGAACCAGAGAAGCCTCTGGGACGACGTAGCTACAGAAACTGCAGGGCCAAGAAGGGTAACAAGTACATAAGAACATAAGAAGAGCCATGCTGGATCAGGCCAAAGGCCCATCTAGTCCAGCTTCCTGTATCTCACAGCGGCCCCACCAGATGCGTTTGGGAGTGCATGAGACTAGATATCTGTCTCCTGATACCACTCCCCTGCATCTGGCCCTTGAAGTTCCCTGGTTTCTCCATCATGGTTTGTAACCTGTGATGGACTTTTCCTCCAGGAATCTGTCCAATCCCCTTTTGAAGGCATCCAGGCCAGATGCCATCACCACATCCTGTGGCAGGGAGTTCCATAGACTTACAACGCGCTGGGTGAAAAAATATCAGGGCTCTCATTACAATTTGTGGAGAGAGTGTTCATAAACAGACAAGAGCCGTGTCAAGATCCCACCAAGGAATCTGACACGGTTCTGCGCTTCTGCTTTCCTCCAGAATGGTGATGTAAAAGGGACAGAGCTCCAATCCTTTTTTGGGATGCAGCACGATGAAGATCTTTCTTCACTGCTGCTTGCTTTCGAGAGACGGAGGTGACCGGTGTTTTTCATATTATTCCTGAACAAGCAAAATAATACTGCTTTCTTCACAAGCAAACGCAGCAAATATGTGTGCAGCCAATCACACAAATTACTTTCCATGGCATGAAGGTAGCGAATCACAGACATTACTTTATGTGGCACTTCATGCCTCACAGGATGAACAGCTTTCACAGCAATAACCAGAGAGCAAAGAACGATTATGGCAGTTCTAAAACAGAAATTATGAAACACGCTACCTTTACCCCAATTACTCAATACCCATTTCCAACGCTCCTGTTGCATAACCAAACTGAATGCAAAGGTAGGAATTTAATTTTGCAAGAACCAGAGCTGCTGGGGGGGGGGGGGAACTAGCAGAAAACGAACTGATTTCTGTACTCTGAAAAGGGGTATGAAATCAGGTATCATCCTTCATATCCCTGCTCAGACAAGCAATTCACTTTGGGTAAGACACCATCTCTTAAACTGTTCTTCCTTCCTATAAGGATCCAATAGAAAAATAATATAGTACAACTCAATAGAAGTCCTTTGTAAGAAAGAACTAAATACATGTTTCCAAGATTCACTTTTCTAGTGCAGTGCTATTGTGAGGAGGAAAAGACAGATTTTAGCCGTTATATTTAGCCATTCTTAGGGCAGCAGAACTTCAAAACATTACTTGTGCAGTTGGGACTTTCAGCAGAACCAGATTTCATCAGCCTTCATCGTGAAGTTGGAGGATGTTTCCATATCTTTCAGGTTATTAAGGTATACCACCAATGATTGTTCACGTTTATCCTCATTATCTGGCTCTACCCTCACCCCTGGCTTTAAGGTATCAAAACATGATTTTTTTATACTGTAGGCCAGTTCTTCTTTGGGAGTGTAGCATTCTTCAGCTGCCAAAGCTGTATTTCAACACCCTTGTATTGCCACCATCATCCCATAAAAACAAGGGCATTGGGGGATTGATTTAAAAAGTAATGAAACTGAGGCCAATTAATTTGGACACATCATGAAAAGACAAGACGAACTAGAAAAGAGAGTAATGCTGGGAAGAGTGAAAGGCAATAAGAAAAGGCAGTAGAATGATGAAGTATGAGATGGACTATCTATAAAAGAAGCCATGACTGAGCAGGACTATTAACAGTGGCGCTTCCTGGAGGTCATTAATTCATGGGGTTGCTATTATTTGCAGTGTCATCTAACATCAATAGTGAATTAATAACTCAAAAGTAAAGAGTTCTAGCACTGCAACTGTAGTGGGCTAAAGGCAGCAAACTCCCCTATTTTAGACTGCAGAAGATTTAAAAAAATGTTTCTGCAAAACAAAATATTAAAGGCTCAGCACTGTGAGTACTATATGGTACCATGAGCTAAAAGTGAAGATACGCAGATGCAAACAGAGGCATGCATTCATATATGCTACCTGTAGCATAGCTTTAGTGCACGTATGCACAATTAGGAGATAAGTTTCTAAACTAGGAAACAATTAACCAATTTAAAACTGGTCGTTACTAGCATACACAAAGTATTCCCAACTTTCCCAATGAATGTTAAAATGTGCCAGCTAGGTCGTGTCTTTCATCAATGTGATAGTTATCTGAATTCCTCATTCTCTTCTATGTGGAGTAAAAATCTATGTGTCAACATTTCTTCCTCATCTAAAAAAAACCTCCAAACCAACTGAAAAAACCTCTGAAAATCTGCCCCCCCCAAAAAAATCCTCAAATTCAAGAGATGGATAAAGAGCCAATCTGGTGCTTCAAAACTTGCCACATGTGAAATGCCCCATAATCATCAAGAAGGCATACTAAAGTCATTAAATTTATTTTGGAAAACAAGATCCCTTTGAGTAAAATTTGAAAAATACTGTATTACAAAACAGAGTTGTTTGAAATGGACATTATAAACAGACTAAAGGGTCGTGAAATATATGAAATCTACTCAGCAATTATTAAATTTAAAATAGATATATTTCCCACTCGACAAATGTAATTGCTTTGGGAACCCAATTTTTAGTATGTTGTTGTGCCAGTAGTGAAATAAATATAAAACTTCCTCGCTGTAAACTGTGAGAAATTTAAATGTAAATTCCCTTGCTAAGCTTGAAAAAGTGGTTTGATTTTTCAAAATATACATAACTCAAAGCTGCCCCCCCCTTTTAAACTTTTCTCAAGCATACCAGCAATGCTAATTCAGCACATTCTTTTATCTGTTGTTTACTTTATTTTTTTTAAAAAGAGAGAAACATGGAACCAGACTTTGGAAAACACAACTAAGATCAAGTCTCATGACCAAAACCACAACGCAAGTTTCAAGTAGCTGAAGAACTCAAAGTAGTTGATCTTAAAAAAAAATAATAATAAACAGTGCTCCGCAAAAATGTGGCATTCAAGACGGCTTGCTACAAAGAAACAGGAAGATTCCCAGGCTCTGCCTACTTCAATTTATCTGGAGTGAAAGCGGGAGAAACGGGCAGAAACCAACACTAATCCGAATGTATGGCATTCCTCTCCAAATGCCGATTACAATCACAACAGCGACAGACACAACACAGGGTGGTGGACAGCGGGGGAGAGCATTGTTGGTACAAAAAGATCTACCCCAAACTCACCTTGCGGCTTCAGGAAAGCCCATTTTGTAGAGCGAGATTACCACGGCACCACCAAGGCCCAGGTTATGCTGCAAGGCCACCTTTGCCCCAGGAACCTGTCTCTTCCCGGCTTCTCCTCTCAGCTGCCAGCACAGTTCGGCACACTGAGCTAGACCTAAAGCATCACACACAGAGAAGATGGATGAGGCAAGCGTTTCAAGAGCATCACGTTGTGTCTTAGGCCCAGACTTGACAGGAGAGAAGAAGAATGCCAGAGGAACTGAACCTCAGCAGGAAGAGGAATCTTCCTTTCGGTTAAAAGTTCCAACTACTGTCAAGACGGTTTGAGAGAAAATATAAATACAGTGGACCCTTGTAGAACAAATGGTTTGTATAACATAAAATCTGTACAACATATAAAATTCAGGAGATAGGGGAAATTTGCTTAACAGAATCGTCTATGGGGCAAATCCATACAACATAAAAATGGTTGCAATTAGGGATTACTCTGTTTTCAATGCATTCCTATGGGAAATGTGTATAAAGGAAAATTTGCTTAACAAAATTTCATTTGGAACGAATTAATTCCTTTATGCAAGGTACCATTGTATATTCAAAACTTCACTGCATACTGAGTCAACAGTTAACAGCATGTGCTTTCCTAGGTTTCAGAAGAGACTGAATTAATTATGTCACTGCAGTATTTTAGGGAGTTGAGGGAATTCAACAGCCCATCCCTATGCATGTTTATACAGAGCTAAGCCCAATGTATTCAGAAGTCCAGAACTGGAGCATTAGGCAAAGAAAAAGTTATAACCAAAAACAGTTTCGAAAGGCCACAAAATATCACATAAGGAGTGGGACACAAAAACCAAATATGCTCTGATTTAAACATTTATGTTGCATATTCTACCAATGTCTTCCTGAAAAGAGAAGGATGTCATTTGAATCACAGCAGGCTTGGGACAAAGATAAGATACTTTGAAAAGCATATTTCATAATGCTGAGATTAAGTATTGCCTGCTTTTCAAAGAATTTTCTCAATGTATTTCCTTTTCACAGCTAATTATGGCTTAACATATTTTCTTATTTATAGATGTGTGTTGTTTTTAAACTGAAGAGGTAACAGATATAAAATTCTTCTGATCCCGGGATATCTTCTCTCCCTTTTCAGCACTCCTGCATGTCCAGTAGCAAAAGTGGGAGGGCTGTTTTGTCTCTTCAACTATGAAAGCTAACTCGTACTCCTTAGCCTAGACCAGTGATGACGATCCTTCGACACTCCAGATGTTTTGGACCACAATTCCCAGAATTCCAAGCCTGTATTGCCAATGACAAAGGACTGTGGGAGTTGTGGTCCAAAAAGTCTGGAGTGCCAAAGGTTTGCCACTATTGCCCTAGACAATACAAGTCATAAGCTTGGTGCCACATCAAAATTTAACCTGAAACCTTATGAGTCCTCCTTAAATGGTGACATGTGGCTACTGCTCTTCAGCTCTAAAGGATAATCAAGTCACAAAAGGTGCATTACACAAACATGCACAGGCATGGGAATCTGTCCCAATTCTGTTCTTCTTCAGTGAACTTCACCAAAGGACAAGTGTCTAATATGACCCCCTTTTTTGGACCTAGAACTTAGTTTGCAGTTCTCCATGAATAACCTAGCCATGTTCATAGAGTCTCGTACCTTTTTGCTTCCCCATCCCTGTTTTGTTGGGTTGCTGGGAAACCCCTTCAATGAGCTGTCAACATCAGCTGTGTGGTGGTGGTGAGCAGCCTCCGTCTCACTTCTGCAGCCATTTGGCTGATGTCAGACCAGAGGGCAGGAAGGAAGTGTTGCCCCCTCCCCACTGCCACAAAGCTGATTTTGACAGCTGGGCAAGATAGGGTCCTCCCTTCTCCTCTATGCAAGGGTCCAACCAGTGGTGAACCACCTGCACCAGAGCTGGGCAAAGGGGGATGGCACCTTGTGGGCTTGTTCATAGAACATTTACTCTCCAGGCACACTGCTCTGGGCATCCCAAAAGTGGTGTGCCTGGAGAGTAAATGTGCTGTGAACGAGAGCACAAGCCTCTGCCACACTCCCCTTCGTCTGGGTCTCTGCCTCAAAAAGCTCGGCCCAGAGGCCCAGACGAAGGAGGGCTGGCGGTGGCTTGGATCCTGGCTTCCACCCTCATTGCTAAGGCATGAAATTTAAAACCCAGCTGGACTCTTCCTTTCCTCACCCAGGCGAGGGTCTGACGGGTGGCGAAACACCTGCACAGAGCCATGCAAAGGGTGTGTGTGTGTGGCAGCGGCGCCTTGTGGGTTCATTCGTAGCCTGTTTAGTCTCCAAGCACGCCACTGCTTTGCTGGGTTGGGAAAGACTTCCTCTACGAATGCCTTGAACAACGATTACTTGAATTTTTTCATTAATAAAAAGATGCCTTTTTTCATAACTTAAAATTACCCTATACCAGCAGATTTCCTTTTGTACTTCAAGTTTTTGGTTGTTCAAGGCATCACTTATACTTGCACATAGCCGAAGTGCTGAAGCTCACCTCCTGGCTAAGAATGAGGGAAATACTTCTACAATGTAGAAAACTGGATTGACCCAATAGCGCTTATGTTCTCTTCTAAAATCAAACCCCTAAGCAGCTAAAACCTTCATTTAAGGCATATCATCTCTTTGTTTGTGCAGAACTGCAGGGCCAAAGTTCACCATTCTCCCCTGAAACAGAATCCTTGACCCCTGACACTTTAGACTTCAGCACCCAGATTACAACACAGCAAAAAAATGTGCACAGTACAGTATACTGCTCCAGGCCAGAGATCCCTTACGAAGAGCCATTTTCTATGTAATTGACAGACTAGCTCAAATTGATGGTTCAATGTTTTCCCTAGATGGGAGCTTTGCTGATACCTGGACTGCCAGAAAATCAAACAAGTGGGTCCTAGAGCAAATCAAGTCTGAACCACCTCTGGAGACAAAAGGGATGAAACCCAGGTTGTCCTACTTGAGATGCATCAGGAGAAAACAGGCTTGAGTTTGCAAGAGATGACCAAGGCTGTTGAGGACAAGACATTTTGAAGACTGTACATTCATTGGGCCACCATAAGTTAGAGGCAACTTGGCAGCACATAACTAATTTCACTGCTATTTAAACTGATGAATCTCAGCAACTCCTTTTAAAGTATGAGATGAGAAACTCTTTGAGAACACAAATTACACTTGTCCACAAGTTACACTTGAAAGAAAGTAGAAGACTGAATTGCCCCTAGCAGAGGAATCCAAAAAATCAAGTTCCGCTAATTTTGGGGGAGAAGAACAGAGGTATGATTTGCATGCTGTTAAACCTGCAAATATCTTGGCTTTTATTTAATCTACAAACTATTGGTCATGCTCATGATTACTAAGATGTAACTAAACAGTGAAAAAGGAAATGTCACAAAGAATCAATGTATATTATTATTATTGTATTCAAACAAGACTTCCAAGTCTTGAAAACTTTTTCAAGATTGGATAGTTGCTTGCCATTTTTTCAGCCATCCAAAAAACAGGATTAGGTGAGGAATATAAGTACAGTATCATTTGTCCAAGATATCACTGAATATGATAAACAATGTGGCATTATATTATTTAGCCAGTGGAGTAAAGGGTTTGTCAGAGTAGGACTTGGGAAACCTGAGTTAATATCCCTGTTCATTCACTGAAATTTGTTGTATGTATGTGACAATGTTAACCAGTCCCTGAATATCTCATAAATGAAAATCTCATTACTGTTACCAAAGGTCTGATGCAACTTCATGGCATGTAACGTTATACTTAAGAAAGGATCCATAAACACATGGACCAAAATCCTGTTGCTAAGCATGTAAATCGCACTAGAGTAGCCCCACTGAACCAGTGGGGATTTAGTTGACTCCCCTCCCCTCTAAGTTCCATTGATTCAAATGGACGTACTCTAACTGCAACATACATTAGCATAGTAAGCCATGGTAAGAACAGACGATTCAAGCACTCGTCATTTAACTATAGGTAGGTCATTGAGTGAGTAGGTTGTTAAATGAGGAGCTTAAGGCAGATATCTTGCAGTGTGTTGAGGATGCCCTCCTTGCAGGAGGGCGAAGCAAAGCAAAAAGAAGGGAAAAATAGAGATGGAGGTGGCCAATACTCTACCCTGCTCAGGTCATTCTGTTCCCCGGCCAAGGCATCATGACGCTTGCGGCAACATCTGTCCCTTGGAAGCATGGGGAAAGGAGGACGGCTGGGAGCTGGGGCAGATGCTGAAGCCCCACTTCCTTCTCTCTGAGCTGCTGATAAGGTATATGCAGACAAGCAGAAGGGGGGAACAGCAGGTTCTTCCTGAGGCAGCAATTAGGAGGCAGCAGCGGCTTTGGCCATTTGCTGCTGGTTGTAAGTCTAAAGGTGCTTATACACAACCCCTAAAATCCGAGGCAAAGGGCTCCCAGATGCGGAGCTTAAAATTGTTTTCCCACCAGCTCCGGACTACTAAAAAAATTAAGTACGCCCACGCCCACCTAAGTGCATCCCAGCGCATTTTCCAAGTACCTGGTCTCCGAAGGTGAAAAATTTCTGATGCAGATTGCAAAGCAGTGAGTACCAGGCTCTCCTGCCTTCTGGTTTCTTGTTTTTTGTTTTGCCCCCCGCCACTTTAAGAGACTGGAATGCTTCCCGGGGCAGCTCCCGAGGGCAGAGCGGAGGTGAGCCTGCATTCTTTTCTCCCTTTTTTTCTCCCTCCCCTCACGCAGACAGGAGCAAGGGAGTGTGGAGGGGTGGGGACACAGCAAGAAGAGCAAACCCCCCAAGATCTCTGGTCTGAATTTAAGTTGCCAGCGGATCTTAGGGGTTGTGTAAAAGCACCCTAAGAGGTCATTAAAGATAAAGGTTCTCCCTGCACTTGCATGCTAGTCATGTCCGACTCTAGGGGCGGTGCTCATCTGTTTTGCAAGTCCATGGCCTTGTGGCCGACCTGCCTGAATGCATTTCTGTGACGGAACACAGTTTACCTTCCCGCTTTTTATGTTGGTACCTATTTATCTCCTTGCATTTACATGCATTTGAACTGCTAGGTTGGCATCAGGTCTCACATTAACCTAACAGGTTTGGACTGCTAAAAAGATGAACAAGTGAGCCCTAGAGCAAATCAAGCCTGGCCTGTCTCTGAATGTTGAAATTGATGGCTTGGGCACATCATGCAAAAGCAAGGTTATCTAGAAATGATAATGTGGTTGAAGGCAGCAGGAAAAGTAGAAGACCAAGAACATTGGTGATTTTCAACCTTGGGCAACTCAAGTAGCCCAATTGTGCTGGCTGAGGCTTTCTGGGAACTGCAGTCGAAGAATACCTGAATTACGCAAAATTGGGAACCACTGAAAAATGAGATGGATTCACTCCATAAAGGAAGCCATTGGCTTGAGTTTGCAACAGCTAAGTAGGGCTGTGGAGAACAAAACATTTTGGAGATTGGATATAGCAACAATCACAGAGCAGTACCATTTGAATCAATGAAACTTATGGAGGAGCTGATTCACTTAATCCTCATTGCTTCAGTGGGTTTACTTTGATGTGATTTACTAAGCTAAGCAATAGGATGTTGGCCAATAATTACTTATTTTAGCACAATTTTTAGAGTGGACTGTTCCTATGCAACCATATGATAGCTTTTGATTTATACCATGGAGAAATTACTGTATGATCGGGGAATCTTCCAAATATTAAACACAAACTTTATTTAACTGACAAGATGGAAATTCCATTTCCTACACTGTAAGTAGAGCAACAGTAAAGGTGGCAACAGTAAAGGTATTTAAGATTTAAGTAGAATAAAGGCCAGGATGCTGCAATCACAAGAAGAGATGGGTGGAGAGAATAACAGCAACCTCAAGTTTCAGAAAAGGATAATTCATTGCACAACATTACAAAATGGCAAGTGCAGGTGGCAGCTTTCCACTGCATATAGGAAGTTTGGAAAGGCTGCTTTTAGGATTATAACTCCCAAAACCTCTCATCTATCTAGGCCACTGGAAACTTCTAAAAGTAGTTTTCCCAATCTCCATTTTTTTATTTGAACTACTGAGCTCAGTCCCATGTTGCTAATTAAAAAATCTCTTAGATTCAGAGGCCCCATTCCATATGCAGCGTGGAGGACACATACAGCATTTGGGAAGCAGAAGTCCTTGGGCCCCTTGGGTGCATGGAATTAGTTACAGTGATCCCCCACCTATTGCTGGGGTTAGGGACCTGACCTTACCTGCGATAATTGAAAATCCGCGATATGGGGATGCAGGTCGAGTCAGGCCTGGAGGGGCCTAGCTGGGGGCTCTTGTACTTACCCCCAGCCTGGCCTTACCCTGAACAGGCCTGTGAGAGCCTTCCCGGGCCTTCTGAAGGCCCCAAAAGGGCCTCCCTACGAACTGGAATGACTTCCGGTAAACCGGAAATCATTTCTGAGGTCTCCGACAGGCCTAGAAAGGCTCTCAGAGGCTTCAGAAATGATTTTCAGTGATCCGGAAGTCACTTCTGGTTCAAATGGAGGCCCTTTTGGGGCCTCCAGAAGGCTCAGGAAGGCCCTCACAGGCCTGTTCAGGGCAGCTCCAGTCCTAGGGTAAGTATGGGAGGCTTGAAACAGGACTCCCCCCCCTTACCCTAGGGGGGCTTTTTCATATACTGCGGTCCCACGATGTAGCGGGACCACAATATATGAACCACAAAAGGGCGGGGGACCACTGTATATGGTTCTCAAGATCCCAGTTACAAATTTTACACACCTACTTTATGTGGTTCAGTACAGAATTTTTAAAAATGGGCTTCATTGCAATTTTGCTCCTCCCTTTTCCTATGTATTTTTAAGGTGGGGCAACAATATTTAATTTCCATTTTCTGTGCGTTCACTTTAAGGTAACCCATACAGCTTCTTAGAGAACAAATCACACATATTGTGCACAGTATTTTTTTTTTGGGGGGGGGGTTAAACATTCTCCACAAAAATCTTTCTTTTAGATAAATGTAATGCTGTTTTTGCTTGCTAGATAGCTCAGTGGGCTGGTGCACCCGGCAGCAGAAGCAGGGATTAGGACCTTGAACCCGTGAGATACCTCCCAAACAGATAGCCTGTATGGCCTTTAGCAAGTTGAATGGTCTTGGGGCACCAGCAGAAGTAGGACTGGTAAAGCATTCTTGAATACTTTGTATCTAGAAAACCCTGGGTTAGTTACCATAAACTGGAATAGAATTGACATCACAAAATTATAACTAATATTGTCTGTCTCTGAACAATATGGTGGGAGGATTAGATATAGTGCATAATGCTATGTCACAATTTGAATGTTTCAACAGGTTTACATAAATGTAAACACACCCTGAGAAATACTGGAGTGGTGTGACTGTTCATTATTAGAGTGCCACAGAAAATCTACCCAAGTCACACTGTTTGTCATGTTTTTCTCTATGAATTACTAACCATGTAATGTGGACCAAATGGTGGTCACTCACTCTATACCTCAGAGCACAAAGAGAATTCCTAGTTCTCTGAGCTCCTTGCCTTCTGAAGATTCCAACCACAGAGTCTGGTGAAATGTCAGGAAGAAAAACTTCCAGAACAGGGCCAAAAAAGCCTGAAAAACTCACAACAGCTATCAAATCCCGGTTGTGAAAGCCTTCAAGAATACATTAAATCCTATAATTACTCAAAAGCAAATCCTCACTTAATCTAATGGCATTTACTACCACTTAAGCCCACAACTGCAGCCTAAGAATATCTAACCAAATACTGCCTGCCACGGAGTCCTGTTAAAACAGAACCTTAGCAAATCTGTTATGTTAGCTACTGATTACTATTCCAAATCACTTGAACATGGCCCTATAAAGCTATAACTTCAAAACCACAGCAGACATTTCCCAAGCCCTAAAGGCCTTAGACATCTGTACATTACCTGTGGCACCCAGTGGATGTCCTTTTGAGATCAAGCCTCCACTTGGATTTATGACCCACTTTCCACCATAAGTATTGTCTCCTCTGTCGATGAGCTCACCAGCTTTTCCTGGAAGGGAAGGGAAGAAAGATTACTGCCACTGCGTACAGGATCCTTCCACTTCTTAAATCATTATGAATGTTCAGGCACCTTCTAAAGACATAATCTGGTTAAAAGGAATGCAATCATTGTTCTGCTCTTGACCTTGTTCAATCAGATCTTAATGTATAGTTTGATGTCCTTAAAATTTGCCTTTCTTTTTTGAACTAAAAAACAAACAAACACAGGGAAGTTCAGGATTTTACACTAAATACAAAAACTGGCATGTTACCTAGTACTATTCTGTCAAGTCTTGTTTAAAAAAAAAAACTGTACTACCAGGGAATGGGATTATTTCTGAGCCATAACCTTTTCTTTGTGGAAACAAAACTTGGTATTTTTCCACCGGATGTATGCTATTCACAAGCAAGGATGTTGGAGTATTTAACTGTGTCCAACATCTGCTTTGCAACAGAAAACACAAATTTTGGAGGGTGTCGTACTCAACCACTTTTGCATGCCTATCCCAAACTGTACAAAAGAATCCTGCAGAGGAAAGGGGGAAAGCAGCAAACAGGTAGAAATGTTAAGCATCCCTCACCCAAACTGCCTGTGGTCCCAGGGGACCACTCCAAAGCAGCTTTTCTCTATAAAAAGCATACCTCAGGCTTGTCCCGTGGGTTTCTGTGTAAAACATTTACCTGGATCCTAAAATCTGGGCTTTTTGCAAGCATCTTTTCCAAGATGCAACAACCCTCAATAATGTATACCAAATCCAAGTCTGTATCCTCAAAACACCACAGAGATTTGCCTTGCTATGAGCAAGAACTGAGCCAGTCTACTTGGCATGGAGGATTGGTCTTGCCATGCTACAGCAGAAGGCTTCCATTCTCTGGTTGGTTCTGCCCAGGGGTTGTTTTTGACCTCTTTCCCTGGCGTGTGGGAGGCAACCTGCCAGAGGAAATAATCTGCCCATTGACAGACAACTCCCATGCATCCGATCTCGCCTGATTTTGGAAACTAAGCAGGGTCGGCCCTGGCTAGTACTTGGATGGGAAATCAGCAGGGAATACCAGGCGCTGTAGGCGCCTGGAGTAGTAACTGGCAAACCCCTCCAATATTCCTGCCGAGAAAACTCCATGGACATGGGGTCACGAAGAGTTGGTCACGATTGTAACGACACAACACAGCACAACACACACGCACACACACACACGGAACCCTGCCTTGTTATTCTGTACAAAAACATCCAACGTGCAAAAAATGCCATGTGTACAGTGTAAAGCACTAATTCTCACTTAAGTCAGTTAATTCCTTAAAACTGAAAGGACCAAACTGACTATGTTAGGAATATCAGATTCTTGCAGGAAAGACTTTAGTGAAAATGGAGTATTGAAAAACCAAGTATTTCATGACAACTCGCCAATGTGGTGTAGAGGACAGAGTGTTGGACTAGGATTTGTAAGACGTGAATTGAAATCCCTGCTGGGCTATGGAAACTCACTAAGGGGTGGCACTGGTAAAGCCACTCCTTAAGTATCTCACATACCTTGAAAACCCTTTTTAGGGTTGCCATAAGTATTCTGTGATGCTATTCAACAGCTTACCTTTGGTATTAGAGTATAGGTTTGTTTCAAGATTAATGAAGTATAGACATTTTTATTAATTTCATTTTGGATACTAGCACCCACATGAACACTGACATAAGAAGAAGAGCAACTAAGAGTTACTCTCCAAAGAAAAGGGGATGCAACCATGAAAATCAGAATCATACTATCTTTTCCCTTTAGCTCCTAAATCAGAATGTTAATTCATTCCTTAAATCCCCCTAGTGGTATATATAGGAATAATACCCATGCCATGATTTTGTATGAATTATGCAACAATCACTATGTTTGATATCCACAAATTGAGGGGAGAAGGTTCTTTAATTACTTTTATTCATTTGTCTAGCCTTGTAGAACAGGAGCTAATTTGGGCAAGGGGTCCTTTACATCCCCTCCACCATCACAGTTCTAACACTGATAATATAATGCTTTTATCCAAGGGGGGAAATAGAGTCAGCATTCAGGAAGTATATGAGTAGGACACCCTATGTGCTTTTGACCCTATATGCATCTTCCCCCAGAAGTTATTTTAAGGAAGTTTATTGGAGCTAAGGCATACTTTATGATGTGCTAACCTGTGTCTAAGATATTGAATGCCAATAATTTCAAATAATACCTTCAGGACAAAGCCCCAGAGCTTCGTAAGTCAGTAATTCATTAGCAGAGAAGCAGTCATGCAGCTCAATCACATCCACATCATCTGGTTTCAGGCCAGACTTTGAAAAACATCTTCTTGCCGCTTCCTTAGCCATATCAAAGCCAACCTATTAAAAACACATAACAAAATGCATTTGAACAGACAGTTCTTGCTTCTCCTCTTAATACAAAACATCTTGATGAGTATCAATATTTTTTAAAAAAAATGTGCAAAGAAAGGCAAACATGCAATCATCATCAAAGGTTAAGCATACTATAAGAATTTGTCAGGAGCAACAAATAAATTGACTACAGCAACAGGACTGTCAAACGCTTAGATGCTACCCCAGTCAAGATACAAAACCACAAATGATGCTACAAAACAAGCATTGATCCAAGGGATTTTGTATATTGCGAAGTGAGCATATACCCATAATGAACCATCCATTTATATGTGTTTCCCAGGCCTTCATGCAAATGGGCACTTTCTATATGTAGTTTACATCAAACACAACACATATATAAATAATTGTGCCTCCACACAGTGCTCAGGTCAAGAAAACATCCCCTTATCTGATGCATTAATTTGGTGACTGAAGTAACAGAAGAGAGCTAGTCTATCATCCGTGATGGGATTGGGCCCATGATGAAAAAGGGGCGGTTGTGGATCTGCCTGAAGACTATTTTTTGATGCTCCACTCCACTCCAGGCACTGGATTTAAAGAATATTTCTTCCATGTCCATCAAGGCAAAGAATCAGGCTCCTGAACTGACTGGATTTAAGGTATTTCAATTATTTACAAGCATTTTTAAAGCAGTTATTGCACTCAGCAATCAGTTCTGGAAACAGGCCTCCAATAGGCCACCCTGATTTATCACTATTTCAAGAAATGAATCTGAGGAATCTTCCAGAAGACGCCAGAACAATAAGATCATGTGTGTCAGTTCCCAGCTTCTTTCACCGCCCCTAGATGCCTCCTAAATATCATAGCTGATGGGAGGGAAGACATTTTCTATCTTTTTCTTTATTTGCTTTCCTTTTCCCTTTCTGTTCCTTTTTTCCTTTTCATGCCTTGTCTGCTGGCATTATAAAGCTGTAGGATGGGATTGTTTTATTTTTTCAGAACCTGCTCAACATGTGCACAATGATAGTGTTTTAAAACTTAAATAACAGCCAGAATCCTGTTGGTTATATAGTTATATCACAGCACTATGGTATATAAATGGCAGTGTTGAATTGCTGCTGTTTAACAAGCTTCAACTTGTATCCCTCATTGCTCACCAACTCAGGCACCTGGCATGTGACAAGAAATTCATGTAGATATGTATCAACTAGAAGCAATTCACCTCTGCAATTTATACCAGTACACAACACCAGTGTTAATTACCTCACAGGATCCTGGCCATTACAATTTACAATGCATATGCCAAGGGGAGGTATATGTACCAGAGGACAGAGCTACCATTTTAATGCAGCTGTTTTCTTCAAATGTACTTGGGAGATCCGTCATCATCTCTTGGGCTACAATTTCAACAGCTTTTGGCTCCAAACCATTCTTCCTCACAAACGCTTCACTAGCCAACACGGCAGCTGCTGCACCATCAGATGTCGGGCTAATTCAGACCAGAGATTAAGGTACCGTATTAATTACATTTGGCTTTTATCGAAATGCAAAAAAGCAGGGGGAAGGACAAAAAACAAAATACTGTCACAAATAAGTCACTCATTAAAATAAACAGACATAGGCCACTGAGATTAACGTACTACACTAAAGACTAAGCAGGTAGTACAACTTAACACATTTAAATCTATCTAGTATTCTATCATATTACACATGATACAAATTCATTGAAACTACGTTTTCCTATCAGGCAGGGTTTAACATCTAGAACAAAAATAATACTGTCATGGTGAGAATAGCCAAATCAAAGAAAAGCAGCCAGATGTATTTCACAAGAGCCATTTCATATACACTGGACTTTTGTCCGCCTGCCAGGTATATTGTGTATTCCAAGAGTTCTCTATAGTCCATCTATCTCATCAGACTTTACCATGGCACAAAATGGACACAACCCAGACTTATTCAGTATCTCTAAACTTATTTTTCCAGGGGGGGAAATGTTTCTAAACTTATTTTCCCATTAATAAGCAAATGCTCAAATCTGCCCAGAGATTCAAAGTACAGTAGGAGCCCCATATCTGTGGAGCTGATATGTCATTTCAGTTGTCTGCAGTTGCCAGTGTTGCAACACAGCCTGCAGCGTGGATGCACATTTATTTCCTCCTCTTGCCCTTCCCCTCCCTGTGGGTAGTAATGAATGGGTTTGCTACCATCAGTGATTTCAGGCATCCACGGGGAACTTTAACTCTATCCCTCATGGATACAGGGGTTCTACTGTAACATTATTACATTTGCTGAGACAATGGTTCGTTCATACAACAATAAACACTTGCTAGCATTCTTATACTTTATTTCATGTAGTGGTTAAAACTCCTATTTGTCTGCTCAAAACTCTCAGGAAAAAATGCCAGTTAAGATAATAGTGCTTGCATTTCTCATTGCACGACAATCATATGACTTTACATGGGATGAATAAGCTTTGATATGGGAACTGGTAGCAATTTGCTGCTGCAGTTTATGTTGGCAAAATTCTGACCAGTGAGTACTTGATATTTGCTTGCTGCCATTTCTTGTTGCTTTTGGGCTTTTACCTTAAAAATGTTTTCTAGGTACATTTTGAAGCTATCTTAGGCTTTCTTTTCTTTTTTAATGTTTAGACTGGCATCCTTTGAGTAAATTACACCCATAAAGCTGATGATGCAGCATCCACAACATTTAAAAAAACCCCTAAACATTTCAAATTTCTCCTCTAAAGGTCCTGAGGCACCTTCATCATCAGAACGTCGCCTGGGGCTGAGGAGTGGAAATTCTTAAGGCTTTACTGAAAATACCCTTCACCCATTAAATTTGTCCTGGGAGCAGTAATTCTTAAAAAACAAGGAGTCTCCCTCCTATTCCACAGCTTCAGGCCCCTTGGGGGAAGTAATTAGAAATGTTAATTTCTAAACAGTTGTGGTGGCCAATTTCATTATCCGCCTTATACAGCTGATTTTAAAAAAAGGAAACTGAAAAGTAACAGAAAATCAATGAATAATGGAGAGCTGCTAGAAGGCCTTTTTATGGTAGGAAGTAATTGTTTTGAAACACTCTGTATGTAGCTCCCAGAAAAGTAACTTTCCATGCCTGCAATCCGCTCCACTGAAATAAAAAGTTAATAGCGATCTGTTATTTCTGTTCCATGCAAGATTCAGGAAGGGTTCTGTGGTCAGCTGCAATTTGCCCTAATATTTAGATGAAAACTTGCCCAAACTGTATTATGAAAAATATTAGAAATGCATACAGCATATCATGTAATCATATAGCTATTTGTTTCAATCTCTTTTAAAGCAGCTGTAATCTAAGCCTCTCTTGAAAGATCCCACTTTCAATTCCAGGAACCACCAAAGAACAGAAAAACTCCACCATGAAGGAGGGAATTACAATGAAACTAAGGCCCTCTCTATCTATGGTTCCTTAAGATTCAGTTCATGTTTAGAATCATGACCCTAGATACAGGGTTTGGTTTTCTTAACTTTTCCCGCTACAAAAAAAAAAAAAAATCATCATTGTTATGTACTGTCAAGTCAGAACTAACAATCCTAACCATTTTCAAGGTAAGGGAGACATTTAAGGAGCGTGCCCCCAATGAGTTTCCATGGCTGTGCAGGAATTCAGAACCAGGCCTTGTCCCCTATTACACTACACCATGCCACTGGTTTTCCGATAATACAAAAGTATTGCTGCTATGCTGTTCTTACCAACACTGCAGAAGTGTCAAGAAATCATAAACCTTGCGTGACTTTAACACATCATCAAAACTGTACTCCTTTTGAAACTGAGAATTCCTGCAAGTGAAGAAAAAGAGAAAGAGTCCATATTAATAAACTAAAATATCTACTACAAACAGTGCAATCATGTGGTTTGTCGTCATCTTCATTTTTAAATTTAACTCAATCATGAATTATTTTGCTGGATTAAACAAAGACTATCATCTTAAGCACCTTGTTTCCAATAATATCAGACTAAATGTCTCTATGTATTTATTTTCTCTCTCTTTTACAACTGTACTGCCTCTGTACAGGGAGTTGGAATTAAATTTTGCAGACATAATAGCTATTTATATTCTATCATTTATATATTTGGGGAGAAGAAGAAGAACTGGTGTATTAATCATTCAGAAACCCTGTTTTAAAAAGAATCTGAACACTGAAGTTCTTCAATTTTTTTCATACTTGAACACATTTTCTTATTCTTCATTCTCATTAAAATACAGTATTGCACAGACTTCATTACTTACGGGTTGTGAACTGAATGTTTATGATTTTTCCATGCAATTTTGGCAAAATGCTCTGGCCTTGTTCCTAGAAAATCAAAACACAACTTTATTGGAAAAGGATATTACTAATCCTAAAGACAGCCAATTAAAAGTCTTACATTTCAAAATCCTTATAAACCTGATATGAAAAATTCCTATGAAACACAAGTTCTTCATAGGCTAGCTTTATTTCACTACAAGTTAATAACTTATATAGCTTTGTGGTCATAGAGAACTGACAGCATACAGAAGTACATTAAAGAACAGAACAATTGTTTTTGTTCAATGAGTCCATAACAGGTTAAAAAAAAAAACAGAGCTTCAGCAAACCACTTTTTACAATCTAAACTATATTTCTTCAAAAGTCTATATATTGTGCTATTTAGATCTTCCACAATCAACTGTTACATCAGTAATGCTACCATTCCGTATTGCCTTTACTTTTATTTAAAAAGCATAGACCCAATATCTAATACTGTAGTCTACTTCCCACAGGCTGAGAATCATTACAGTCCCTATGCTCCTCTCCTCAAGGCCTCAATGGCACAAAAAAAAAAAAAAGTAATTGAGAGGGATTTCTCCCTCTCTGGGGTACATTTTTAGGATGCTGTCCATACATGTGCTGGTGGAGAGGAAGTGAGACTTGCCAGTTCTGGAGGCAGACAACAGGATCTAGCAAAAGTATCTGAATTACTGAATTCTAACCAAATTTATCTTCTATACCAGTGGTTCCCAATTCTGGGTCCCAGGTATTCTCAGACTAAAACTTCCAGAGTTGTTCACCAGGAGTTGTGCTGGCCAGAATTTATGGGAGTTGTAGTCAAAGAACATCTCAGGATTCAGGGTAAGGAACCACTGTTCTATATGAGCATTTTAAAGCAAACTTTAATACCATATTTCTCCATGTGTTCTTTGCCAGCATTTCCAAACACCTGTGGAGTAAATGGTGCTTCGGCTATACCATATTTGTTTGCCATCACTTCTATATGTTTATCCATTGGATTCACCCTGTCATTAAACTGGAAAAGAAAATTATACATTTAAGGCATAACATGATAATACAAATGAGGTAAAATATTACAAGTATCCTTTCGCCGGGTAACAAAATATTCTCCATGTGTCTCTACAGTAATATCCATCATTTCCGTCAAGTGAAATTGCAGGAAAAGAACATTTCCACACAAATATGCAAAACTCAACTGAATGTCACTCTGTTACATTAAACAAATTTACCTGAGAGGAACCAAGGGGTCCTCTTGCCATCTGTTCAAATCCAAGAGCCAGGGCACAGTCAGCCAAACCTTAAACACAAAGTACCAAACACTTGGTAAATAAAGACTGAACTTGCACAATAATGTTAGTATCACTATAACAGAACACTGGTGAACGGATCAGGGGAAATAGTGAAACAGTAATGAAAAAGGCTAAGCAATCAAATACAGCCATTAGTATGTTATGTATACACACATATATAATATTAATGTCTGTCCTTGATTACACAAGATTTCATGGCTGAATAATTCAGTGGGTTAAGTATCTAGGATGCAAAGCCAGAGGCTGGGGAGTTTTATTCCAATGGTGCCTCTAGGTCAGTGATGGTGAACCTTTTAGAGGCCGAGTGCCCAAACTGCGATTCAAAACCCACTAATTTTTCCCAAAGTGCCAATACAGCAATTTAACCTGAATACAGGTGGCTGTGAAGGGTCAATGTTGGGTGCCCACAGAAAGGGCTCCAAGTGCCACCTTTGGCACCTGTGCCATAGGTTCGCCAACACTGCTCTAGGTCAGGGCTATCCAACTGTGAACAGGCCGAGGTCTACTTTTTCCAGACGAAAGTGTCTGAGGGCTACTACTCTAAAACCTATACTTACGAATTTTATCTGTTCCAAGCATATGCTCATAAGTTAAAAGAATTGTAAGTAGAGCAGCAGTTTCCCATAGGAACGCATTGAAAATCAATTAATCCTTTCTGGAGGGATTCCTTCCTCCGCTCTGCACCAACAACTCAATTGGTCATGAGACAGTGGCATGCTGATCATCTGGCCGGTAGGGAGAGCAGGGGACTGTGCCATGGCCCTTGAACTGCCCCGCTCGGCTGAGACCGTGGGCTGGCAGACCCAGAGCTTTCCTGGGGCAGTGGTGGTCCTTGGGGTGGGGGAGGCAGAGGTGGAGAACCTATCCCCTCACATTTTTTATTGATGGCTGGCGGGCTACTTTTGAACCCTTCATGGGCTACTAGTAGCCCCCGGTCTACCTGTTGGACAGGCCTGCTCTAGGTTAAAGAGCCAGACTGTGTGGCCTTAAGCAAGCGGCACAATCCCAGAATGGCCCTAGAAGAAGAGAATGGAAAACCACTTCTCAGTATTGTTTATCTTAAAAATCCTAGAAAGGGTCATCATAAAATGGATTTGACTTAACAGCATATAATTATTATTATTATACATACACACAGCTTAACTTTAAACCACAGAATTGCCCTACAGCTGGAAAGGGGATTTCCGCACAAGGCAATGAAACACAAAAGTCAGCATGACCTACGTTCATGAGTCTCTGAAGAATGTTTTCATGATAAAAAGTACAGATTTTCTTTTTTTGTAATTTGCTAATTACACCTTTGGTTACACAAAGCCACATAAAAATACTACCCTAAGAATATAACAGAGATAAGATCCAGGCGATCTGGTTTTTAGACCAAGCTGGAATGTGGCAACTTCCTTTCTGTTAAAGGTACGGCTACACCGGCAGTAAGGAATGAGCTAGTGTGGGCCACTTGATTAAAACTATCTAATAAAGCCTGAGTATTCAAATGAAAATGGCTCCAGTCAATACTGTGAAGTAGCTTAACAAATGTCTGGTTTTTATTGTGGTGTAAAACCATAAAAATCATCGAAATAAGGCCAACAAAATTACAGAATTGTACAAATGCAAAAAAGCCAGTACTGATGTAATCCATAATATACATATAGATATTAGACAGAAAAAACCAAAAACCATAAAAATAGAGAGTTTTCTGGATAACAACTAGCCTGTCTTAGTGTGGAATTTAATCAAATACATGCAAAATTTAGCTATTTGTTTAGGAATAAAAGAGTTTTCATCAGTTAAGTCTTTCCAAACCCACGTCGTTTGCATCTACTGTTAAGTCTATCTAAACATGGGTGAAGTAATCTCTCTCTATAAGGGTGATGAAGGGGACAATGAAGAAGCATATGTACCACCGATTCCACCCCCCTTTGAGAGCATGTGTAATGTCTATGTTCATAGGGAATCTTCTTCCAAAAACCATTGAAGGGATAACTGAACAGTGGGCTACTCTCCGATAAGCAGGATCTTTAAGCTGTGAGAGATAGTTGGCCATTCTGATAGCATATCTGGTCTCCACAGAGGCCCTAAACAAAGGAGATTGTGCTATATCTCATTGGCACTCAATATCTTGCATCCTTTGTTTAGTTAGCACTTTGGCCTGTGTGGTACCCTGAACAAAAAGGTCATCTATTGAAACCCCCATAGATTCTAAATTTCTTTTTAGAATTTGTATCCATCTAGGCAGTGACAGTGAACCTTTTAGAGACCGAGCACCCTAACTGTGATTCAAAACCCACTAATTTTTCGCAAAATGCCTACACAGCAATTTAACTTGAATACAGGCAGCTGTGAAGGAGCGATGTCAAGTACCCACAGAAAGGGCTCCGAGTGCCATCTTTGCTTCAACAATACTGCTCTGTAGGTTCACCAATACTCATCTAGGTTGAAAGGGGTCTTGGTTTATTAAAAGGAGGAGGCCTTTCTGGTCTGAAAAGTGCTTAATCCAGTGACATACAGAGACTACAAGTATTCTAGCTTCTAGCTTCATTTGGCCCAACTCAAAATGTATCAGCGCTTTGGAGACACCTGGGGGAACATATAAGATAGAATGGAACAATTTTGATTGGATCTTCTCTAACACCCCCAGGTCGGACATGGATATTCCTGCATAAGATGCAGTATAGGAGCTGAGCTAAGACTTTGGGTTGGTATAGCCTTAATACTGCCGGGACAAGGAGACCTCCCCTTGTTTGGAAAAATCTCACAATAGCATTAGCAGTCTGCTTACCCTTCTCAGCCCTCCAATTACAATGCACACTATTAGCCCCTAACTCTTGCATAATCACCCCCAAATAGCTGAATTCGCACACTTGCTCAACTTTCTACCCTTTTATGAGCCAAGATCTTTTTTTTTTTACTATGTGCCAAAGGACATCACTTTTGTTTTATCACAATTGTCAAACATTCTTTATCACAGTAGGCTGCAAAGCTATCTATGGCCCTTTGGAGTCCTACTGGGGATCTAGACTGAATAACAGTGTCATTGGCATAAATCAGTATTGGGAGGTGACGTAAAGTAAAGCTTGGGTGTCTGTGTGAAATTTTGGGTCAGTCATATGCTTCAACATATCACTTATATCATATGAACAATGTGGGGGCAATCAGGCCGCCTTGCCTAAGTCCCTTGAGGGTTTTGATTGAATTTGTTAGTGAACTACATCTGGGTTGATGTTAGCAGGCATTGGTATGGTGCTGGAAGAGTCCAGATGTCTGATCTGAAGGGGTCTGAATTTGCTTAGCCTTCATCTTTGCTCCATAAAAGTCTTCTCAAACAAAAACTCTCATTCTTTCTTAAAGCAGCCGTCGGAGCAAATAAAACCAAAGTGATGCAATGAACACAACATACCTCCTTGGATTAGTTGTCTGGCCATAAACAAAGCAGTTGAGCCAGTGGAGCAGTTGTTGTTCACATTTATGATAGGAATTCCTGTTAATCCCAAACTGTGATAAATAGCTCGCTGGCCACTGGTTGAATCACCTTTATGTAAAGAAGAGAAGCAGCAAAAGACACATAGCTGACAAAATTGCATAATTCCTCATTTTCATAAGCATGTTAACACCACAGATGATGAAGTAAATTTAGTCCCTGGCATCGCCAAACAGGGTTTAGAAGATTCCTGTCTAAAATTCTGGAGAACTACTCATATTCTTATTGTCTCATTCACAATATGCATCAATACATCCCTTTAATGGTGCAGCTTATGACACATACTGTAGAAGCAATGTAGATAAATAAAGCTTGTAGAAATAGACAAGCGTATGTTGCCTGGAAATATTGAAACAAAAAAAACAATTATACTTTGATACCCCGATGGATTTTGATATGACGGTTAGAGTTGTTCAGCAGTGGAATATGCCGAAACGGAGGGTGGTAGAATCTCCTTCTTTGGATATTTTTAAGCAGCAGCTGGATGGCCATCTGTCGGGGGTACTTTGATGGGGGTTATTGCATGGCAGGGTGTGGGGCTGGATGACCCTTGAGGTCTCTTCCAACTCTATGATTCTATGACGGCATTCTATGATTAGAAATGATTGTCCAATTTCATTCTGGAATTAACCCTAAAAAGGATAAACACCAGCTGTGATGAACACAGGCTTCTGATTTTTCTCTTGAGGTCTATAATGTTGTGCAGGGTTCTTAGGGAGATGTTCAGGGATCAGATTCTGACCTGACAGAATCGTCCTATGTAAATGCTGTCATACCAAAATATGCTTTTGCATGCATTTTAATATGCAATTTATCATCAAGTGTCAAAACTGAGGATGTTGGATGCTGCCAACAATTCAAAACCTACAGTGAAATACTGTAGATGGAACATGAACCTTACAGTTACAACAAGTCACAAAGCACTCTGAACTGTCATACACACATATCTGCCAGTATTCCTCATGCATCCAGCTTCAAAGTTCACTTGGCATGACTAACAACCGAGTACTGAATTTCTCACTGCATAAGTGTATTCATTACTTTGCTTCAGCCATGCTCTTAGTCAAGATGGAGGAATAAAGAATGATAAATATGGCCTGGTGTCTTGCTCTGGCCTTCAGTGGCAGCATTACCTACCTTGAACATAGCCTACGCATGCTTGCTCCACAGCAGAATAAGGAATTCCTGCATCAGCAAGAGCCTTCTGACCTGCATATTTTAAAGAAGATATGAAATCTTTTATCAAAACATTTCTTTTAAAAATAAATAAATCCATAATCTCTCTCTCTCTCTCTCTCTCTCTCTCTCTCTCTCTCTCTCTCTCTCTCTCTC
>JAHTLZ010000129.1:44010441-44033400 GCA_023846285.1 Phrynocephalus versicolor
AATAAATAAATAAATAAATAAATAAATAAATAAATAAATAAATAAATGAGGCATATATAACATCACTGATTGCCCAATAAATTATATTAAAAGATTGGTATTAGTACTGACACATTAATGCCCTATCTTTAAAGAAAAATGGATTCACATTCAAATGTTAAAAAAAATTACAACATTAATTTATTATATTTCATGTTAATGAAATGAATAATTAAGTTGTTATATTATAACTTTAATTCAGTGGGATCTGTTCTTCAGAGGAATCTGCAAGATGTTATGAAAGAGAACTGGAAAAAAGGGAAGAGACTAATAGAAACAGATAATGAAGATACTTGCTAAGAGCAATAAACAGTTGAAACAGGGCTGATGTAGTATATGAGCGATACAGTACACTTAAGTAGAGAAGGAACAAAGAATGTGATTGTACTCTTCTCCCCTCCTCCCCTTGTCCTGCCTTTTCAAAATGAAGACTTTAAAGTAAACGTATACAGTTCTTTATGTTGCTTGTCATTAACTTAACAACTTACAAAAATAAACCAGTAGATTGTAGCATAGATACAATGCAGTCAACTCAGATAGCTAACAGAGTCAGAGGAGTTTCTATTTGGGCTTTACCAGTTATGTTGTGGTGTAGAGAAGATGAAAAACGTGTGTATCATACCATCACAATTGAGTGAAACATTGCCAAACATGATGAACCTTCTTAAAACCAGATGTTGGTGATCCATTTCCCATAGTTTGCATTCAGTAAGCTTTAATATCCCAGGTTTTTATAAGATTCTTATTTGCAGTACAAAGCACTGAAGCACTGTTGTTAAACTCCTTAGCTTCGTTTTCTCCACTGACAAACTATCTGTGCCCCTGTTCCGAATGCAGGTGCAGACCTAAAGGAACGGGCTCAGATGAGTGATTCAGAAACAGACCATTTTGTTCAGAGGCTCAGGAACTTAATGGATAACATTGGTAAGTTATCTATCTTCTGCCTGCAATATCTTTTTTCACGTTAACATGTACAAGTACCATGTTAATTAATACTGGGGTAGCAAAGAAAGGAGAGGAATCAGCAGTACTACTAAAGCATTTGAAAATAACCATGCATATATTCTCATAATAAGATTTGCTGTATTTTTATGTTTTGCTTGGGGTCCTGTGCAGTCAGTCCTATTTTCATATTAATTAGGAGAGAAAGTTCTCCCACTGCAGGAACAGTTCCCTAAACTGGTGCCTTCCTGATGTGTTGGACTAAGATGTCCATCATCCCCAGCCAGCAGAGGCACAGAAGAATGGTATATCATCAGAGTATCAGGCAGGGCAAAATTTCCATAGCAGGAAAAAATGTTTTTAGGATAATGTGGGGCTCAAATTACCATATTTTTCCATCTATAAGATGCCCCCATGTATAAGATGAACCCCACTTTTCCAACCCAAAATTACAGTTTCTCTCCTCGGCTTACTTCCATGTATAACACAACCCTCAATTTTCAGTCAAACAGTTTTAGAAAAAAAATATAGCCTTATCCACAGAAAAATACTGTACATTTGTTTATATGGCAAGCCTGAACATGTTTTGAATGTTAACTGAAGCTTAACTTCTAGGTAACCTAATATGAGACCAGAATATTGGACTCATGAGAATATATAGAAAAGACATCAATTTCTACTTCAGATCTAAATCCCAGCTGGGATTGCAGCACAGAGACAAGCGTTTAAAGAAACATTTTATTTTGTAACCAAAACAGTAATTAAACCCTATTAAGTCTATTCAGCAAGGTATGTGTTTCTAGATGTACAGAATATTGTGTTGATTATTTTCACAGCTGCCCTACCAATGCCTACCATTGCTGCCATTGAAGGTTATGCCTTGGGTGGGGGCCTGGAACTGGCACTCGCTTGTGATCTTAGAGTGGCAGGTAAGCACTCCGGCAAAGCTGGCATCTTTTGTACCACGAAACCAGAGCTTTCAAATGAAGGCAGGAGGTTTCTGATGCCATTAAACTGAAATCAATGTACCAGCTAGTTACCAGTGCGGAGTCAGAAGCTGGGAGTCTGATTACCCTCCATGACTCTTAGGGGGTGGGGGAGCCAGCCAATGTAGTTTTTGGCAAACGGTACAGCCCTAGAACACCTCTAGAAAAAAGGAGCACTGTCTTAACATTAAAGGTCCTGGGCAAAGCAAACCTACATAACCATTCATAGGAATAAAAAATGTAAATTATTGATTAAAATAAACATATATTTATTGATTGATATGGCCAACAAAATCAGTGTTTTGACATTTTTAAAAAAGCCAACAGGCTGTACAGCAAAGATTAATTAATACAAATGTTTGGACAGTGTAACATGAGATTCGAATGTTGAAGTGGGTGCTTTGGAAATTTTGTGTTAAATTTTGGTATATTGCGTAGATTAGCATGGGGCCTCTAGGCTCATGGGACCCAGAGGCAACTGCCCAGTGTGTCCCTGTGTTAAGATGCCCTGGGAGAAAGGAATGTTAAATGACTTCTGAACACTTTGTACTTTGGAAAGGCTTGCTGTAATGGACTCAACAGCATGCTACTGTTACTGTTGTTTTCATTATTGTTGTTGTTATAACATCTCCCCCCCCCCAACTCCTTTTTCTGAAATCAGCATCATCTGCTAAAATGGGTCTCATTGAAACAACCAGAGGACTCTTTCCTGGTGCAGGTAAAATGATTTCATGCACTCCCTTTACCTCCCTTTTAATTTTTAACTTTTGTGTATTCCTGGGACTGAGAACACTGCCCTTTCTTCATTGAGCCCAAAGGAGCATATAAGGCTCTTTTCCTCTCATAGTCCTGTAATGGTGATCGGGGAGAAAAGAGAGTGAGTCACTTAGAAAGAGTTTTGTGGTTCATCGGGGGCACCCATGGGAACTAGTTCGGGTCAGTGGTCCTAGAATCCAGTTCTGCCAGCAATTCCTAGCCAATTTCTAATGTTTTCATTTTTTTAAAAAAAGTTGTAGTTAATATATTTTTCTCATCTGCAATATGTAACTGCTTTATAGATATCAAATTAATCTTATATTGGAGAACAACAAAGACTAATTGGTTTTCTCGGATAATTCGAAAGAGCAAGATGCAAACCATTTTCTACCTTAAGATTCCCAAGCAAAGGAGTGTTATGTTTTTGTATTCCCAGACCCAGCTTTTTGCTTTTTGGGGGAAGGGGGGAACAATTTCACTCACCCCAACTTTTTCCTATGTAACATCAAATTCATTGGATTCTACCATGTCCTGGTTAGGAAACATTTAAGTATCAGGCCCACAAAGACAGTGTGGCAAGACCTCCATTTTGCACTCCTGAGGCAGTTGAACAAGAAGAACCCTTGTTTTGTAATGGACTGGGAATGCAGAAAATGGGTCTGCGTTTGGTAAAAAGAAAGGTTCTTCCTAGAAGAGTAAGCTGCGATGGGCAGCAACAAGCCATAGTGAGGGACCACGTATAAATCTAGGTATTCTGCTTGGATGAGCTCTGAGGTTATGGGTGGGAGGCCTTGCATCAGAGGAAAGGTGGAAGCCAGGAGCCTTTTTCCTTTCACACTTGAGAGCATGAATAAGTGCTTTACTCAGAAGGAAATCCTGGTAATTTTAGCAAGGCAAGAAGGTCTTACAGGGCTTCAACTGAAGCAAATGTTTATAGTGCTTGTGAGCAACATAGTACCAGTCAGCTAAAACTACTGGATTGAATATGTATTTTTTCAACCTAGAAATGGCTTCGTCTAAAGTCATATTCAGATATTGTGCTGTTTTTCCTGCCCTGTCTAGGTGGAACTCAACGTCTCCCGCGTTGTATTGGTGTCAGTTTGGCTAAAGAACTGATCTTCACTGGCAGACAAATTGATGGGGAGAAGGCACTTTCAATTGGCCTCGTCAACTATTCAGTGCCTCAGAATGAGAAGGGAGATGCAGCTTACCAAAGAGCACTAGCCTTGGCTAAAGAGATCGTTCCTCGGGTCAGTAGACACTTCCGTTTAACTGGCAGCATTTAAAGAAAAAGAATATTCTTTTGGGATTTTTAATGGTTATTATTTTATAAATCATTTCAGAGTTCAGTTCATGGCACCAAACTTCATTCAAGGAAATCAAAATTTTCGAATTCATATTATAGGCAGCCTGTCTAAAATTATTTAACTTTCACTAGGTCAGATCCCAGTGCATAGTGTGATAAGTTGCACTGGAGTAGACCCACTGAATCAGTGAGGATTTGGTGAGTCCATTGCTCTCTAAGTTCCATTGATTCCAATGAGCTTTTCCAGTTGTGACTTAGTAGGCTAAAGTAAGTGGCCACTAAAGTTTACAATAACTCAGTGGCTTAGGTATCCGGCTGCTGAGCAAGAGGTTAGGATTTAGATTGCCCACTGTGCTTCCTGCTAGTAGAGCCAGCCTGCGTGGCCTTGGGCATATTGCACAGTCCCACCGTGTCCCAGAAGAAGGAAATGGTAAACCACTTCTGAGCACTTTCAATCTGTGTTGCAATAACTCACAATCTACTTGACAATGCATAATAGTGGTGGTGGTGATAAAAATGGTGGTCGTGGTGATGTGGAGGCGTTAACTCACCAAATTTCTACTGATTCAGTGGGAGTGCTGTGAGCAATTATGCTAGGATTTCAGTGTGTTTATATTATGACATCCGCTTTGAATATTATTTAGTCAGGAGTTTCTCCTCCTACTTCCATTTTTAAATGTTGGCTTCTTGATAACAGCTATATAACTTCTCCCCTTATTATTTAGTCTTATATGCTTGAAGCTCCTGGGTGACTGTCCCATAAGTCATGATTAGCAAATCCTGTATTGATTGCTCCTACTATAGCGGTCATTCCATTAGATGAGTTTTAAAAAAACAGCAGCCCAGCTCTTAGGTAGCCAGTCTCCAAGAAAAGGCAGCTACAAAGTAAAATAGGTTTCTATTGTCTGGTGCATGTACGCCTATCTGAATAACTTAATGTCTTGTGTAAAATTAAGTTAGCTTGCTGTTCAATAAAGAATGATACTGTCTTAAATTTCAGATTTAGGTAGTTGGGATCCATTTATCATTAGTCATGGCCTGCTTCTCCAGTGTTGAGTACATGATGGGTAGTTCATCCAACTCTGAACAGAGACTTCCCTGTGGTAGCTTTGAATTAATACTCGGGAGAGTTCTCCTGTTTACTTCCTCCTCTGCATCTCTTCTGTATGACACCTTGGCAGCAACTAGATATCAGAAAGGAATAATGTCAGATTGTGTGTGTCTAATTGCTCACAAGTTTGTTTCTTTTCTTTTAAAAGGCCCCGATAGCTGTGAAAATGGGTAAAGTGGCTATAAACAGAGGGATGGAGGTAACCATTTATTTTTTACAAATTTTTAAAAAAACAATACAACATTTCAACAAACTGGAAAAGTACCCTAGTGATCAATCTGTATGGAAGAGTCAGCATTCAAACAGGATGTTATATACATAATTTTCAGAGCTGCCTCTTGCATCCCAAGCCATGGGAGTAATTCAGAATGTTATATGTGCTGCAAATGTATTATTAAACCAGTAGTCATTCTCCTCCCCCTAACTTCTCTTCTCCACCGTTAAATGTCAACTACAGAAACAGGTGAACTGTACAAACAATTGAGGGAGCCTCTGAGTTCCATTCTTATTAGCTTCCTCAAAACACAAACATATATTGGGTTTATTCTAGGTAGCTTCCTGAGGCAGCTATATTAACCTGCAGTATAATTTCCCCCAAACATCTCTTTAAAGAAATCCACTGTTCTGTGCAGGGATACGTTTTGGGGGTAAAGCCTCCATAGGTAATGCGGCAGTCATATTGTGTGTGGGAAGAATTAACACTTACCTGCCCCATGTCCTCATGCCAACTTTGTGTATAACTTGGAGAATTAGAAACAGCACCTTTTAAAAGTGTTAGGCATTTTAAAAACCTAAATGCCTTACAGAGGAGAGAAAGGAGGTGGAAAAGACAGAGAATAGAAGGAAGGATTCGATTATTATTCCCTGTACAAGTGCCATTCCGTCTCCTGTATTTTCCATGATAAGAGCTAAACATTTCCCAGCATACATTAAATCGACCAAGGAACAATATTTATTTAAGTCATATTTAGTGCAGTCAATATGAAATTGCTGGTTGTTAGTGCTTTACTTATAGCATACAAATAAGATTCCAATTCCTTTTCAGGTGGATATTGCCTCTGGAATGGCTATTGAAAGAATGTGTTATGCCCAGGTAGGCTAAGCCTTCAATTAATATATAATCCTTCAATTAATATATAATGCATCATTTTTCTGCTTCCTTTAATACTGATCGATACAAGAAAAGTGTATCTTAATCTCAGAGGAACTATATATTCAATAAAAATAATTAGCATTAATTGAAGAAATTAATTTTAAAACTTGAGATTGTACCCCTCTCTGACTTTTCCATTAAGATAGCTTTGATTGGGAAATAAAACAGTTAGAAGAAGGTATTAAGCAAACTACACTCAACATCTGTTATTCAGATGCTTTTCAAAGAGGAGACGCGGGATAACCCCCATACGTGTCAAGGCTGGTGACGATCAGAAAGTAATATCAACTGGTGCCTTCTTGTGTTTCAAATCTAGAATATTCCAACCAGGGACCGTCGAGAAGGGATGGATGCTTTCCTAGAGAAACGACTGCCCAAGTTCATTGGAAAGTGATGTGCCCGCCTTTTTCAGGTGCCTGAAGACAACTCCAAGAAGGCTGTGCCTTAGGAATATTTTTCTACAGAAATTTTATATTCAGGAAATGGACTGCATTTCTCTTTTATACTCTGGAAGCAGCATACGAGCAAAACATTTAAAATGTAAAGGTTGCTAGTAAAAGGATTTTAAGTGCTTTTGCCAGTATTCTGTGGGCACACAACCCAAGCTGCACAAACATTTGCACTATTGGCTGGGTTGTTTATTGCACAGCCAGTCACAGAACCAGAGCACAACTGTTTTGAAAATATTACAGTGGTACCTTGTATAAAGGAATTAATTCGTTCCAAATGAAATTATGTTAAGCAAATTTTCCTTTGTACAAATTCCCATAGGAATGCATTAAAAACAGAGTGATCCCATTTTATGTTGTACAGATTTGCCCCATAGACAATTATGTTCAGCAAATTTTCCCTATCTCCAGATTTTTTATGTTGTACAAATTTTATGTTATACAAGCTGTATGTTATACAAGGGTCCACTGTACTTGTGTCTGTAGAAAACCCCAGCAGGATACTGGCCTTATATTTCTAGCTCAACAGAAGATGTGGTTTACTTGCTTACAAATAAAAAACCCTTATGTTGCACAAATTTTATTAGAAATACAGGAGCTAAGAAAGTGATTTTGCTTTGTTATTGGTACTTGACCTTCACTACCACACTCGTGGAGTCTGTTTTTCTAATGTCCATCCAGGCTGCCAGAGGACATTTACAGGCATCGTAAGTAAGAGTCCTCCTTTTAAAGGAGCCTGTTTGTACCACAGCATGGGAGAAGGAACAAGAGATAGCCCCTGGAGAGAACCTAAAGTAGTTAAGAATCCAATACATTTGAAATGAGAAAAACTTCATTATCCCACTGAAGGGCTGTAGGGTGGAGCTTAGCTCTTAAGTCAGAAAATATTTTCATTCTTGCCATCTCCAGAATCTGATGCATTCATCAACTAGGCTTAACAGACTGCATAATGTCTTTTTTGTTACAGTCTGCATACACAGACTTTCACACACAGCCATGCATTTTATAGTTATCACAATGCCAAATGTAGTGGCTCCTCTTAAGAATGTCTGTCAAAGCACACAACTGTTTTCTTACATTAGTGCAAGATAAACATGTTAGGGATCTGCATTAAAATTATCATTTCCTTTTAGCAACTAAAGAGTAGGGGACCCTAATTTCAGAAACTGAAACTTAAATGGAAATGAATTACCACCCTATCTCACAAATACGGTCAGACAATGTACTGGATAAGCTGGTTCTTGTTTGCAAAGGTCCATACATGTACAGAATCTGAAAACAATCAGGGGTGTGTGTGCGTGTGTGCGTTTGACAGATTGGCTCATGATGGTTATGATCTGAACAGGTGAAAATCAATTGGGTAAAAATTCTTTGGTCTGTGAAGCCTGCATGGATTGCAGGCAACAGGAGCCATTTTATATTTTGGCTAGGTCCTTTCACACAAGCACATGCTGAGTTTGTAAACAGGCCAATGTACTAATAACCTGTAGTATGGGTTGGAGGCAAAACATTACTTAACACTAGAACTTCTCCCTTTCTGTTAATGAACAAAGACTTAACCTGAATGCTATGAAATTGCAATCAGTTTGTTTCAGTATAAACCACGTTAATTTTCTACAAAGTGGCTACAATCTGAAGCACATATTCAGGATATTAGAACCTCTCCCTCCACTGCCTTCTCCAGAATGACTTCCACACTGTGTGTGCATGTGCGGGGGTGGGGTGGGGATCAAAGGAGGGGTCACTTCTGATCTCTGTGCTATGCAAACGAACAATTTCCCATACATACCACAATATAACACAACATCTGGCTTAGTTCAAACATTCCCTCCCTGCTTTCAAATCACACCAACACTGTACAAAAGTTCAGTTACGCTAAAGTAAGCAACTTCTGTACTTTTTTTCTCTTGATAATAATGCAGCTGTGACCTTTGCATAGTCTCAGTATCATCTTTAAATGCTAGTGTGATGAAAGTAAAAACACAGTCCTCTCTGTGCTGTCATTGGACATGTCTTTTATTTTAGATATGAAAAATCCTAAAAGATTCCATACAAAAATAGTATGTATATACATTTCCAACACAATGCAATTACATAGTGCCTTGAATTAGATTTTGGCATGATTAAGTAGCAGCTAGATTTTCCTTTTTAGAAAATATCTGTAACCTCCACTTAGAAGTGAAGTTCATAAAAGTTTGTGGCTGTTCCACTGACCTCCTGAAAGCTAATTGCACATGTCATTTGGAACAAACGGGTGCAAATTGTTGCCCAAGTGACACCAAGGAACACAGGGTGATTCTGAAGATAGTCTCTTCCCCATCAGTGGTGATTTTAAAAAAACCAGTTTCATTCTGAACTGAACCAGAACGAATAAGCAACCTTATTCTGTCTTTGCAATAAAAAGCAATATTGACTTTCCTGTAGAAGCACAAGGATAATGATGGAAACATTCCCTGAACTAAAAAAGTTTCTGGGATTACTTGCAAAAGAACAAATTGTTTTTAAGCCTCTATTTACGGTGTCCTTTATCTCCACTATAAAAACGGGTGGCTTGTTAACGTCCCACTCTTGGAGACAGCCATATATGGTAGATTAATGAGCACTTCTGTCTAGAGATGTTGCCTCATTTCCCCTCTCACAAGGGAAGTTAGAAATTAATGGGTAGAAAACTTTCTCAGTATTCTCAGATCTTACAGGAAAGGCTATCTGGCTCAAAAATAACTAAGTGGATAAGAAATCCACAGAGCAGCTTGTGACAACAAGAAGATCAAAGTACGGCTATGTTTTCTGCTCTCCATTTGATTTGGTTTGCAGTTCCTTCAGGTGTTTAGGCTTTCCGTAATATTTCATGTGAGTGTCCACATACATTAGTATCTCAGTTGTAAGACATTGTAGATCCGGATCACTCTGATCATTTTCTTTGATGTTATATAAATGTTGTAGCCCGCTCTCTTCTATTAACATGGAACAGTATCTGGCAGCTGGGGAGAAATAAATATTTGTTCAGCAAAAACATGAATACATGGAATACTAGTATTGTAATATTAATGTTAATTTTTCATATAGCCCCACTGAATCGGTCTTCCCAATTAGTATATCATCTCCCATTAACCCTCACTTTAATGCAAAATTACAATCACGGAATTGCAAAAATCTTCAGCATTGGACACAATGGACAGTTTGCCCCCAAATAAATTCTGGCTTTGTGGCCATTTGTCATTGGGCTTTGCATCAGAAATCCAAAGGTTAGAATAAAGTCAAAGGAAAACTGAATACATACGGGTTTTGCAGCAGATGTGCAGAATGGCCCATGCTGCCCAGATCTGCACTCCAGGTAATGCAAAGCAGTCGAGCAATGGATAGAAAGGCCTCAGAGACCTATGGATCGAAAAATTATATGTATCTATCATTTCAGAATTCAGTATGCTGTCAGGTCTACACAAGGTATTTGCACAAACTTAGTTGAGTTTTCAGTCATTAAAAAAAAAGTCACGCAAAGGAATTTAGATTAAAAAAACTTAAAGTAGAGATGAGCAGGAACCACTGCATTGGCAATTTGGTGCAGTTTATTTACTGGCCGCACAGCTGAGCTGCGGTTTAATGTCCCACAACTTCCATAAGGTGCCCACTCATTAACAATGTCCAGAGGAGACAGAACAGGAAGCTGGGGCATTGTCTCTGAGTGGGAGCTAGAGGAGGCAGGTGGCTGAACTGCAGATGAGCTGTGTGGCCAGTAAATGAACCATGCCAAACCAGATGAGTTGTACCCATGCCAACAAAGATGCCAAGAGCTCTCTCTTTGCATTGGTCAGGTGCCTTGGATGGATGGGTCAATATAAAGAGTGGGAAGCTTGACATTTGAAAAATCCAATTTGCTTCAGACCTTATATAGATGCTGAAATCTTACAAAATGGTGCAAACTGACTGGTTCGCAGAACTATGCACTGCTTAATTTATCACCAAAACAAAAAACAAAACTGTGGGTCTCTTCTTTATGGCTCAGGAATTAAGGTTAGGCAATATGATCCTATGCTCCATTTCACTTGCCCACAATGTATTTAGTTTTTAAAGGAATAATAATACAGTATTAGTCTGTTTCAACACATATAAAAAGAAAGAAAAGAAAGCCATTGCAGCACCTTAAATACTAACAGATATACTTCACATTGAACTTTCATGGCTTATAATCCACTTCCTCAGACACATTTACTGAAATATCATGCAGGCGGGCAGTGATAAGTGATACAGGCTCAGAAAATGAATTTCAATATTATAATGAATTTTCATGATAATAGCAAATTTCATTCTTAATACCAACAATGAGCTTTGAGAGACTGTTCATGTATTATATCTTTCCCCCTTCCTACACTTACCTACTGAGTTCATTTTAACTTTGGCTTACTGTGCTAGAGGACGTCAGAGAAGTCAAGGTTAGTGCTGGGTGACCTTAAGATCCATGATAAAGGCCACTTTGTCAGGAGCGGCCCAAGACTTCAAGTCAAGAAGGGACAGTCCCAGGTGTGTCCCAAGCAATATCTGTTCCTTCTGCACAGCACACTTGGCACCTAGTTTTCTGGATGAGATGGTGTTGAGGTAACCAGCCCCAGGCCAACCAAGATCACCTCGGCTAGCTCAGGAAAGCAGCCTGTCAAGCAGTGGGATAGTGGGTACAACAGGACTCCTCGTGCACCCAGGAGACCCATCCATGTACACACACCAGGTAGCACCATAAGGATGTTACTCGATATACCACTGTAGCTCTACCTCTCCAGGTCTTGACACATGATTTCGTTATTACTTTGCATCACTTTTAAAGTTGACTACTGTTAGTTTAATTCCTATCCAAAGATGGAAACCTGGTTAGCATTAAGGTTGGTGTGATGGTGGTGGTGGTGGTGATAGCAAGGGGATTAAGACACATGAACATGCAAACCCAGTCTTAATCATTCCATCATGCTAAAGAGACATGCCAAATAATGTAGGCACTTTCTTTTAATGGCAAACGCAGGTATGAATAACTGATCTGGATCTAACAGAATTACTACTGTCCATTAAAGTTCTTGCTATTTGTTCAAAACGTTATGGGACAGCACATACTCATACCAGATGACCCAACTGTCTTTCTTGCCCTGGTTGGTTCAATTTGCACATCTATAGCTAGTATATTCCTTCTGGAAAATACTTGCTGTAAGATTCCCTAATAAGCAGTTGAATACATGCTGTCCAATATATATAGATATATGAAACATTATACCTATAGGCTGGCAGGGCTACCATCTTGCATTCTGGTGTTGGCCACTTCAGGAGTGCTGAATGCTGGCATTAAAAAAAATACAAAACAACAGAAGGTGAGATGTCAGCATTTTGATTAGCCTGGCAACTACCCAAAAGAATTATAGAACTTAGTTGATCCTACCAGCTTTTCAATAAGAGATCTTCTTAGCGTTTGACTCAGTGTCCAGGCTTGTTCACCCCTTGATAGCAAATTGGCCACAATCCCAGCTGAGAAGTAACCAACCTCAATCTCACCACTGTTTAGTAATTCATTAACATGATCTATGAAGTCCTTCTGCATTAATTTGGAGTGCAGCTCTCTCACTTCTGCTACATTGTTCTGTGGTGAGATGAAATGAAAAAAAAATTAGTGTGTAAATATTTGGAAGTGGCAAATTGCGTGCTATTAAAGTGCACAACAACATCAAAGGGAGAATGGACCAACATTTAAGAGCCTGTTTTCTTGAGAAATGGAACATAGTTCCAAGAACAAGAGGTAGATATTTCAGCGCTTTGTCAAACCGAGTGTGACAATCAAATCATGAAAGGTGTCTAGTTAAAACCCTCTTAGCTGGAAGATTTTTACTTCCGTAATTTGCTTTTCCACCTTCTCAGGAAGGCTGAAGAACAAGAAAAACAGGTGAAATTAACCTAATCCCAAAAGGCACATGTACACATTGTAAAAAATCTACAATAATTTGATATAACTAATTCAGACACACAACATTTGATTCTGATCTTACCAGAAGGCCAAGAACTTTATGCTGTATAGATGAGTCAGAGGAAAAAGTCTGTGGACAGATAGCAATGTAATTACTATTAAGCTTAAGTACGATTCCATTTATCAACTGATCAGAAAGACAGCTCCTGTTTTTACCTCTAAAACTCGCACAAAAATCTCCAGACCTTTGTTTTCAATGAAATGCCTACAAGTCATTGGAGATTCGTCTGTGAGATTCCAAAGTGCACTGAGCGTAAAATGGAAAGTTGTGTCCAGTTCGTTCTGATTTGTTTTTTGTTCAACTATCTCAAGAAGTTTCTATAAAAAAGAACAACACCATTAACACTAGTGTATACAGTAAGCCTATGGAAAGTGCAAGTTACAGCATAGTACTCTCTCTGCACACCACCCTTTTCTTCACATATTTACAATTCTGTGTAAGAGGAACAGACGCACGACTCACCCCAACAACAATGTAGAATTCTGCAGTAAGCTGTGCGGCTTGCTCATCTGAAAGCTGAAAATCATATAACTAGATCATAAAAAACTTCTTAGAAGTGTCGTGAAAATAAAGAATCATCAAGTAAAATAGAAAAACCACTCACCTTAAGGGCTAAGATAGAGATGATGTTAACAGCAATCCTTTGTATATGTTGATTTTCTTGGTTACATAGCCACTGAACAACAAATTTGGCCGCTGCAAACCTGCAATTTGAAGGCACCATCAGAGTATGTTTTGTGGGACTTCAGTGAGTCATAGTGAAAGACGCTGGTTGGTAAATCACCCTTTTCACCAACACTTGTGTTTTAAATACACATGCACTCTATATTTCAGAGTAGGCATAGGAAAAATGACAGATCCTTGAGTTTTAGCTGAGAACATAAGAACATAAGAAGAGCCATGCTGGATCAGGCCAAAGGCCCATCTAGTCCAGCTTCCTGTATCTCACAGTGGCCCCACCAGATGCGTTTGGGAGTGCATGAGACTAGATATCTGTCTCCTGATACCACTCCCCTGCATCTGGCCCTTGAATTTCCCTGGTTTTAAGCCTGGAGATCACACATCTCCATCATGGTTTGTAACCTGTGATGGAGTTTTCCACCAGGAATCTGTCCAATCCCCTTTTGAAGGCATCCAGGTGGAGCTGTGAGACAAAGCACAGACTGTGTTAGCTATAGCAGCTCAGTGTGACCCCAGAAGGCTGCTAAAATAAAGCCTTCTATGGGTCACATTGAGCCATTACAGTATAGAATCCAAGTAGAGGATTACTTGCCTGTTAAATGGAACATCCTGCAGGATCCTTACACTAGACAACGAAAGAAGACAGTTCTTCTGGAGCTGTACAGAGACAGAGAAAGATCAACATCACGCTATTTTACAGTAAAAATACAATGGTCCCCCGCCATTTCGCTGTTCATATACTATGGTCCCCGTATATCGTGGGAGTGCAGTATATGAAAGGCAAGCCTCCCTGAGGTAAGCTGCTTGAGCCTGTTTGAGGCCTCCTGCACTTGCCCCAGGCCTGGCGCTGCCCCAAACGGGCCTCCAATGGGCCTCCCGGGCCTCTTGGAGGCCCCAGAAGTGATTTCCGGCCCAGAAAGCCCATTGGAGGCCCATTCGGGGCAGCGCCAGGTCTCAGGTAAGCGTTGGAGGCCCCAGAGAGGCCCCCTAGTCCCAGCACCCACATATTGCAGATTTTCAAGTATTGGTCAGGCGGGGGATTACTGTACAACCAAAATCCTGCTGGCAGAAGGGCATAACTCACTGCATCAGATTAAGACAAATTAACAAACTGCCACTTGGATTCCTCATTATATACTAGTCAGGTGGCTCTATATGTGACCAGAAACCAAAGTATTTATTTATTTATTTATTGCATTTTTATACCACCCATCTTCCAGAAGGACTCAGTAGTTGCAACCTGCCACTCTCTGAAATCCTGTTGCTTTAATTTGCACTGCATAAGGCTGATGTCATCAAATGCAGTAGTATTTTAAAATTAGAAATTAACTATTGTTATTGTTGTATCATTACAGTCGTGACTGACTCTTTGTGACCCCATGTCCATGGAGTTTTCTTGGCAGGAGCACTGGAGTGGCTTGCCAGTTCCTACTCCAGGTGCCTACAGCTCCTGGTACAGTATTCCCTGGTGGTCACCCATCCAAGTACTAGCCAGGTGCGACCCTGCTTAACTTCTGAGATCTGGTGAGATCGGATGTGCTCAGAGCATATCCCCCCTTCCAAAAAGGCCCTGATGATTTTTTTTCAATTTCTTTCATCGTGGAGAAGTCTTTGGTAAGGGCAGAAGAGGGGGGAAAGCCTTTAATTTCTGAAAACAGCCTCCCAATTTCAGCATTAAAACTTCCCCACTGTTTTGTGGCCCATAATAAAAGAGATCCCAAGGCAGGTGTAGCTTCTAAGGGGAGTGGGAAGGCAGCGGGCTGATGACATCATCAGCTTTACATGCTAAGTTAAAGGAAAAGGATTCAGCCACAGTGAGCGATACCACTGCTTTTCTACTAGCATTACTGTGCAAGATGACATTGGCCTCTAATTACTCCAGCTAGTCACCAAATGCATGATTCAGGAACACATATCTTTAATGGTTGGTGAGCTTAATTTAATATCCAGAAATAACAGGGCAGATCCCTGAAGTCCCATTTGTCAAATACTCAGCGGGGAATTCTATAAGTTATAACGCATAAAAGTAGCTTTTCCCAGCTCTGTCTCTGTGTCAGAGATTATTCAGCATTAGGGAAACTGATATAAAGCAGTTTCCAAGATATATGTGGAACACTGGAACATCCATGTGGCTCCCAGGTCTCCTCTAAGCATGACATCCATCCTGGGTATCTTCATAGTACATGCAGCCAGAATTCTGTATTGATGGTTAGACAGTAAGTATATGCCCTCCATCAACGGCTACAGAATGAAAGAGCAGCAGCTACAAGAACAAAAACTTTCAGTCAATGTCACGCATTGCATTGCATTGCACATGCACTAGAAAAAATGTATCTGTAGCCTTAGATCTTTAAGGAAAACATGTACACATATGGGCACACAAAGACTTAATAAGCAAGGATGTGACGATTCCTAACATACCCACAATCTCCACTACATATCTGAAGCTACAAGCCCTAAACTTGGGTCTTATGTATCTGAAGAAGTGCTTCCGCTTAGGTGTTCATATCAACAGTGGAATACTGAAATTTATGGGATAAGAGAATCCTTCCCGAAGTCGACTCAAGGTTGTATCATCCATTTCCTTCTGAGGTGCATCTAGTGCCTGCAAGGTTTTTTTTTTGGGGGGGGGGGGGGAGGTGGAACAGAGACATCAAAATACACGTTTGTTTGTACCATGGTGATGGCATCTGCCCTGGATGACTTCAAAAGGGGATTGGACAGATTCCTGGAGGAAAAGACCATCACAGGTTACAAACCATGATGGAGATGTGTAGTCTCCAGGCTTAAAACCAGGGTACTTCAAGGACCAGATGCAGGGGAGTGGTATCAGGAGACAGATATCTAGTCTTGGGCACTTCCAGAGGCATTTGGTGGGGCCACTGTGAGATACAGGAAGCTGGACTAGATGGGCTTTTGGCCTGATCCAGCATGGCTCTTCTTATGTTCTTATTTGCCACTGGAAATAGAGAAAAGGAGGGACTGTGTATTCTCTTTGGGGGGGAAAGCCTCTGTTCTATCACTGTTCTGAGTTTCTTCTAGGGACTCTAAATTATTTTATAATGTTCGACCAAAAATATTTAAATTTCCTGCTAAAGGATCCTAAGGTGAATCAAGATGAGCCAGTTAAAAGAGCAAACGGCGGCCACTGGTGGCATTTTTTATAAAACAGCATCCCTGCGTCCTCATGTGCTTATCAACCTTTCAGCTCTGTTCCAGTAGACCTCCTATGATCTCTTGCTTGATTAGACCAGCTGAATTATAGCCATGCCTTCCTCACATTCTTACCTGCTGTTGTTCAGGAAAGGTTTCCATGGCTTTGAGGAGTAACTGAATCACACTGGAGAGAAGGCGGACCGGCATACCTGCTGCTAGGCCTTGTCTGGTTAAGTTAAGGGCACATGCGCTGGCAGTTAACTGTACTGCCAAGTCCGAAGGATGATTCCTCATTCCAGTAATCACCAGCTGCAACAAGAAATGCCACAAGAAACTTAGGTACAACATGTATTTTTAGATATGGATGAGAAACAAAAGATTCAAGTAGTAAGAAAAAAAAGGATCAAAATAGTTAATTATCGAATCTGTCTACAATCCAAAAATGGAACTATTACCAAAAGGATTTCTTTCTTACCTTTAGGATTTCAGGCTTTGTAATTTTCATGAAACATGTCTGAGTAAAAAGATGAAAGAAGGCTTCCTTGACAAAACATGCCCTTTCGCTGTAGCGTTTCAAGGCTTCTAAAATCTGTGATTCATTCTCTCCTCCGGCAACCTTTTAACATGTAAAGAGTTCAGTTTTTTCGGATTGTTTAGAATTTTCATTTCACGTGTAATTCAGCTGGTATCAGGAATCTGGTAACATATTCTCATAGCAACATTGTTGAGCTCAGTGGTTCCTACTCTAGGTAAACCAGGTGTGTTCTTGGATTGCAACTCCCAGAAAACTCTGCCAGCACAGTTGGTCGCAAAGGTCTCTGGGGACTGCAGTCCAAGAAGAACACAGCTAAACTCTGGGTTACCCGAGTTTGGGAACCACTGGTTTAGATGTCTCGGAGACACAGCAGGTACAGATACCTAACCTACATTTGTGTCATAGGTATCGTCCCTCAAATAAGGTCAGCATGCATGTGTGGACCACTTTTATTTCTTCTAAAGGTACTAGAATCCAATATATTGGCTGAAGTTTCACTGCTTAGTGTAGCAAATCACACTGGAGTAGGCGCATTCTATCAAAGGAGATCTCGTGAGCCATCTTCTCTCTAAGTTCTTCTGATTCAAACAGGCCTATTCCAGTTCCGACTTCCTACATTAAGCAACAGGAATTCACCCACTGAATAAGCCTGAGCGATAAGCACAGCAAAACATCTGCTTCTGAATAAGCTACAGTACATCTTTTGTAAGGGAAGACAAGCCCGGTCCTAACCAGAAGCTGCAAATAAAATGTTACAGTACTGAACATTTTGCAGCAGGTGCTACTTCCTCCCAAAGTTTGTTGCACAGCTAGCCTACTTGTGTTACTTTCTTTTTCACTGTACAGTGCATTATACATGCCTACACCCACCCCCCCCCCCAGAGGAAGTGCAATTGGCTTTCCTTCCAAGCATGCTCACCCTGCTCTTTGGATGGGGAGGTGGTGGTGTTGCTAAAAATATTGCCTGTACACCCGAGGATCAGCCTGTGCTGCGAGCAGAAAATCTTCACAGTTGCAAAAAAAAAATCATATTGTTACTTTTGAATGGGAATTGACTTCCTGTGGGGAGAAGGGAAATAACCCTTCAGCAGCTGGTCTAACTGGTTTCATGGCTTGGGGTCAGCAGGTAGAAGCCATGGATGAAAATCTTATGTGTGGATACAAATGAGCTCTTGGCTTTTCAAAGGTATTGTTTTATTTAATTCTTAAATATAATTACAGTGGTACCTTGTATAAAGGAATTAATTGTTCCAAATGAAATTATGTTAAGCAAATTTTCCTTTATACAAATTTCCCATAGGAATGCATTGGAAACAGAGTAATCCCTAATCGCGACCATTTTTATGTTGTACGGATTCACCCCATAGACGATTCTGTTTAGCAAATTTCCCCTATCTCTGGAATTTTTTATGCTGTACAGATTTTATGTTATACAAACCGTTTGTTATACGAGGGTCCACCGTACATTTATCCGTATTAATTTTGTTAATCCAAAAGCATAAGCCAGGTAAGAAGATAACTAAATGCCAACCACCACTGTATTAGCAGAACACCTGGGGGGAAAAATCAAACCTTCAAGGTTCCTTCTCCTGAAAGGAACTCCGTATATCCAGCTTCAGTACAAAGCAATCCCACAAATCGCATCCTGGGCCGCTGTCTGACAAATGCTTCTACAGCTTCGTCAGTAATGTATTTACTTCCGGAAATGTCCAAAGAAACAAGGTTGGGGAGAAGGTCTTTTTGCTGTAGCAAGCGAAAGGGAATGTCGGATGTGGAATGCTGCTCATCTGAGATGTCCAGGTGAACCAGGTGCTTCAGTTCTCGTATGACATCTAAGAACTGTGGTGCAGACACTTTCAAACATTTCAAACTGTGCATAGTTAGAGACTTGAGACGATTTTTGCAGCTAAGGAGTGCAGTTATGTCCGTGACAGAAGTATTAGATATATCCAAGCTTTCTAATTTGGGCAGGGAAGCAACCTCCGCTAGATCGTCATCGCGGAACAGCACATTGGTAATACTCAGAGATCGAAGACCAGACAACTGACTGAAGCATCTTTCGTAAGGATTTGTAGAGGAAACGGTTAATGAGTCCAAGACAAGGCACTGAAGGTTGTTCTGAATCCAGGTACTGCTGCCCAGCCCACTCACAACATCAGCTATAGTAATGGCATTATTTATTCCTGCAGCATCGAGTTCAACCAGTTTATGATGGCAGAACGCTTTCTTGAAGGACTGGGCTGAGATTTTTGCTTTGCGTATACAAGCTTGTTTCAAGCGCATTTGATTGCCTTGGAAAATGCCCACCGTGCCATCATTCAACAGCTCTGTTAGGAAAGGGAAAAAAAGAAGGTATCAGAGTGCAAAATCTATGAAAATTGGGTCAGTTGTTCTTTATTTGCATAGTGCATACTATGCATAATAGACATTTAAATAAATAGTCAGGATTGTGCATTTATCAAATGCCCTCACATTCCAGAAAAAGTGCAATGCAAGTTAAGCACATTTGCTTTTATACACATACTGTAATTGATTCCACTTTTCCTCATCATAACTGGAGGAGGCAAGAAACGGAACTACATAAGGAAAACTAGTCAGTTTTATTTAAACACAGCAACACAACTAATAGGGTGTCTAACTCTTGACAGCGAAGACATATTTCAACTTTAATCTTAACCAGTTTTTCATGTCTCTAAATGACATTCTGATTTAATGCTATAGCGACATATGAACTTTAAATATGAGCATACGTGTTCTCCTTGAGTCACCAGAGCACAAAAACACATTATAGCAGTATTGGCGAACCTTTGGCACTCCAGATGTTTTGGACCACAACTCCCAGAATTCTGAGCCTAGATTGCCAATGACAAAGGACTGTGGGAGTTGTGGTCCAAAACATCTGTAGTGCCAAAGGTTTGCCACCACCGCTCTATAGTGTATATGAAACATTATGTTCTTGTTTTTGAATAACCCACTGTTCAGAACATTGGTGCCAAATGTTTTGACACTGCTGCCACAGTAATAACTCATACCTCGGTACGCCATTGTCTGCAGCAATCGATCAGCTACTTCTTGAGGAAGCCTTGCAGATTCTTTCAGGCACAATGACCCATCTGGCCTTTCTACACAGAATTTTTCTAAATCAGCAACCAAGGCATTCAAGCAGATGTCAACTAGAGAATACGGAGATGCTTCAGCCTGTCATCCATGAGCCCAAAATCAAAATATCCCATTAGCAACAGTCCACACAGAGGGTGCTTAGATCAATTATGCCACTTTTTCAAACCATTTGATCTCACTACCCATGATTACCTGATAACTATATAGACAGACAAATATACATGGAAAATATTAACAGATCATTCACCACTATTACAGAACATTCATTCTCTGACCTGTTACATTGCCAGATCATCTCATTAATCTAACAATAAGAACCCTACATATTGTTGGTTTTAATTGCACATGCATTGTTTTCTATGTAAACCGCTCAGAGTTCCCATTGGAAAAATCAGTTGCGGCATAGAAATAAATAAATAAATAAATAAATAAATAAATAAATAAATAAATAAATAAATAAATAAAAGGCATGCCGAAAAAATAAACTATTTGTCTTTAGGCCGGAGGCTTAAGATTCTCCCCCCTGCAAAATTGGTAGTCCAGTACTTCTGTGAGAAACTAGAACCAGGATATGTATGTTGGTAATGTAAATCCAATAACAAATAATGCATCTTCTTAATCTAGAAATGCTTTCAGATACTAGGAGTGAGCAGTGCATCTGCTGGATGAAACTGTATCAAGAATCTAGGATGATATTCTCCCCCCTCCCCCGTTGCTTCCACTGCATCACCAACTTTATTCTTCTTCACTCCCACACCATCTGACACCCTGCTATGCAGGATTATAGCCTGTCCCCTAAAGCAGACACAAAGCATGTAAGGGAAATGCATGGGAAGGTGACCAGCCTTCACTCTGACCCATTGTCAGACCTTTGTTTGGTCAGCAGATGTTATTCAGGGGAATCTGGACATTGCATGATAGAATTCTGACTATGTTCAGAAAACTATTTCTCTTATTTTCCAGGAAGCAGCCTTTGCACTCAAATCAACACCAAGCATCAGCATAAAGAGCTGGCACAGTGCATTAGGTATCTATGGGGACAGAGGTTGAGAATTTAATTCTCTCCTGTGCCTGCTAGGACAATAGCTAACCTTTGAGGCCTTGGACAAACTTCCCAGTACCAAGGGACCTCCAAAGAAGAGAATGGTAAACCACTCCCGAGTGCCCTATACCCAGAATGCCCTAGGAAGAGTCACCCAACAGCACATTATTATTACCAGTAAAAGACAAGTCTTAGATCAGGCTGCTCCCCTTCAACCACTTTCTTTAGGGTCTTGGCCAAATTCATAAGAACATAAGAGCAGCCTTGCTGGAACAGGCCACAGCCCATCCAGTCCAGCGTTCTGTCTCACACAGCGGCTCACCATTTGCTTCAGGGTATTCCCAAGCAGATGTCTTCACCTGCTTACGATTCCCCGCAAATGGTATTGAGAGATTTATCCTGCCTTTCTCTCTCCAACCCGGAGGTTGTCCTTAGGCTTCCATAATGATAGCCAATGATAGCCTTGCTCTCCATGAACTTGTCTAATTCCTAAATATTGTTTCCACATCAGCCGAAGAACTCACGCACTCAGTCCTTGCATCAAAGAGAACACACACACCCCTCTCTCTGTCACACACACACAGAGAGAGAGGTCTGCTGAACATCCAGGACGGTACTTTCAGAGCCAGAAGCAAGACCGGAGGTCAACAACACAACCCCTTTCCTGCTGCAGCTCCCCAGCCCTGAGAGGCGGCGCTCTGGCAGCCACAAGGGGACCGCGACGCCAACCCCAACGCTGGAGGGTCCCCTTCCGAAACGTGTCCGCCTCCCACCCACCAAACCACCCGGGCCGAAACAAGTCCAGCATTGCACAAGCCAACCCGGTCCCCCGTCGGGTGCCCGCCAGCATCGCCCCTCAGTCGCCAGCGGTTTCCTTCCTTTCCTTCGTTCTCCCTTGGGGTGCCCCGATCACCGCCGCCGCCAGCAGCACCGCCAACCCCCCGCGCCCGCCTTGGAGGGCTCCTTCCTTTTCAGATCCACGCCCGGAGGCCGTTCACCTGCACAGCAGGGCAGTCCCCGCAAACGGTCAGCGGAGCTCGTTGCCGGTTCTGGATATGCAGGAACCGCACCATGGCGACCCGCCGGCATGGGACTCCCGAGAGAAAGAAGTGGGGGGGGGAGAGAGAGAGAGAGCTGGAGCAGCAGCAAACAACCGGAAGTGACGCGACACGAATTTTTAAAAAGAACCTCGGCGGACGAAGTCAAGGAAGTGGCTAGGACGCATGCGCCGAGAGGAGAAAAAGTCTGAGGTGAGCAGAATCGATGGCAGAGCAATGGATGAGAGGCGGCGACCGAGCAAGAAGTATGGTTCTGAATGGCATTTCGTTCCTAACTTCTGCCTCTTCCTGTTGAGCTTGTTATTTGTTCCACTGGTGGAGCACACAAGATTGTTAATATTCAAGGTACCCTTTGCTAAGGACTCTTCGCGAAGGATAATTAATGTACACTACGTACTTGGATTGGGAGACCACCAGGTAATACCAGGTACTGTAGGCGCCTGGAGTAGGAACTGGCAAACCACTCCAGTATTCCTGCCAAGAAAACTCCATGGACATGGGGTCACAAAGAGTCGGCCACGACTGTAACGACGCAACACACACACACACACACACACACACACACACACACACACACACACCCACACACACACACACACACACACACACACACACACACACACACACAC
>JAHTLZ010000129.1:44033410-44147058 GCA_023846285.1 Phrynocephalus versicolor
ACACACACACACACACACACACACACACACACACACACACACACACAGAGTGCGGTGTAGTGGACAGAATGGTAAGAGGGAGACTCAGTAGGTCTGGGTTCTGGGTTCGAATCCTTGCACAGCCCTGGAAACCCATTGCGGGTGTGTGGAACTGGTTAAACCATCCCTTAAATCACTCCCTTACCTTGAAAGCCCTATTAGGATACCTGTAAGTTGGTTCTAACTTGATGGCACATAACAATAGTGCTACCAAAGATGTGTGATGCAAATTTTAATTTGCCACAGGCCTCTTCAGCAGGAACCTTTGCACTGATCTCAAAATAAAATGTGTGATTCGCACAGGTATCCCACTTGGCTGCTACAACTGCACACAAATTAGAATTACGCACTTTTCTTTGACATGATTTAGAATTGTAAGTAAAAGGGGGGATCAAAAGGTCTTTTACAAAACAATTCTGTGCAAGTATACTCAGAAGTAACTCCCACCATGTTCAACGAGGCCTACTTCTGAATTGGTTTAGGACTGCAACCTGAGAAACCTGAGTATGTGAAAAAAACAATAGTAAATTGAGAGAGAATACCGACTATTTTAATCACCTCTGCATTCCATCAAACTGTGTTGTTTTCCACCCCACTAATTGCAGTACAGCACCATCTGCCACTAAATCAACATCCTTTTTTCTTTAACAAGAAAAAGGCAGTTTAGACAGTTTTCAGACCAATGCTGTTATTGTTTCCACAGGTGACTGTAATACTCAGTCCTTGGTATCTTAAAGTCCACTGATAAAAAAAACCTCAAGCCCCACCACAGAAAGTCCATTTGTTTCTTTGCAAAGTAGTATGCACATTCACAACTTTTGTTAGTATACTTATTCTATTTTTGTTTATGACGAGGTGATGAGCAGGGAAATGAGCATTGGATGTTATTACTGGAATACCAAAGCTTAGATGAGATTAATCTTTAGAAAGTAACATCAGTAGTAGACAGTACACCATGCTTACATCGGAATTTAAAAAGTGAATTCTTAGTAACTTGCAAACCTTCATTTAATTAAGACTGGTACATGTACCTTAGCACCATAGATGTGACTCTGTTGCTGAGTCCAGAGGCATTCAGAGAAAGTGAAGGTGATAGAGATAGCTGCTGTAGATGTTTTCCCTGGTACTTATTAGTACTGGGCTGAGCAGCACCTCTTTTCATCTCCTGTTGCCTGACAATGTTATGATGAAGGAATGACAAGAGTAATTTTGCAATAGGTATCTTTCCAGGGGCTTCCTCAAACCTGGTGCTTGCATCGTGGAATGCCTGAGGTCAAGGGTATCTGATGAGAGCCATGGCTGTTGGGAAGTTAAGTCCTGTTGAGTTCAGTAACAGTACTTAAGTGCATGTAAAACTGCAACTGTCCCACAAGAGCCATGGTTCCCACTCACCTACCAAGAATTACTAGTTCATGTCCTTAAAGGTTCATATTACTACCGTAAAGCAGCAGATGAAATCAACTACTGTAGAGGTGCTAAATGAAGGTATATTTCACTTAGGTTTGTTAAAGCAGACACTGGGCACTGGTGCCCACTCTCTCTTTGGCTCAGCCTTCCACAGTCTTAGCAAATGCAAAGAAGGGAATTTGAAGAGAAGGGAGGCAGCTAGACTGAGAGGGAGTTTTGACAATGAAGGGAAGGTGGTCACAGATATAGTAAAATAAATGAATGCTGTCAGCCAACCAACTTAGTATACTCTTATTACTGAGTTGTCTATAAAGCCACACAAGCACAATGGTATAATTCGGAAAAGCATCCTTGGGTCATTGAGGGTTTTCTGAGATACAGCTGGTAAAAGTAGATTTGCTGTCTGCAGTATCCCAAATTAAAAACAGAGGACAATCAACTTAACTGGGCACAGATCAAGTTTCTACCATTTCTTCTTGGTAATTATTTGAAACCATACTGTTAATAAATTTATATAGTGTACTCAGAATTTGTTGCACTGAGTTAAGTTGGGCCTACACCCTAAGTGGATATAAGACTGCAGTCTAAAATTACAATCCAACATATTCTTATTAAAGAGCAAATTTCACTGAACTCAGCAAAACGTATTACATTTGCCTGGAATGGACAGAAAAAAATTGAGAATTGTTGCCTCATGTGCAAAAATCATTTAATTTTGCTAAGTTGACCTGTGCAGGAAAAATTTACTGCTCTGCCTTAAGGCTGCAACATGTGTACCTTAGTCAGGGATACATTCATTCCAGAGGCAACTGGTTTGGCTCTGATAATTAAATGTAATCTTGCTTTATTTGAAACACTGCCTCCTGAAAGAAGATACAAATTCACAAAGATACAGTACAGAGAAGTACATAAGAACGCAGTAAGAATATAAGAACAGCTTTGCTGGAACAGGCTACAGCCCATCCAGTCCAGCATTCTGTCTCACACAGTGGCTCACCCTTTGCTTCAGGGTATTCCTAAGCAGGTGTTTTCACCTGCTTAAGATTCCCTGCAAATGACATTGAGAGAGATATCCTGCCTGTCTCTCCAACCTGGACGTTGTCGTTAAGCATCCATAATGATAGCCATTGATGTCCTTGTTCTCCATGAACTTGTTCAATCCTTTCTTAAAGCTGTCAAGTACAGTATAACAAACCTCTTTCTAGTATTTTACTAGTAGTGACTAGTAGTGACAGTTTGAGTTGTGATTATAGTAGCCAATAGCTGTAATAATATTCACGGACGGACATTTTCCATCTTGGCTATGCCAGAATTTGTGCGCTAACTTAAATAATTAGCCACATTAGTCCTTCCAATAAATAGTATTTTTGGAATCATTTAATTTTCTTGACCAATGTATATTTTGCTGCTATGGAAATTCAGCAAAGGTACCCTGACCCATTTGTGGGCTTGATTTTTTTTAAATCAAGTTTTTAAAATTCCTGTTATAGCAGTGGTTATTCCCTTTGGTAGCGTAGAGCTAACAGCACAGTGATTTCTAATAACAAGAAAGGACGGAAATTTTTAAAATTGTGAAATAGATAGTTAAGTAATTATTTGAAAATAATAGGTTTGACTGAAGGCATTATTTGCTTTACATCAGTTCCATTTTTTATCAGGCTTTGTGTACTTCTATGATCTCCATTTTGTCCTACAGAATATCAATAGATACACATCAGGGTTTTTTAACCATGAGAATTTTTATGTAAAACTTTAATACTCCACACAATGATGTAATTTACACCAGACGTTACATAAGATATTGGATGAAAGTTTGTGTAGTGTTGCCTTGCACATAAACTTCACTGCACAAATACTGACACAGTATTTACGAGAAAGAGCAAAGCAATTAATCGACTGTCATAAATAAGGTGATCAGATGGTCCTTCATGTTGTATAACCCCTTAAGCTGAGCAAATTCTTTCTACATTTAGCAGTCTTTTCATTGGAAAGAGCCACAGTTTTTCTACTCTTGTGTTAAGCACATAACCTAATCACAGCAAGTGTAAGAAGCATTGGGGTTCACCCCACCTTCTTTTTAAGCAATTGCAGCTCATCCTTTCCTTTCTATGCTTTCCTGGAGCTGGAGCCAAGTTTCCTCCTACAAGTAAATGCTCACCAGAGGATGATAGTGAAATTAAACTACTGATTCAAAATTCAGATGCTCTTTCTAGAAATGGTGGGTGAAACACGAGATGAATCGGAAGGCTCCACATGAGGTTTAAAAGGTCTCTATGGAACAAAATGTCCTGGGTCACCTTACTCATAACCTGTAGTGTTTAACTGTGTAGATACATGATATTGTTTCAAGCTCGATAGTGCCGACGTTACAAGCACAAACAGTTTTATTCAAATACTGAGTTGGTGAATAGTTCTATTTAAACACATCTATTCTGAATGAATGAAGCAAGCAGAAATGATGTCTTGTACTTTAACTCAACAGAATCCCTAAAAGTTCTTTTTTGGATTTACATTTGAATGGTACAGTTTCCAATTTTTCCTACAGCCAGTGGTGACATGACCAGTTTAAGAATGCATCCCAGATCCTCATGAAAACCCTTAATGAGAGAAACCATTAAATGCCACATTTGCCAGCCATGTGCTTCCACGTTAGCTGGCAAAATTTTGTGATGGTGATCATCATAACCAACGTTATTCCAACTACAGACGCTTTGCAAAGGATTATTAGAGGATAATTTACACATCTATTCCCTGTTATTTTGCTTTTCCTTTAAATTTGGCTTCAACTTGGGTCTGGTTTTTAACAGGGAGGGGGCCGCCCATGCCGCAAAATATGTTTTTCTAAACTATCTAAGATTGAGTTAGCAATTCGTTGAACATCTGGATCAGTCTGGCTGTTTTGTTTGATAGTAAACAAGTGATGCAGTCCACCTTCTTCAATTAACATACTGCAGTATCTGGCAGCTGAAACGAGAGAAAAACAGAGAAGAACGTGGCTGAGTCTCTTGCATTTGGTCACATAACATTTGCAATTTAAATGCTTTGATGTAAACTACAAAAAGGATCTAGCTAGGAAAATAATTAATAATAATAATAATAATAATAATTATTATTATTATTATTATTATTATTATTATTATTATTTTGCAAAAAGGTGCCACAAATAATCCCCAGTTATCCATAACATTGTCTTACTGCAGAGACAGAAGCAGCAAAACCATAATTTGCCATGTCCCCACATGACATCGGTGGGTATTAAATATATGCATTGGGGTTAACAGTTGAAATTGTCTATTTTATGTACTTTGGTGCAGGATGACGTAGAAGAAACTGAATCAAGGCTAAACCATAACAGAAGAATAGCATGCTTATTTAATAGCCACACTGCCCCTCATGCTCTGGTCTTGTCTTCTAGGACTAGGGATGCTTCCAGAAGGATTGCTCCTAGTGTCACCAAAAATATTATTAACTATTCAATTTTGTTTGTTTGTTTTGTACTTCAATTGATTTTTTAAATGTGTGTGGTAAGAAAAAGAAGGAAAAAAAGCAACCAGAATATGTTATGGGGGCATACAAATAGAAGCTAACATTGTCTGGAGGACTTGATAAATTCCACATTAGAAGTGGGAGGTGACACAGCAAGAGGCTAATTTAGAAACACCCTCAGAGAGAGGAAAGCAGTACGGAATAAGTTTTTCCATTGCATTCCAACACAGCTTAGTTCCTTATTCTTCTCTCCCACTCCCTATGTAACACACTGAACCTGCTTGTTTCTCCCTTGACCCTGCCTCCCAGCGGTCTTTACCTGGCATTCCAATCTGCTTTTTATTTGCTACCTGCCTACCCCATTCCAGCCATAATACCTCTTACTGCTGCTTTCTTAATTAGCTTTCTGCTGTTCTCCTTCCCATGGATCCTTGTAGTACTTCTCTAGGGATCCCTTAGATACTGCCAGATTGCATTTAACATGGTGACCCTGGTGGATTTTCAAGGCATGTGAAATATTTTAAGGAGTAGTTTTACCAATGCCACCCACCCCCTGAATTTCCATGGCTGAATGTGGATTTGAGCCCAGGTCTCCTGAGTCCTAGTCCATCAATGAATCCACTATAGGACACTGGCTCTCACTTTATGGATATGGGTTTACTTTTGTGGCTAAACAAGTGCTCAGTCCCAAGCGATCCTGTGTTTAAATTATTTATCACTTTTGCAATCAGCTGTTCTTCCAATAAACTCAAGGCAGTAAACATGATACAAGTATCCCTGTATCCTTGCAATCATTTATCTGAGGTAAGTTAGAAATGGATATAATAGCTGAAATCTAGTAGTGGCTCACAACTTGAGTAGGCCCATTCAACCAGTGGGGATGAGGCAATTCCTCCATGTGTTCCATTAATTGAATGGGTCTATTCCAGTTGCCATTTACTATTAGAGATGGGAACAAATTGAAAAACGGATCACATTTTCCGACAAATTTGGCCAGTTTGTCAAAATTCATCATATTTGTCATAAAGGGATCCCCCCAATTAATCTGAATTTATTTTTTATTTATTTTATTTTGCAATTTTTGATTTTGTTAATTTGTCAGGCTATAAAGTGGCCTCCAAGGCACCTAGAGACACCAAATTGGAGGGAACCATCCCCTGATTCTCTTCTACAATCCCTCCAAGTTTGGTGAAGATTGGATTGCTGATGTCTCAGTTATGTACCCCTAAATAGGCCCCCTGCAGGAAAGTTCTCCTCAAGCACCTAGAGACTCCACAACTGCAGAGAAGCTTCCGCTGAAATCTTCTGTAGAACCTCTCCAGGGTTGGTAAAGACGGTTTCCTCAACCCAGTTTCTAGGACACTTTCCTAGGGGGCTCCACTATGTGGGCATAGAACTCAGATGTCTGAAACCCAATGTTCACCAAATTTAGAGGGATTGTAGAATAGAGTTGGGGCATGGTGGCTCAGCGGGCTAGAGCACTGAAAACTGTCGACTACAAAGTCGGCGGCTCAGCGGTTTGAATCCCGGGTGCCACTGCCACACAGCGGAGTGAACTCCCACTGTTAACCCCAGCTCCTGCCAACCTAGCAGTTTGAAAGCATGTCAATGCAAGTAGATAATAGGTACTGTCATAAAAAGTGGGAATGTAAAACCTTGTTTCATTGCAGCCATGCCAGCCACATGGCCACAACACTGGCTCTTCAGCTTGAATACGGAGATGAGCACTGCCCATAGAGTTGGACACGACTAGCATGCATTTGCAAGGGAAACCTTTTCCCTTTAGAGCAGAGTTGGGAGAAGCTTCTCTGCATGTTTTGTGTCTCCAGATTCCTGAGGTCCCTCTTTGGGGGTACATAGCTGAGGCTTTTGATCTCCAATCTTAACCAAATTTTAGATGCTGCAAAATTACGTACTATGCTAAATCCAATTGTTCATCCCAATGAGAGCAGACACATAGAATGATGGATCTTGTTAACACAACACTTTTGTAAGTGCTGTTGATTCTTCTTGGAACTAAGAATCGGGTTTAAGCCACTGAAACTCTTTTTTATTGGTTATGTGACTAAACATCACAAAAATAATCCAGTCTTTCCAACTACTGTATACATTTTTAAAGTGTTCATTGAGAGGTGAAATTTGGTCTCAGTACATACGATTTTTGCTGCAAACATGTTGCATTGCCCACACTGCCCACAGCTGTACTCCTGGAGTCATGAAGCAGCCAAGCAAAGGGAAAAAAGGGTTGAATGACCTATTATGAGAGGAAAAATAGAGGCATTGTCACTATTGTACTTCTGCTGCATAACAACAGGGTAAAATGTGGCCAGTGGCGTGCCTCTGGGCCTCAAATGCAGCCTCACGGGGCCTCCAAATTGTAAAATAACTGCAAAAATATTTAAAGAAACTGAAAACATGTTGGCTTAGAAAGTCTCCTTGTGTTTTCTAGGAGATAGGGGCACCAATTCTAGCACATTTTGAAGTGTTCCCAGCAGATCTTCCCCACTTTTTAATTAGAACAAATTTATTTGTTCTTTGTATAGTATAAGTAGGCGTTTTCGAAACAAAGCCTCCCATGTTTTAAAGAGAAAGTCAGAAGATGGGAGAATAGCAGGAGTAACTGCAGCCTTCCAAGGCCCATGGGGTTATTGTATATGGCCCCTGGACCTCTGGAAATTGTCCTCCTCAGCATTAAAACAACTAAACAAGCCTACAATGTACATTTAGCTAAAAGAAACTGCCAACATGGCTTTCTAAAAATATGACAGTCATAAAAATATATTGGATCTTTTCCACAAATCATGAGATCACATCACAACATGTGGACAGAAACACTCATATAAATGAAACCCCACCAAACACACTGGCTACAATCCTGTTGGAGATTTACATGTGAATCAGTAACTCATCATAGTGAATTGCCATTAATTAACAAGGTGTTTGCATTACCAGGCATGCACCCAAGTATACTACAGGAATGTGGCTAGAAATATGACCGGCGGCTCATTAATTAGTGGTAGTTCACCATGATGAGTAATGCAGTTTAACACATGTCAATCACCAACAGGATTGTAGCTAATAGGTATTTTTTGGAGCAATCAGGAATGGGATTGCACAATAAGAATATGATCAATAAAATGCAATGCTATGCATGTCTATTCAGAGGCTAGTCCTACTGAGATCAGTGGTAATTGTAGACAAGATTGCAGCCCTAAACATTTAGCGAGAACTTGAAAATCAAGATGTGTAATTTTGTCATAAAGGAGAATGTCTGGACCAACCCACTGTTACTATTTCCAATTGGAATGTTATAATCTGTAGCTTTAGCAGATTGATCAGAACATGAGTTAATCTTTTTCTCAAGTTAATCTTTTTCTCAAGCTTTCTGTCAACGTTGCATTACCTGTATGCCACCATTTCACATTCTGGTGTAGGCCAGTTCAAAATGGCAGAATGCTGTAAGACAAGGAAGGAAGGATGTTACTGGGAATGTTAACACAAGCAGTCTGGAATAAAAGTAGGCATTATTTCAATCCCAAGTGTACCAGCTCTTCTAGGAGTGTGTTTCTCTGAGTGCGGCTCAGTGTCCAGGCTTGTTCTCCTCGTGATATCAAATGAGCAATAATCCCAGCTGCAAAGTAACTGACTTCCACCTCAACACTGTGCAACAGCTTGCTGATGTGGTCTATGAAGTCTTTCCACATAAGCTCTGAATGGAGCTCTTTCACCTCTGCTATGTTGTTCTACACACACATAAGAAACAAGATGGAGGGTTAGCATATGAACCAGCAGTGGCATGAAAAAAAAAGCATTTGGTGGATTGAAGGTAACACCCATGATAAACGTCACATGTCAGTCAAAATGATCCATGCCTCAATCTGCCAGGCCTCAGAGCAGGGAATGGTAGTCTTGGTGCTTTCATAGCCTGCAGCATCAGCAAAAAAGTGGTAAAAATAAAACAAAGAGGGTGCCATGAACACCACTGCTAAAAGTTCAGACCCCAAAGGCACCTCCTGGTGGTCACCAAAACTGGTGAAGTGGCCTCCCACTTTGCCATGCATAAAACTAAGGATGTCGTTTTTAGGTACAACCCTAAATTAAACCCACTGTCAACACATGTGAGATGTACCAGAATAGATACAGTTTTAATTTATATGACGCAGACCTGATTTTAGCACTATGATACAGAAATGGACATTAGATTAAATGAATAAAATGGTGTTAGACAAACCAGAGAGCTAGCAATAAGAAGAGAGTTGTTATTCTAGAAAAAGGGGGAAACAAAACAAAACAAGCACAACTTCTGGAGGGACAAAAAATCCTTTATCATATACCATGCTAGCTGGGGCTTCTGGGAGCTGATATCCAGAGCATTTACAGGGCTAGATGTTCCCTATCTCTGTCCCCAGGACACTAGCAGGCCACTGCTCATAGCAGTATGTATCCCTAGATGGACCTTTTTTTGTACAATTTAGAAGGACTCTTGTACCTTATATTACTCTTATAAGGTAATGCTAAAATAAATTGGGGGTTTGTGGGACTAATGTTGGGTTGAGTGCATCCACAGTTAATATAATGCCGTCAAAAATCATTCCTCTCATATAGTGTTAAACTGGGCAGAGAAAGAAAATAGCACCACATTTCTAGTATCCATGTAAAATATAGATCATTATGTTTGTCTTACCAGAAGGCCAAGAACTTTTTGCTGGATCGAAGACTCAGACGGAAAAGACTATAAATAAAAACAACATTTTTAATGCAGGCATTCATTAAGAGATGTGATCCATATTATGATGTGATAACAAGAAGACACCTGTGCAGTGAGTGACTCAGGGAAAAAACTACAGGGAATTCTGCATATTTCTGGCAATGCAGGGATAACTTTACTGGCCTCAAAATAGGAACGAATGGGTTTACCGAAAGCATGCTAAAGGTCATGTACATGTGATACGAGTGTCAGTGGATGGAAAAGACAGAAGAGTCGGACTTGATGTTCCCATTGAAGAAAATGGAATGAGGTGGGGCTTCTTGTTACCGTTGCTTTCCCCCATGGTGTGCTTTTAAACTGCTTTGAATTCTCTTTTTATTTTAGTATGGCTTAGTTCTGTTTCAATAAAATAATTCTTTTTACAGCCAAAAGCTATGTGTGTGAGCCGCCTTGAGTCCCATGATTTATGAAAAAGGCAGGGTATAATAAAATAATTAGCTGCTTTAGGGGAGAAGGGACTCTTTCTTCCCTTGTTGAAAGTGGTGCCAGGAGTAAAAGAAAGGAGGACACTTCTAGGATGCATTCATTCCCAAACAATAGCAACAAGAGTTGGGAGCTGGTGATTCCAGTCGCCTCGTCAATGACTTTAGCAGCATAGGTAGAATGAAAGCAAAGTGTTCTGCTTATATACTGCCCCATACCACTTCAAGTAGTCTCTTGGCAGTTTACAGCTTTTAATTACAGTATGCAGGCTACACATTGCCCCCCCCCCAAGCTGGGTACTCATTTTACCGACCATGGAAGGATGGAAGGCTGAGTCAACCATGAGCCTGCTACCTGGGATTGAACCCCAGGTCGTGAGCACAGTTTTAGCTGCAATACAGGCATTTAACCACTGCGCCGCAGGGAACCCCTTTGGAAAAGAGGACTTATGGGAAGATTAGCACAGATGCAATTTATTTGAGCCCAATCATTTCTGCAATCACTTCCTCCAGTGTACCGCAAAGTAGCATCTGCCTGTGTGAACCAATATGCAGTGGTTTGCGGAATAGCAATGTGGAAGAAAGTTATTAGAAACATTGACAGCCTGCCTTCATTTAACAAGAGGTTTCAACCAGGAGTAGAAATCTTCCTCTGTGCTTCTTAAACTCCCAAATTCAAACTTCAGGGTCCACCTTCAGGAAGTGGAGCTTGTAGATCACACAACAGATGTATCAGCTCTCACAAATATCCCTCAAGTTCTCACCTCCAAGACCTTCATGAAGAGCTCTAGCCCTTGATTTTCAATAAAGTGCCGGCATGTGGTTGGGGACTCATCCGTAAGATTCCAAAGTGCACTCAGTGTAAACTTAAGTGTAGTATCCACTACATTCTGATTCGTTTTTTGCTTCACAATCTGAAGTAGTTGCTAAAAAAAAAAACCCAACACAAAAACAAAACAACATTTGACTTCTTGATCAACATCCTTTTTTCAACCATTAACTGTTTCAGGTTCAAATCATACTGTGGAAACACACACATTTACTTGAGATGTGTTTACTTGATACTGGTCCAATCATATAAAAAGAAGAGATAAGGTCCCTCGTTCCCCACCTATTTTAAAAACAAAACCAAGACAGGGTGGTAAAACCCAGAGCCTCTCCCTTCAAGCCCCTCTTTCCATAGCTGGGTTCTCTGTCAGCATTAGAGGCCAGATGTGAGGTGAAAAAGAATATCTAAGGAAAAGCTGCAAGAGGCATTCATGAAGCATTCTACTCATCTATGAAATCTTTTTGTCACAAAATGTACTAAATCCCCTCAACTACTGACATTTACACAACTGGAGTGAAGCGTGGCTTTATTAACCAGTCAGTCTGCTGAAACGAGACATTATTAGATGAGAAGTGCAAGCACCTCCAGCAAGAAGACTACCATATTTTGAGGGCCATGTCTGACATTTTCATGGCAATCAGCAGCAAACATCCTCTTGTTTCTTTTAGAATCATAGAATCATAGAATCATAGAGTTGGAAGAGACCTCATGGGCCATCGAGTCCAAACCCCTGCCAAGCAGGAACCCCTTCACAATATTTCCGACAGATGGCCATCCAGCCTCTGCTTAAATACCGTCAAAGAAGGAGACTCTACCACCCTCCGTGGCAGCATATTCCACTGCCGAACAGCTCTAACTGTCATGAAGTTCTTCCGAATGTTCAAATGGAATCTCTTTTCCTGTAGTTTGAAACCATTGCCCCGAGTCCTAGTCTCTGAAGCCATGGAGAACAAACCTGTTCCCTCTTCAATATGACATCCTTTCAGATACTTAAACATAGCTATCATATCCCCTCTCAGTCTTCTCTTTGATAGGCTAAACATTCCCAGTTCCCTAAGCCGTTCTTCATAAGACATCTCTTCCAGGCCTTCAACCATCCTAGTCGCCCTCCTCTGCACCTGCTCGAGGTTGTCTGTTGCGTTACGAATCACACAGGACACAGAGCTTCGGGGTTCAATCATCTGGCACTCAGGGCAGCATTTCTGTTCGTCTGTCTGTCAGGGTTCCATGGATGTCTGAGTGTCTCTCTGTGTCTTCATCGGCTGCATGCATGTGAGATTGTGTGATGATTCTCCCTTACTGCTCCTTCTGCTGCTGCTGCCCGAGTGACCAGTGTTTATTATAAGAGAGTGCACAATAGATAAAGGAAGACATTCCTCGGGGGGGGGGGAGGAGAATGCAAGCCTTATGTGTGAGACCATAGTAAACACATAGACAATGGGCAGGGGAAATAGGTTCCACAGGTGGGGGGAAAATGCTCCCTAGCTAGTGAGGCATTACTGATAAGAGGCTTCCTTGGGCCTGAGCAGATGTATTCTGATATTCTGGTATCTGCCGTCCTGTTTGCTCTGGCCTTCTTCAGCACATTCTGGTATCTGCTTCGGTCCTGGGGCTGCCGGGAAATATATGTCAAGCAGCCCTCCTAGGCCTTCAGTTTCCTTTGTGCTTGACCAATCTTGGGGCTCAGAAATATGGGCAATGATATCTCTACAGTTGTCAACATCCTTTTTAAACTGAGGCGCACAGAACTGGACACAGTACTCCAGGTGGGGTCTGACCAGAGCAGAATAGAGTGGCACTATCACCTCCCTTGATCTAGACACTATGGTTCTGTTGATGCAACCAAGAATCGCATTGGCTTTCTTGGCCGCCGCATCACACTGCTGGCTCATGTTCAATTTGTGGTCCACCAAGACCCCCAAATCCCTTTCACAGGTACTATTCTCTAGCCAAGTGTCCCCCATCTTATATCTGTGCAATTCATTCTTTCTACCTAGATGTAGCACCCTACATTTCCCTCTGTTGAAATCCATTCCATTAGCTTTGGCCCAGACTTCTAATCTATCAAGGTCCTTTTGGATTTTCATCCGATCCTCTAGGGAATTAGCAACCCCTCCCAATTTGGTATCATCTGCAAATTTAATTAGCATACTCTCTATTCCTTCCTCCAAGTCGTTAATAAAGATATTGAAGAGCACTGGACCAAGAACAGAACCTTGGGGCACCCCACTGGTCACGTCTCTCCAAGATGATGAGAGACCATTTATGATCACCCTTTGCGTGCGATCAGTCAACCAATTACAAATCCACCTCACTGTAGCACTATCTATCCCACTTCCTACTAACTTCTTAGCAAGAATACCATGGGGAACCTTATCGAAGGCCTTGCTAAAGTCCAGATAAGCAATATCCACAGCATTCCCCTCGTCTACCATGCCTATAATTCTATCAAAGAAAGAGATCAAATTAGTCTGGCATGACTTGTTTTTAAGAAACCCGTGTTGACTTTTTGTAATGACAGCATTGTTTGTTAGATAATTGCAGACTGATTTCTTAATAATCTGTTCTAGGATCTTTCCGGGAATTGAAGTCAAGCTGTCTGGGCGGTAATTATTTGGGTCCTCTTTTTTCCCCTTTTTGAAGATGGGGACAACATTAGCCCTCCTCCAGTCGATGGGGACTTCCCCTGTTCTCCAGGACTTCTCAAAGATTATTGCCAATGGTTCTGAAATTACTTCTGCCAGTTCTTTTAATATCCTTGGGTGTAACTCATCTGGCCCAGGAGACTTAAATTCATTTAATGTTTCCAGATGTTCCTGTACAATCTCCCTACCTATTCTATGTTGCAATTCCCGTCCTGCCTCATCTACTCTTTGTCCCAACGGATCGCCTTCTTCCTTATGGGAAAAGACAGAGGCAAAAAAAGTGTTGAGTAGTTCTGCCTTTTCCTTGTCTCCCGTTAGTAACTGATTATCATTGCCACGCAGAGAGCCTATCGCTTCCTTATTTTTCCTTTTGCTGCGGACATAACTAAAGAAACCCTTTTTATTATCTTTAATGTCTCTGGCTAGTTTAAGTTCGTTTTGCGCTTTAGCTTTTTTTACCATCCCCCTGCATATATTAGCTGTTTGTTTATATTCCTCTTTGGTGCATTTCCCATTTTTCCATTCCTTGTACTTGTTTTTCTTTATAGTCAGCTGAGTTGAAAGTTCTTTAGTAAACCATTGTGGTTTCTTTAGACCTCTCCTTTTTTTTTCCTTGTTGGAACAGTTTTTAATTGTGCCTTTAATATCTCGGTTTTAAGGAACTCCCATCCATCTTGGACTCCCTTCTTTTTTAGTGTTTCAGTCCATGGAATCACAGCCAATAATTCCCTAAGTTTACAAAAATTGGCTTTCTTAAAGTCCAGGATTCTTGTCTGACTATGCTTAGCTTCACCTTCCAACTGTATAACAAATTCCAAGAGGGCATGGTCACTTTTACCTAACGTTCCTACCACTTCAACCCCATTTACAAGGTCCTCCTTATTGGTTAAGACCAGATCTAAAATGGTTTTGCTTCTGGTTGCCTCCTCTACCTTCTGGACCATGAAATTGTCTGCAAGGGCAGTGAGGAATTTGTTAGACCTTGCATTCCTAGCTGAGTAGGACTGCCAGCATATATCAGGATAGTTAAAATCGCCCATTACTACTACATCTCTCCCTTTTGACTGTGTGGCCATCTGCTCACAGAAGGCATCATCGCACTCTTCGGGCTGGTTTGGGGGGTCTATAATATACTCCTACAGTGACATCCCTCCTGTTTTTTACACCCCTGATTTTAACCCAAATGCTCTCAACCTGCTTCTCCTGCTGTTTATTTTGTATTACTTCAGCAGTATAATTGTCCTTAATATATAAAGCTACACCTCCTCCTTTCCTAGTCGGCCTGTTCCTTTGAAACAAGTTATACCCACCAATGGCCACATTCCAATCATACGTCTCATCCCACCATGTTTCAGTGATGCCAATTATGTCATATTTATTTTGGTGTATTAGGAGTTCCAGCTCTTCTTGTTTGTTCCCCATGCTCTGTGCATTGGTGTAGAGACATTTTAGGCTGCGAGCACTTCTAACCTGTCCTTTGCTTACCCTGCTTTTCCTCTCACTGGTGGTCTGCCCTACTTTTTGTCCTGCTCCTATTTCAACATTTGGGCTAGTCACCACAACCCCTTCTGAATCTCTCCCGTTAAGAGAATTTTAGTGTCATCCCATGTTTTTAAAGCATCGGGATACATTCACACATCAAGAGCAAGGCTGAAATACACATAAGGGCACATAAGTATGTATTCTCGAAGGAAGAAAAACTTTTTAAAATTCTTATTAAGGCCTCAATTAATGGCTTCTGACACACTCAGGATTGCTGTAACGCAAGGCAGAGCGGATCAAGTGCCCAAAGCAGCCGAGTCTGTGTATCAAGAGTGGGCTGGGCACAGATGGTTGGTAATGTAATACTGACTTGAAGTGTAATATATCTGTGGAACTCAATGTCAGGAATCACTGATTTAATAGATTAGCAGCAGCCGTGAAGAGGAGAAGTGCTTGTGTTGACTTTATACTTCATATGAGCAAACTGGATATTGTTTTCCATGACAGGATGAAATAGAATGGGGAACAGAAAAGGAAATGCCATTTGCTTAGTTCCTCAGGCAGCAAAACACCTAATAGTTTGCCTGGTGCAAGTAACATATGTTAAATTATTTCAAAGCCACCACATTCTTCTTTTTCTCATTTCAAAAGAAAAACAGTGCATAGACGTGACTACATGGTCTTAAATGAGTGGCTCCCTTCATATACTATAAAATCTCATATATTCCAGGACAGACACATCATCTTTCCTTTGTCTATAATAATTCCTTTTATGTTTAAGAGGATTAACTCTAAACTAAATACAGGACTACCTGCTTAATCCTAAATCATGGCATCATATAGAATACACCCTAGAATGTAGATTAAAAACATTCAGCTCTTATTAGCCAATGACTTCCAGTCACTTTGCATCCACTTAGAAAGCATTAGAAATCAAACCTTCTACTTGGGATCCCTTCCATCCTGGGAAAGATGTCAGGGGACATGGGATGGAAGGGGAAATCTTTGATTTGCAAAAGTTGATGCTGCTTGTAACCTCATCCCATTAGAAGGGATTTTTTGATATGAAAGACTGACTCCTCCCCACAGTCCCCAAAGGATTTCTAAGAATGAAAGGGAGCCTCGCTCAGAATCTTCAGGGAATGGGGAAAGAATCAGAAATGTATATGGCTGAAACTATCATCACCCTTCCATGGCATAACTTTATCTTGCTAGGTTTCAGCCAATAGGAGCTACAGTTGACTATATTTCAACCTTGATAAGCAAGATTTCCAAAAAAAAGTGCTGGCACATTGCTTACCCTGACAATGAAGAGCTCTGCACCCAGTTGAGCTGTTTGTTCTGTGGAAAGCTATAAGCAAAAGTCAAACACAGAAATATCAGGTGACTGTGGGAAAGATACTGGGAGTTAAGGTAGCTGCAAAAACCAAAGTAGGAAAGCATCAAGTCTCACACCTTTGCAGCAAGAATGGAGATGATTGCCACTGCCATTCTCTGCATGTTTTGATCCTCATGGTTGCATAGCCATTGCATAACCAGCTTAGCTGCTTCAAACCTGAAAGGCAATAGAATTTAGAAACTGAGGTGTCTAAACAGAACACATCATGTTTTGTAGTTAGCAAAATAAAAGCAGATCACCTATTCTCCTCTGTCATTAACATTGCCCTGTCAGTTTTTCAAAACCGGCAAGCGCCATAGTGCTGAACAATCTGCGAAAATGCTTATTTGATATAACACTGTTCAGAGGATTGATAAAAGGCGCACACTTGAGGGGCATAATCCTGCTATACCAACATTTCTTCTAGTGTGTGCAGTAAGCCAGTACAGTAGAAACTAGGGATGGGCACCAAATGAAAAACAAAATGCTGATTCGTTGGTTCGGTATGTAACAAACTGAACTGGGGAAGCAGTGTTTCATTAGTAACAAAACAAACCAGTGTTTTGTTTTGTTTTTTGTTTTGTTTTTGAGGAATCTCCACTGTAATTTCCACACTGATAGCTGCCTAGTATCACTATTTTCAAATATTTTTAAATTACAAATGTTTTTTCCTGGAGGAACTCTTTGGAGTCGAATAACTTGGCCCCCTGTTCCCCAAACCTCTCCACATTGGGGGTGCTTGAGGAAGCTCCACTGTAATTTTCGCGCTGCTAGCTGCCTGGGATCACTATTTTCAAGAACATAACATTGCAATTAGAAATGTTTTTTTCTGGGAGCACCCCCTTTGAAACTGAGTAACTCGGTCCCCTGAACCCAAAATCTCTCCAGATTTGGAGGGCTTAAAGGAGAGAGTCCAAGGTAGGTATCCACCAAATTCAGAACCCATTTTATAGAGTAACAAGTCAGTTTGTTACTGGTTCATTTTGTACATTTTAAAAAAAAATGTTTCTAACAAAATGAATCACGGGGGAACAAAATGAAACAAAACTAATCTCAATTTTTCCATATTGTGCCCATCCCTAGTAGGAACATCCCCCTCAACTAAACTTCTCCTCTCTGCACTATTTTTATTATTTTTTCCAATTTAACACTGACATTTAAGTGCTACAATTTCTAAAGTTCTTATATCAATTGAGTACTATTTCACTTGCAACATTATTTTCAAAAAGGCATTGAACCATCAATGTCACCCTAGGATACACCCCTATTTCGAACTGATCACACAAGCCGCAAACTGAAAAAAGTGAACAAAATCACTACAAAAAACACTAGCCTTTGCCAGCTGAACTAAAAAAAAGCAACAAATACCCATGAAAAAGGCTGGGCTTACTCATGAGTAGCTACATGTCATGTAGTTAACAGGAAAAATAAAATAAAAGTAACTGTGCCAACTCCAGCTCAATCCATGGAGGAAATTGCAGTGTAGTTTCACCTAGGAGTTAAGCTTTTACCACTATTACTGTTGTAATTTGTTGCTGGATTCTGACCAAAATCTATTCCCCATCCCACCCCGGAGAAATGTGTCGTATGAAAAACATGAAACAGTAACAGAAAAAATCAGGCAACTTGACAATTAGTAATTTGGGAGAGAAAACTAACCTGTTAAATGGAACATCCTGCAGTATCCTGTCACTGCACAATGACAAAAGGCAGTTCTTCTGCAGCTGTAAAAGAGCAAACCAGACCTCATTATAAAATACTTCCCATGCAGGGTTTCGGAGTCTTCTCTTCTATCAAGGAAATGTTACTAAAAAAATCACAACCATTCCTTCAGAATGACTAGATCTTCCCAGTATATCAGAATCTACCACACACTATTTTATTCTATAATTTACTCCTAGCTATTTGAAGTCTTCTTACAATATTCAGCAGTAATAATAATAAAATCCAGTTGATTTGAAAACACCCAAGGACACAAGACCACCATGATTAAAATTAGTTTAAGTATCCTTAATATCTTTAAAATGATGGTGGACTTCACAGTTTTCCCTGGGCTATTCTGATTTGCATATGTCATTAACAGATTCCATCTACCACCCCCACCCACCCCAAATTTATTTATTTATTTATTTATTTTTGCATTTATATCCCGCTTATCTTCAAACGAACTCTAAGCGGCTTACAAGGGCTATGTTAGCCATACAAGTACAAGGATAAACAAATAAAATTACAACAATAAATTTAAGAACAGTAAAACCTAGTGGCACCTCATCAACTAAAGCGTATGATGGCGGAGAAGAGAAAAGGAAAAAAAAAACTAAGAATAAGAATCGCCAAAGGCCTCTTGGAAAAGGTAGGTTTTTAAAGCCTTCCGGAAGGCCATCAGGGACTCTGCAGAGCGCACTTCGGTAGGGATGGAATTCCAAAGGCTAGGGGCCGCCACCGAGAATGCCCGGGTCCGAGTACTTGTCTTCCGGGCTTCTCGGACGGTGGCGACCCGCAGCAAGTGCGCTCGCGCCTGCCGAACGGGACGGGCCGAGGTGGATCACTGAGTGATACGCTCTGCCAGGTAATACGCTCTGCCAGGTAATACGACTCTGACCTATTCTCATTGCCCTCCCTTCACTACATAAGTATCTCCACTTAAGGCCCATTCCCATAATCTATTTCACAACTATAAGACAAGAATTTGATGCTTCTTCGCATTTCATTCATTTTAAAATTCAACAGAACCTTTACAGATCCTTATCTTATTACTATTTAAAAAAAAAAAAGCTTACCTGTTGATGATTGGGAAAATGCTCCATGGCCTTCAAGAGCAAGTGAGTGACATCTGCCAGAAGCCTGACAGGCATGCCTACAGCTAAATCTTGTTTGGTCAAGTTAAACACGCAGGCACTGGCTGCCAATTGCACTGGCAAGTTCATAGGGTGATTTCTCATTCCAATAACTACTAGCTGAAACAAATCAAGAAGCAAAACAGGCCAAATTTCAGAATTTCAAAGCACTTTAGCGATGTACAGAGTCAGCCAAAAGGTCTTATGCAATGACAGCCTACCCATCCTAATATCCTTGAAATTAGTTGCCATGCAACCCTGTCCCCAAATGTATCACATTACCGTTAAAATCCCTAAAGAAGGGAGAAAGGACATGACAACCTTTTCCTTCCCTGCATGGAGACCACATGAGCCAGAGCATCTCTATCACTCTTCTTCCATTTTCTGGGTTTTAGGAATACCCCCCGTTTTATATTATGAGTAGCCGAGGAGATCAGGAAGAAAGATTCTCGGATCTGAGTCAAATTTGGGGAAGAAATCCCTGAACTGCCTCTCTTACATATAAATGCTTGGAGGTTTATTTGGGCACCTTTCTGCTTTATTAGATTCCATGATTATTTACTGATATCATACACAAGATGGCATCCAGACTGCCACCCCCACCCCTGGACAGACTAAACAGTGGGGAAGGAGACTGGTTTCTTGTAAAGGAGGACCTTCCATTTCTAGAGAAAAATTTTAATCCACCACATATGACACTTTAGAAGGAAATCATTTCTCTTCTCCGAATTGCTTCTTCCCTCCTCTTCAGCAGACACCCACATTCAGATTCAGGCATGTCCAAACTTTGGCCCTCCTGATCTTTTGGACCACAACTCCCAGAATTCCAAGCCTGTATTTCCAATGGCAAAGGACTGTGGGAGTTGTGGTCCAAAACATCTGGAGGGCCGAAGTTTGGACATGCCTGAGGTACATTCAGCTCTGCCCAAAGTTAAAGCCATATTACTGAAAAAGTAAATGGCGTCACCCTGATAGGGAGTTACTATGGTACTACTGTATTTCATTTCCCATCCTCTTACTGAATGGTTTTTTCTTAAAAAAACCTCCAAGCCATGTGCTTCAATACTGTATGTGGCGAAATTACTAATACAGCAAATCCTTCTTTCTTTGTGCCTCATGTTTCCATTGCTACTCAAGTTAACATCAACTATAACAGACTCATTTTTGGATTATTTACTATCATTGTATCTTCTTTTCTGTTGCCCCTCCAAATTTGCTGCACAAATACATATTTTATTTAATCTTAAATTTTATGTACTTTAATTGGCATTAAAATAAAATAATTAAAGTAGCCTCAGGCTACATTCTTAAAGCAGTGCCTTATTACTTATTACAAAGATACCTTATCACTACTGAATAGTTTTTACCTTTAGAATTTCTGGTTTTGTTTTCTCCATAATATGGGTAAGGCTGAAGAGATGAAAGAGTGCCTCCCTCACAAAAAATGCCCGCTCACTGTAACGCTTCAGGGCTTCAGAAATCTGAGTTTCATTTGCTTCTCCAGATACCTTCCAACATGGATACACAATGCATTAGAGTTTGCAACTATGGCAAAAAGGGATATAGATAATATAAAGATTTTCACTTTGTTCATCTTGGTTATTCAAGTACAAAAAAAATACTCTTTTTGTGCATGGCAAAAATGGCATTTTTGAAGTTTTTATTACAAATTATTATGATGTAATCATGTCTATGATTTATTCAACACTATTTACAGTACAACGAAACCATTCAAAAGCGAATCCTCTCCATATCTACTAGAATTAAGTCCTGTTGAGTTCAGTAAGGATTATTCCTAGCCAAAGGGGAGTAGGGGGTAAAGTTAATATTTTATACATGAAATATAAAAATATTATATTTGTTCATCTAATGAGCCTATTCAGATGATGGTCCACTTATGAACTTATTCAGACTATTGTCCACCTAACGAGCCTATTCAGACCTTTGTCCAACTTATGAGCCTATTCACACCAAGGTGTGCATGAAGTCAAGAACTATAAAATGGAAGAATTGCCACTAACTTTCCTCAGACTGATGAAGCTGCTTGGATGAGTAGCAAAAAGAAAGGAAAAGAAATCCAGTTGCCATGACTCAACTGGCAAACAAATTCATCTGGATGACTGAGAATCTTCACAGACATGAAATCAGCATGGCTTCTGTAAGGGTAAGTCTTGCCTGACAAACCTTTTAGAATTCTTTGAAAAGGTCAACAGGCATGTGGATTTGGGTGAACCGGTGGATATCGTCTATCTGGATTTTCAGAAGGCTTTTGACACAGTCCCCCACCAAAGGCTGCTGAGAAAATTGCACAGCCAGGGGATAGGAGGGCAGGTCCTCTTATGGATTGAGAACTGGTTGAGATCCAGGAAACAAAAAGTAGGTGTCAATGGGAAATTTTCACAATGGAGAGGGGTGAAAAGCGGTGTGCCCCAGGGATCTGTCCTGGGACCAGTGCTTTTTACTCTATTCATAAATGACCTGGAGACAGGGATAAGCAGTGAGGTGGCAAAGTTTGCAGATGACACGAAACTTTTCAGTGCGGTAAAAACCAGAGAAGATTGTGAAGAGCTCCAGAAGGATCTCTCCAAACTGGGGGAATGGGCTGCCAAATGGCAAATGCATTTCAATATAGCCAAATGTAAAGTAATGCATATTGGGGCAAAAAATCCAAACTTTATCTATCAACTCATGGGCTCTGAGCTATCCATGACGGATCAGGAAAGAGATCTCGATGTGTTGGTGGACAGCTCCATGAAGGTGTCTCCCCAATGTGTGGCAGCAGTGAAGAAGGCCAATTCCATGCTAGGGATAATCAAAAAGGGCATTGAAAATAAAACAGCCAACATTATAATGCCATTATGCAAAACTATAGTAAGGCCCCACCTGGAGTATTGTGTACAATTCTGGTCTCCGCATCTGAAAAAAAACATAGTGGAACTGGAAAAGGTGCAGAAGAGAGTGACTAAAATGATTACTGAGCTGGGGCACCTCCCTTATGAGGAAAGGCTAAAACATTTGGGGCTCTTTAGTCTGGAAAAAAAGTGCCTGGGGGGGATATGACTGAGACATACAAAAGAATGCAGGGCATGAGTAAAGTGGATTGAGGGAAGCTCTTCTCCCTCTCACAAAATACCAGAACTAGGGGACATCCACTCTAATTGAGGGCTGGGAGAGTAAGAATAGACAAAAGAAAATATTTTTCACCCAGCGCGTTGTTAGTCTGTGGAACTCCCTGCCACAGGATGTGGTGATGGCATCTGGCCTGGATGCCTTCAAAAGGGGACTGGACAGATTCCTGGAGGAAAAGTCCATCACAGGTTACAAACCATGAGGGAGATGTATCATCTCCAAGCTTAAAACCGGGGTACCTCAAGGACCAGATGCAGGGGAGTAGTATCAGGAGACAGATATCTAGTCTCCTGCGCTCCCAGACACATCTGGTGGGGCCACTGTGAGATACAGGAAGCTGGACTAGATGGGCCTTTGGCCTGATCCAGCATGGCTCTTCTTATGTTCTTATGTTCTTAAATATTACACTATCATAGTACTGCTGCCAAACTTTCCCAAAATCTCTATCACCCTTATCCAAATTCATCATGCATTAGCCACATCCATATCCATGAAGAAATGAAAATATTCTAAGACTATCATGAGCTATCATAACTATCAGTTTGCATCTTGAAACTAACATGTTACAGTATTTCTTTGAAAAGGGCAACATCTTAATAAATGTAGAAATATAGAGAAGACTTTGCAGCCCTGCTATTTGTTGCTAGGCAGGAAATTATTAAACTCTTCTACAAGCTGAGGAACACAGGTGTTTCTGTAAGAAACTGTTTTTGAACCAACTTTATCATCAGTTGTAGCATGCAGGGATGAATGTGACACACCGCTTGTGAAGACCAGTATTTTTCACACAATTTTCCTTTTTAAAAGACAAATTAGAGAACCTTGAAGCAAAAACAAAGAACAAAACAAAAACACAAACAAGCAAACAAAGCAAAGTGATAAACCCCATGCAGCACTGACATTTTCCTAAACGAACGGTTCGAAAAAGCAGTAATCAAGGAGAGGAGGCTATATATTCACCCGATACAGCCTTTATGCAACTTCCCATCCACCATATTTTTAAAACATGGAAAATTCTTTTAAAAAGAAGTTTGAGATGGCACCTTTGAGAGGAAGACTCATAAAGTAGGTAAGAACATTCCCTTTGCTTCATGTGTTATACATGCAGAATTTTAATACACATTTAATACATTGATCACTCTGCCCTCTGACTGGCTTAGATTGTCTAGGCAAAGTAACTCTGAGAGAGGCAATGTTAACATGGTGGAGCTTTTCCTGATGTGGTCATCAGAACAGACACATTAATTACCAGTTAACAGCAAATGGTCTGGGTGACAGGAAGCTCCAGGTAGGCACCATGGAGCAGCCCAAAATGGCTACCACTCATGATAGCTACATGTCACCTTCAGTATCACAGACAGGCTTCTTCTGTATACGGATTGCTGGCAACAGAAGATGGGAAAGAGTAATTCACTGACATTCTGCTTTTGGACTCCCCATAGGCAACTGGTTGGCCACTGTGTGAACAGAATGCTGGGCTAGACAGGACTCTGATCTAACCCAGCATGGGGCTTCTTCTGTTCTTTACCTTCCAAACCAGAAATCAACACTTTTTTACAAGCATACATCCAATTTATGGAACAATGTAAGACATAAAACCAACCTTCAGGTTTCCTTCTCCAGTAAGAAATAATGAGTAGCCAGCATCCGTGGCTAGCAGCCCCACAAACTGCATGGAGGGTCGCTGTTTAACAAATGCTTCAACTGCCTCATCAGTAACATGTTTCCTCCCCGAGATGTCCAATGAGACAAGATTGGGCAATATGTCTTTCTGCTCTAACAAACGAAGTGCAATATCAGACGTGAACTGCTTGTCATCTGAAATATCAAGATGATTCAGGAACTTTAGTTCTCGGATGACATCTAAAATTTGAGTGGTCGTCATTTTCAAGCATTTCAGGTGGTGCATGGTAAGAGACTTGAGGCGGTCTTTACAGGCAAGGAGTGCAGTTATGTCAGTGACTGAGGTGTTGGATATATCCAAGCTTTCTAATCTCGGAAGGGAAGCCACATCAGCTAGATCTTCATTGTAAAAGAGAACATTGGTAATGCTCAGAGCCCGAAGACCAGTCAGCTGACTAAAGCACCTTTCATACGGATCTTCCAAGGAAAGAGTTAATGAGTTCAGCACAAGGCATTGAAGGTTTTGCTGGATCCATTTATTGCTGGCAAGTCCGCTGATGATATCTGTGATTGTAATATCTGCATTCACTCCTGTGGCATCGAGCTCCACCAGCTTATGATGGCAGAAGGCTTTCCGAAAAGCAACTGCAGAGATTTTGGCTTTGCGAATACAAGCCCTTTTTAAGCGCATCTGGTTGCCTCGGAAAATGCCCACAGTAGCTTCATTTAGCAGTCCTGGGTTTGGGGTGGGGTGGGGAGGAAGTAAGGAGAGAAAAAGTAAAAATAAGAAACCTGTCTCAGATTTTGGTCAGAACTAAGGAATTTCTCTTCAGCGTTAGGAACAGAGCTGCTGGAAGGGAAAGAGTCAGCTGAATTCTTAATTATCCTTTTAAAACATAATATAAATTATTTTAAATTCTGCTCTTCTTTAATTATATTGTACTGCATTTTGTTTTGTGTTTCAGCTGTACTCTTCCTTCAGTACTACTGTAAGACATCTTACAGGAAAACAGGACATAAATTAGAAATGGGCACTTTCAGATTCATACAGCACCACAAGTTCTACTGAGGCCCGCCCTCCACCCCATCCTCCACCAAGGCCAGCTGGGCCACTTATTGGGCTCCACATATTACTGGGGTCCTTCTTCTGAGGTGGTGCTCCAATCCAGGCAGGAGTCTAGCCAGCCCTACTCATTGGCTACCCAGGGGGACTCTCCATCCCACTTCCTCACTGGAGTGGTCGGCTGCCTGCTAAGTCAGAAAGGCCAACCAGACACCTGCCTTCATGGGAATGCTGTGGCAGAAAGACCCTGGAGGTGCGCAGAGCCCAGTGAGTGGCTCAAAGTGTTCTGCTTATATACCGCCCCATACCACTACAAGTGGTCTCTGGGCGGTTTACAATTTTAATTACAGTGTGCAGGCTACACATTGCCCCCCCCCCCCAGCAAGCTGGGTACTCATTTTACTGACCTCGGAAGGATGGAAGGCTGAGTGAACCTTGAGCCTGCTACCGGGGATTGAACCCAGGTCGTGAGCACAGTTTTACCTGCAGTACAGGCATTTAACCACTGCGCCACGAGGCTCAGCCAGCCTGGGGGTGAGGGTGGGGGATGGACCACTGCAGCACCTGTGGTGTCACACTTCACACTTTATGCAAAGCACCTATCCCTAATATAAATCCAATAAATAAACAAATGGCTCCCCTTTTTTTTTCTTGCGAGGGTAAAACATAACATTGGAAAACAGCCATAGTATCCCATTATGTGCTATGTTAAAGCTATGCCGCCATATTGGATAAGGTAAAGGGCTGAGTCACTGAGCAAAAACCAACCGGGCCTCTTGTTCTGCCATTGTGTTCTCTCACTGATACCAAGGAAAGAATCTGTAAAGAGGGAACATGGCACAGAAAATATTGAACTTTAATCATGTCAGCAACTCTGCAAAGCTGTTCCAACAGCCATCGCTAGTAGACGTTATTGTAAAGTGTCCAAAAAGTCTTAAGGAAAAAAACCCCAAATTTTATACTGTACTGTGGCATAATAAAGCTTTATTAGTCAGCCCAATACAGGCATCACCACAGTATGGATTATAAAAAGTATAACTCTGCCTGCAGGATTTCAATTAGTCACACTGTTCAAGACAGGTTGTTCTGTTAGGTAACAAATGTTGCTTAGCATTTAATGGCGCAAATTCTGTCTTCCCTAGAACTGGGAAGCCTCTTAGGGTCAAAGAACAAGTAAGACTCCAAAATGCCCTACGCAGGTGAAGCAAACAACTATTATTTCATACATTCCACTTTACTAGAATCCCCACAAAACTTGAAAGAACTGTTTTACCATGAAACGCCATTGTCCGCAGTAATCGGTCAGCCACTTCCTGTGGAAATATCCCAGGCTCTTGCAAACATAATGTCCCATCTTGTCTTTCTGTACAGAACTTCTCTAGTTCAGAAGTTAAGTAATTCAAACAGATGTCAAGCAGGGAATACGGTGAAGCCTCTTCCTGTTGAATGCAAACAGATCTCTGATGTTCTATAGTTTGTTTTTTTAATCTATGGCCATCAAAAATCAATATATTAATACCTGGAAATTATCTGCAATTGGGGAAAACTCCCACCAGTGTCACATGGTTCTGGAGGAGGAAAGAACTACATATGTAGGACTTGGATAATAACTTGAAAAATAAATCATTACAAGTACAGCCCCAAGTTCCTCAGTAATTTGTTGATGTATTACAACTGTTTGCAGCCACCGACAACCTTTCTTGACCACAGTTCTTTTAGGACCTTTTCTTAGGTTCCTGAACCCCCTTTCAAGCAAGGATACAACATCAAAAGATAAAGAGAAAAACAGAAAATACTTACTTTTCATTCTGTGGTCCCCTTCAAATGTACCAAGATGCGCCCCCCCCCCATCGTTTGAGAATGGTTGGTTTAAAGCTCCTCTTTCCTTTCTAATTAATTGAAATTATTAATTATTACTAATATATGTGCATATAGCTAACTTATAATTGTGTGGAGTCAAGTCAATTCTGACTGATAGAAACCCCTTTTAAGGATTTTCAAGGTAGAGAGTACTCAGAAGGTGTTTAGGTAAAAGGTAACGGTTCCCCCTGCACATGTATGCTAGTCGTGCCCAACTCTAGGGGCGGTGCTTATCTCCATATTCAAGCCGAAGAACCAGTGTTGTGCAAGTCCATGGCCACGTGGCTGGCATGGCTGCAAGGAAACACTGTTTTACCTTCCCGCTTTTTATGGCGGTACCTATTTATCTACTTGCATTGACATGCTTTTGAACTACTAGGTTGGCAGGAGCTGGGGTTATCAGCGGGAGCTCGTGCCGCTGTGTGGCACCCGGGATTCCAATCGCTGAGCGGCTGAATTTTTTTCTGAGGGTGCCCTGGGATGGTGCAGCTAGTCCAAGGTTACACAGGCTGGTTCTCTTGCATGCACAGTGAGGAATGCAGACATCAAGGTTTACATACACATCAAAATTATGGAGAAGTATAATATATACAACCTTCAAGTTTCCTTCTCCAGAGAGAAATAACTCTTTGAAATCCCTGGCTGTTGTTGGAAAAACACCTAGCATAGAAACTGATACAATTTCTCTTTTGCAATGCAGTTACACAACTCCTTTCCTATTTATATCTCTTTGCTTACATAATTATTACTGTCTTAAAAGATGTAGGGCCAACATTCCAAAGGCAACATGCACAATTTAAATGCCATGATAAAAAAATAAAGCATAACATTTCAAAATTAAATAATTAAAAGCCGCTAGCTCCATGTACACAAATTCATCTAATAAATTAGTTACATTATAGATAAAGGTGGAAAGGTTCAATCTTTGAACCTTGTTTAAAATCTTGTAGTGTGGGGGGGGTGTCTGCCGGAAATAAACTAAAACAATCAAGTCTCCATTGTTCCATGTTGTCATAGTAATGTATTGCAGAAGGTACACAGCAATATACCATAACTAAGATAATGATGCACTAAAACTTTAAACTGCTTTCTTGTTAAATACAAAAATTACCTTGGCTATTTTTGCATTTTTATTCTCATGCCGCATAATAAACTTGTCATTTGCTATTATTACGCGTTCCCCAGATGAAGGTAACAAAGCAAATTTGTGAGTCACCTGCCGAAAAAGCAAGCTTAGTGGGCTTGCTCCTACTCTCCAAGTCATTTTTAAAATAGTCATGCCAACTACTTCCCACACTGAGAGAAATAATTTCATCCTAGTGAACCAAGTCAAGTTTACTAGCAAAGTCCCCTTTTATTTCAAATTATTTTTCTTCAGACTCATACAAATTTCTTGCTGAACACAAGTGAGCTGTAAAATAAATATACAATAGTCACCCTTTTCCAAAACAAAAACAAAAACAAAAAAGGCACTGGGCATATCATTCCTATTAATTGCAAAGCAAGAGCTCTTGCAGCTACATAGGAAGACAATGCATTGAGCATACATGACTAACAAGAGCTTCACTGTTCTTCCAGAAAAGAACGGCTATTGACTCTTGGGAGAGCCGTGTTCTAACATGAAGAAAGAAAGGGCTTACTTGGAATTACCAGTATCTGTGTTATGGCAGTAATGATTGTGCAATTCACAGACTGATAAACTAAAAAAGGTTGTGTGGTCCGTAGATTGTACCTGCAGGTCAAATAACTGCCTACAATAACACTTCTGGTAGAAGAATACCACTGCCAGAAATTTCACCCTAGGTGATTAAACAAGCATGTGTCAGCAGAGTGTGCCAAGGGCAAAACTTCAGTTTACCAGCAGCACGTATGCAATGCTCATATAATACCTGCAATTACAACAACTTGCACTAACAAAAAAGGAGATCAGCTACAATTCTCCAGGTGAAAATACACTGCAGAACCATTTTACAGAAATAACTTGCAAGTCGACTAAGAAAATCCTTTTGTTCAAAAACTGCTCATTTTCAATAACCGGGATCCTGGAAATCACTGAGAGTTTAGTAATTGTTCACACAGCATGATAAACTGTGATATTCTCACAAGCTTTGAACCTATAGAAATTAATTCATCATACATCTATTAAGATGTTGTTAAGAAAAATAATCAGATCAGTAATCAGCATTGGTAGAATAATTACCCACATGCTGTTTTAGTGTAGAGCTTGAGTTAATTTTACAAAAAAAATACGCTTCAAAGAAACATATCTAATACTACCAACCCAAACAACAAGACTGGAAAGGAATTTAACATTTAATTTAATTAATTTTCATGTGGATTTTCTGATTTGTTTGCTGCTGCTGCTGCTACTGCAAAATATAATAATAACCCATACTAATTACGAGTTTGAGTAAAACAAAAGCTTGACTTGGCAAAACACATCTTCTCATGAAATTCCTACCCATACATGGATTAATGAACGTTTATTAGAACATGGACAGTTTCAGTACAGGATTATTTGTTCAGCCTCTAATAATAAAATCAGTAACTGCTGTAGCTTTAATGAAAATAAAAGATGGCATGTACAACGGCATAAACATTTTTAACATTTCAAAGTGTCAGGCATTAGTGTATGTGCACATTGGTTTCTGTGCAGTGGTTTTAAAGCACTTTCCCAAAAGATCTGAACTTGGTAAATGAAGAGAAAAATCAACAGCACACAAATCATTATTGAAAAAGACAAGTGCTGTATCTTTTCTCCAGCCATCTCCTACACCTACACTAAGCAGGAAGATATTTGGTGCATGGGTTTTTTTTGTTTGGGGGGGGGGGGTCTGCATGTGTCCAGCAGTAAACCTGGATAGCTCTCAAAACAGCTTGTTCAAACAATGTGTGAATAAAGTAAGCCAAGCATACATTTCTTGTTCAGGATAGTGCAGAACCAAAGATATTTTAGAACATATTTCGCAAGAAGTGCTTGCCAGATTATTCATTAGCCATCTATTACAGATGAATTCCATTTTAAAAACGAAAGTTAACAGCCAGTTGATGTTTTTAGTAAGCGAACTATTACACATTGATGTATGTCACTGCCACAAACCCGTTCCCAAATTCAGAAGCACAGTTTTAAAATGCTTCCTGAAAGGTATCTGAAAAGCTGACACAATTCTACTTGTGACAAAGTTGTATCCAGCTTTAATCATTCTTCTCAAAGATGTTTGGGGGTGAAGAGCACAAGATAGTTGCATTTGTTTAAAAATCAGTTCTATTTGCTCTAGAGCTAATTATTATTTAAGATAAGACAAATATTGTGTTCTCAGAAACACATCAACAGCCTCACTGGAACTGTGTTCCATCATGAAAAGAGATCAGAAATCTAGAGACTAGCATGACTATAGTCACCTCAACTACTGCACAACTATTCACCAGGATCAAGATAATTTTACCAGAATAGTTTCAATGGAAAGTTGCTGTAAATTAACAAATTGGTGTAGGAAACAGCCATCGGAATGCTCCACGTGCAATGATAAATGCTTATGCTCACTTCTTAACTTGTGGCAATTCAATGCTGAAATTTACTTTGAAGGAATTATGTCAATATAAATATAAAAAATGATTCTAGCCATTATGTTTAATATCAACTCAAAAGTACATTATAACATAAACTTCAATTTAAAAAATAACCACCGTTGAACAATTGAACATTTATTTTATACAATGATGCTTAGTAAAACATCCACATCAAAACAACAGGATAGTATAACTAAAACTATGAGACAAAGAATCAATACAGCAATAAGAGTTTTTAGTTAGAATCAAAAAACAGTAGGACTGCCAAACAAATGGGGATCAGTTCCAGAACCCCCCACGGATAGCAAAATCCACAGATAAACGCAAACGCTCTTATCTGGATTGACGGCGGTGACGAGGTGCCAGGGCAAAAGCTTTCGCCCTCGACACCCCTCCCCCCCAAACGCTGGGTAGTGCAATGTTGGTGGTGAGTAGGGCAGGCAGCTTGTGTCAGTGGCGAGGAGGGAATAAATTTTTTCTTTTTTCTTTCTCCTCACCACCAATGCCAATGCCACACGCTGGCCAGCCACCCTCGTCACCACTGGGCGCGGCAGCCAGCCTGCAGTAGTGAGGAGGGGGAGGAAAGAAAGAAACCTTATTGACGATGAAGCAGGCATGCCGCCCTCCTCGCCACTGCCACCACCAGCCAGCCAGCCACCCTCCTCGCTGCTGCCATCACTGCCACCCCAGGCTGGCCACCCTCCTTGCTGCTGCCACCTGCCAACCACACTCGAGGAATGGGGTGGGGACTTAAGAGGGCCCACCTGACCAACCGTCCTTTGAACTTCCCACTTGGGTTGTGGGAAGGTGGACTGGAACTTTTGAACTTCCCGCTCAAGCTCAAACCGGAGTGGGAAGTTCAAAGGCCGGTTTTCCAGGTGGGTTCTCTTAAGTCTTCACTCCAACTCTCTGGAGCGTGGCTGGCTGGTGGTGGCAGCAAGGAGGGTAGCCAGCTGGCACTGGTGTTAGTAAGGTTTCTTTCTCCCTGCCCCCTCCTCTTTGCCAGGCTTGGACCTCCCCTGCACCCGTTGATCGCCAACTATGGATAACTGAATCTACATTTGGTGAATTAATGGATGCAGGGGTTGTATTGTACAGCCAAAACAATTCCTTCCAGTAGTCCACAAGTGAAAAAAACAGAAATTATTAATCATTTCAGCATTATGCTGTTGGTTTTCTATATTATTTATTTATTCAAATTATATGCTGCCCAAACTACCTGAAGGTCTCTGGGCAGCTTACAAACTTTTAGAATTCAACAAAAATACAAATAAAAACACAATGTCCTAAAAGTTGCCACCAAGACCAACAATCTATGTATTTCAGTTAAAAAATTTCTGGAACAGGGAAGTTTTGATCTGGCACCAAAACGTCATCAACAAATCTCATTCAGGAGGGTGTTCCATAGGTCCTTTGTCTGCAACCCAACCTTTTACATCCTTGAGCGATGGCTCTTTCAAGAGGGGCCTGTGGCTTTGGATCTTTGATGAGCACACGACTTGTGTTTAAAAGCCAAATTGTCATTTGATGAATGAAACTCCTTTTTTTCCACACAGCATGACTAATAAAACTGAAAAGTAAGAGTAACTCCTGTTGTGAAGAACAGTATATACTGTAAGTGACTACACCTAGTTTTATTTTTGTATTTCATTTGGTTGCACATACAAGAAGAGTGTGTAAGGGAGAAAGACAATAAAATTGTGGCTCATTGCATGGTTCTCTGCATTACTTTTTTCTTGGAATTAAGATTTAAAACAAGAACAAAAACTGTACTTTAAATGCCTCTCAAACTGCCATTAAAAACTTTTTAAAAGCTAACCAGAAAATGCTATGCACCCCTAACAATATTCCCACTTATTATATTACTTATAAAGTTGAGCTTTTGTTACAATCTTGTCACTAAAAATAAAAAAAAATTGCAGATAGCTAAATTATCACAAACTGACTGGATAGGTTTATGGTTTAAATATCTGGCTGTAGAACCAAAGGTAGACAGTTCAATTCCCACTTTGCCTCCCTAGAGAATAGCAAATGGGCAAAATGCAATCCCAGAAGTAGGAAATTGTAAATCGCTTCTGTGTATTCTCTATCTAGAAAACCATTTCCATAAGTCAGAAGCCCTGGAAAGGATTTCCATTATTTGGAATTGACATGATGGCATGCAATTTTTAAGTTATTCGTTAGATGTTACTTCCAAGCTCTGATGCATATACAAATTGAATTAATGATCCTAATTTTTTGCATATTGTGACCCACCATACTCTCCCAATTAACCTAAATTCTACCATGACAGAATGAAAGAACTTACTTTTCCTGAGAAAGGTACTAATACATTTAAATGGATTCTGTGATTATATTTATTATTCAACAGTAAATTAATTAGTCAGATTCTTCTCCTATAAATCTTTTGGACCAAAGATGACATGTCTTGTTTCCTGACTCAATTCATTTTCTTTGTAACACTCTTCTCTTTCAAACCCGCTTTCAGATACTTGAGTGAAGTCAGGTTTTTTTATTCTTTATGTAGCACTTCACCATGTATAGTGTATAGGTAAAGATTCCCCTCACACATGCGTGCTAGTCATGTCCGACTCTAGGGACGGTGCTCATCTCCATATTAAAGTCGAAGAGCCAGTGTTGTGCAAGTCCACGGCCATGAGGCCGAAATGGCTGCAAGGAATCTTGGTGCACCCTTAATTTGCAGACATTTTAATACTTCTGCATTTTCTTCCTTACACTTGCTTCCTTTTCATACACGTTTTATTCATAGGAGGATAACTGTTTTATCCTGTTGCAACAAAACGGCAACAAAGGGTATTATGGCAACTTGAAGGCCTAAGTTTTATTTGGCACAAACCTGATGATACATATGCCAGTCTCGGAAACGTTTCTCATGTGCCTTCAGCACAAATTATATTCAGCTCATCTAGCAATACATGAAACCAAACACAGATGACCAGCCACATATGGCTAACAGATCTCCCTCTTTATGGCTGCCTTGTATGGCAAGAACTAAGACAATGTTATGTCAGAAAAGTAGCACCTAGTTAGCAGACTAGAAATGTAGATCATTAACTCGCAGCATATACATGTGACGAAAGGTAAGGGAGGACACTGCTTGTCTGCATCTACAGCTCACAGACAAAAATGCATTTTGATAGTGTCAAAATATGTAATGGTGTTCATGACCAAATGTGCTACTAAAACCTTTTCTGATATGCAACCTTCAAGGAGCACTGCTTTGTTTTGCATCTAGTTACCCAAAGAAGACCTTGAAGTCCACAAAGTCCATTTTCAGTGGCACAGTAGTGGCAAGTGAACTTCTGGAAATACTTGGCAGGATTGCATGGTTTTATTTTGTGTCTTTATTCTATGACAGGTATGATTGTATGATGATAGGGCTGATGCATTTGGCAAACTTCTACATGTTACACTTACAGTTTCAAGTAACTGCTGTGTCCCATTTCACAATACCTTCTGAGTAGCTCCAATAATGTGTCAAAGTACTACCTAGTACATGTTTAGCGCTCATATAGTGATATTTTATAAATGTTTACTTTCAAGTTGCCTTTTATCAGATTTAGTTGAATGCCCAGTTGCACGCCTAGCTGAATAAGAAACAACTAACAACAGTAATTCATGCACTGGTAATATCTAAAATAAGTGATTATGACACTCTCTACATAGGGATACCTTTAAAGTTAGCATGGAAACTTCAGCAGGTTCAAAATGCAGCAGCCATACTGATTACAGATACCTACAGATGTGAACACATATCCCCATCCTTGGCACAGCATCACTGGATCACTGTAGCTTCCATGTTCAATTTATGGTGCTGGTCATAACCTATTAAAACTTTAACATTTGTTGGTATGGCTATCCCACAAAATAGCTTTACCCATCCCACCTGCTCCTCACAGTCCTTGCTGTTGTGAATTATGGGTCCCTTTGGGGAGAAAGGCAGCATAAAAATAAAGTTGTTCTTGTTGTTGTTGTTGCTGCTGCTGTTGGTGTTGTTGTTGTTGTTATATCAAATAATAACAGCAATCCAACATTAGGAATCAATATTTCTCAGCCGTGGCCCCTTCCCTCTGGAATAAGCTTTGTACAGAGGTACACTAGGTACTACATCCATCCCTGGCTTTAGGAAACAAATTAAGACAGAATTATATAAAGCTGTCTTCCACTCCTGTGAATATTGATCTGGGATGCTCAAATGGCTTTTAATCTGTGGGTCTCTGTGTGGTTCATTGTCTTAGCTAGTGACAGGCTATACTGTATTTATTACATGGTATGTAATGGTATTGTATGATTTTATTGTGTTGCGAACCACCCAGAGAAAGATGGGCCAATCACCACAAACACGCCTTTAACCACCCTTGTGTTTATCTAAACATTCAGGCTTAAGGCGTGGAAAATACCCCCTACTTCCTCCTGTGCGCTTACGTCTAGTGTGAATTATATCCAAGAAAGGCATTCACGGTCGCTCCGGAGAAAAAAAATAATAGGGCGGCAAAGCGGGAAGTGCTGTATTCTAGATGAATCAGTCCGACGTTAAGCAAGGAAGGTGCTGCTGTTCCCCCCCCCCCCCCGGGAAGGGGGGATCGCTTTACCGTTTCCCATCTATATGGATGTCCTCCGGCTCGCCCGCTTTTCCCCTCTCGGGACTGCGATGGCAGGACTCACCATTTCTGCACCGGCGGCGACGACTCGCCCTATTCCTCCGGCTGTGGCTGTGGCTGTGGCTGTGGCTGTGGCTGTGGCGGGGTGGGCCCCGACCACCACCGTGCAGGAGCGAAGCCGGGGCCCCCCAGCCTAGCTGCCACCCTCGACCTGGAAGTGAACGCGTCTCCCTGCAGCCGGCGTTTAAAAAAAAAAAGAAAGAAAGAAAGAAGAGAAAAAAACCACCACCGCCGCCGCCACCAAAACACCCACACAGCCGAGCTGAGCCTTCCCTTAAAGGAGACGCGTTCACACGGCTGGGAGGGCGGGCTGCTTTTAGGTCGGAGCCAAACCGAAACTGCGGGCAAGCCCGAGAGGTGCTTGAGCGTAGTCTTCGTTGTGTCGGGTGTAGGATTGCTCAGTGGTTGGAGGGAGGCAGCCCACTTGAGCCCCCCGGCCCGGGACATGCCCCAGCCTGCGGAATCTGTAGTGTCATTCAGAAAACTCTCATTCAAACGGAATAGTCTTTAACGTGCCACGTGTTTTTGTCTTTTGTTTCGTTGTCGTGCCATTCCTTTGGATTTTGGTTGATAAGAAAAAAGGTGATACCCCTGAACCTGCACAGGGTGCCTGACTTCTCTTACGAATGAATAACCACAACGCGGACATTCTTCGTCCAAAATCCGAGTTGAGCCCTGACAATTTTCCACACTCACAATCGTGCTTTGAACATTCGCAGGACCCTTTTCCAACCCAACGGGTTTCCTGTTTGGTTCAGAGAGAAATTTTACGACGCATACACCCAAGGCGCAGCAAAAAGGAAGATAAAGTACGATATGTTAAAAACCACAGCCGCAGGGACTAAAAACAGCAGCAACTCTTCTAGAAAATGAGAAGCCTCGAAGGACATAAATATGTGGTATCCGTTGCAGACCATAAAAAACGCAAAAAAATGCTTTTCTTCCACTGGCCCCGTTTTTTTAAAAAAAAGAATATGCTTGTTACGTTCACTCAAGAGGAGCCACACGACAAACCCCCATCGTTCGGGGTGGCAACTCCATTATTAGAAAGCAAAACAGGTCCTCAGCCGTTACCAGTATTTGCAAGCCGTGTGTGAACCATAAATGAAAACTTTAGCATCTTTATTGACACCGACCCGAATGTCACAACCCCGGCCCCAAGCAGTTCGATGTCTTTCGAATGCCTCAAGACGGCGGATAATTAATTATTTGCACTTTTTCTAACTGGGAAGCCCAACGGGCGTCAACCAACCGAGATAACTATGCCTAAGGGGCCACAACTCCCGCCGCTTGGCTCTCCTTCCTCGGGGGAGGACTAGGGACAGCGCGCCTTGCCTCTTTAAGGACTGCCAAGCCACCTCCCACTCTCGAGGTTTCCCCATAGAAGAGGAGAGCGGAAGTTGCTCGTCCTTCGCTCGATGGTGTCCGTCGCTAACTTCCGGTTGCCGGGGTGTTGTTGTTTCTTGGTTCCCCCCCTCAGGACCTTTCTGTTTTCACCTTTTGGAGAAAAACGTGGTGTGGGTTGCTTTCCCCCTTCTTTCCGTCTTTTTTTGAAGAGGGATGGCCGGGTTGGTCAATTTCGAAGATGAAGAGGAAGTGAAAGCCTATTTGGAGAATGTGGGCATAGAGTATAGCTTCCAGTGCCACAAGGAGAATGATCCCGAAGGTAAGGCGGACGTCGGTGGGTGGTTCACCATCTATGGTGAGATGTTTTAAAAGATATTTTCCTTCAGGCGTGGAAACACAACCTGCTTCCCGAAGCACTTGGTGAGAAGGCAAGAAGGGCGGCGGAACTCAGCGGTGCTGGCGGATAGCTATGAAGGACATTGGGGCGTTGATTCAGAAGGATCTGGTTTTCAGTAAATAGGTTACTCGTAAGAGGAGAACCTGTGCGCTTAACCGTTCAGGGTGGTCACTTTTTGCTCTAGCAGACCTCTCCGAATCAGTTGAATTATACAGCGACCGTAAAACAATTGGAACAATCCCATATATAGCAAATGAAACCTTCCATGCTGGGAACGTCTCTGCCGTTAAATAGCTCCTCACGATGTGGCAGTCCTACCAAAGTAAAGGAAGGGATGTAGTGCCATTTAAGATCTCAATATGTATTATAAATTGTGCATACTTCTGTGTTTTGATTAGACGTTCAGTCAGACTCTTGTTTTCCTGTGGTGTGTGGTTAAAGGGTAGGTCACACAAACGAAAGCAGGTATCCCACTTTAAAAAAAAAACCTGTCCTGTGATTTAATGGTACATAGTGGTGTCTTATACCTCCCTTCATCCCTTCGTCTGCAGTAAGGAAGAAAAAACAATTTCTGTCCTTTTGAGGTTGCCATTTTTAATTGAAATCCAAGTCTGGGCAAAAGGTTCAGTCACATTACCCTGGAATGTAATGTTCCAAACTGGCACAGCATCCATTAGTGCTGTGTGGACTTCTAACTTTGTATGGAATTTCAGGCTTAAATCCACTGTCAGTCTGCTGTACCAGTGACTTAGTAAATCAACTAAACTGTCATAATTTTTTTTTCTCCCGCCATCGTATTGCCTATAATGTTAGGTCTTAATGATTCGTTGAGGTGCCTCTAGGTTTTATTTTGTATGTAATGCTGTATTATTTGTCTGTTAATGCATATTGTATTTTGTTCTGTTTCTGTAATACATGTAGTCCATTGTTGTAAGCCGCTTAGAGTTCAAAATTGAAGATAAGCGGGATATAAATATAATAATAATAATAATAAATCTTAATTTCTGAACTTTTCCTTGATTCAACTGGGTCTAGCAATCAGATTTAGGCCATTATATTTGGATTTACTGGTCAGTCCCATCCAGTTTTTAATTCAAAAATCAATCTACCTCATGGGGTTTTGTTTTGTTACTGGCCAGATAACAGATGATAGGAACAATGAGCCTACATTCTTAAATAATGCAAACACTGTAAAACAAGCAAGGAAATGAAGCACCAAATGAAGGCAGCATGGTTATAGTTTTAGTTACATTTGTTTCTTTTTGTAAAATCACAGGTTGTCAACGTCTGGCTGATTATCTAGAGGCAATTAAGAAAAACTTTGAAGGAGCTGCTAAAGTGCTAAAGGATAATTGCGATAATAATCTGCATGGTGAGAGCTGTTACAAACTTGGAACTTACTACATACATGGAAAAGGTGAGGAAAAGCTTATTAACATGGAACATTTCAAACATTCTGGAAAAATACTGTGTAAATCACAGTTGAGAGGCTCAGGATTGTAAAATCTACTTTGTCTTTTGTTAGAGTCCTGTGCAGACAAATGCATAGAATTAAAGAATTTTGAGCCTCATAATTGGTTCAGAGTACCAGAATTGAACAGAGCTCGCAGTCTCTCCATACAGATGCCTTCTGTATAACTAAAACTCAGTTAATTTTAGCAATATAATCTAGAACGTGATGTGTTATTTTGTTGCTGCTATTGTTAAACATCTGGAAATCTAAAATATTTGCCATAACTTGATTGCAGATCATTCAGAAATCTTAGTAGATCAAGTTACATTTTCTGTCAGTGCTTGGTTTGAATGCCACCATGTTATTTATTTCAGGTGGACTCCCAGCAGATCTTAAAAGTGCCTGCAGGTACTTTTTAAAGTCTTGTGAGAAAGGTGGAAAGAAATCCTTGAATGCATGTCATAATGCTGCCTTGCTGCTACAGACTGGGGAAGGAAGTGATGATGGGAAGGCCAATGTGTCCCTAGCCAGGGACTATTATAGTAAAGCTTGTGATGCAGGATATGTCTCCAGCTGTTTCAACATTAGTACAATGTACCTTCAAGGAGCTCCTGGAATACCAAAGGATATGAATCAGGCATTGAATTATTCCTTAAAGGCATGTGACATGGGGCATGTGTGGGCTTGTGCCAATGCTAGCCGAATATACAAACTAGGGGATGGGGTTGAAAAGAATGACACCAAGGCAGAAACCCTAAAGAACAGGGCAAAAGAACTTCACGCGCAACAGAACACAGCTTCAGTGTCCTTAAAATTTGGAGAGTGAGCCTAGTTAATCTTCCTACAGCCCCCTCCCCCCCAAAAAAATATTATGAAAGGGTACAGAATCTTGGTCTGAAGATCTATATGACTTCAAAAGATCCATTTTGTGTGAACAAATATATCTTTTAACAAATGCAAATTGTTATTTTATAATAAAATAGAAATTTCCTACATGTTTGGGATGTTGCTTGTTTCAGGGTAAATTTAGCACATGCAAAAGAAAAAAGTGCAGTTGTCACAACATTTTAATAGTGGTCCACTGGAACATCATTCTTGAATGGCGTGAAATCTCATATACAACATGAACTGCTCAAATCATATGAAGGATTCAGACGTGTACAAATCAGTCAACTTGTCTGCCTGGAAAAGATCTGTCTATCACAGTGAGCCTCTACTGTATTCACATTTTAGAATGCAGAAAATGTACTGTTTAATAAAAGAAACAGAAGACTGCCATGCTGTACACATTTGACCAGGGCAGGGTCTTATGAAAATCAATAGCACTTGCTTCTGAGTAGGCACACAGAGGCTCACACTGAAAGTGTCCACTCTCTTCATATAATCATAGAATGGCAGTGTTGAAAGGGAAAATGAGAGTTGCCTAGTCCAGCTTCTTGCCTATGCAGGATTATACAGCTATCTAAGAATTCATCACAGGTGGATTAGTATGTTATCAGAGATAATTTTTAGCTAACAGAGCAAGTGCTCTTTCCAGAAGCAGCTCATAGCAGTGTTACTGAGAGAGAGAGAAACAAACAAACCCTACTCTTTTGGCTTACATGTTTAAAAAGACAAGATACACAAGTGAGAGGGAGTGAGAGGGGGGGGAGCATGGTAATCAGTTTATTCTGGACTAGATGTTGGCTCTACTTACTGTACCTTTCTTTATGATGATCTTGCTTGGGAAGAAACACTGCAACTGATGTTTGCAGCCATTGTCTTCCTTACTGGTAGGAGAATCCAGGATGTTTCCCTTCAGTTTTCCCAGGAACAGTAGGAGTGAAGCCAGGTCCTCAATCAAAATACATACATCCAATGTCATTTGGATTACAAGGAGGGAAATCAGTCCCCTCTGCATTTCCCCATGCTGAAAAAACGAAGCTGTCTTCAAAAAGAGGGGTGTCTTCTCATAGCAGCAGAGGCGGTTACACAGCCATTCCATTTGTGATTGTAGAAATACCTCCAGCCAACAATGATTTAATGGTGCTTGAAAGATTATGTTTACATTGGGGTATTGGGAATTATTTTTCTGCCAGTTCTCAGAGTTCTCCAAATCATGCCATGAATAATTTTGATTGTGATGTATTTTTAACAGGTGATTCTGAATTGCATTCTGCTTTCTTTGTCAGCCTAGTGGTTTGTATTTAGTATAGTACTTAGTACATTATTCTGTATGTCATTTTAGTAGCTAAATCAGTTATCTGTTGAGTAAGAGGTCTAACAGTGTGAACTCTACAAAGCTATGTATTAAACTATAATTCCTCTCAAATTCAATGGGAATTATTCCTGAATCAGAATACAGGCTTGTTTCAATTTATGAAATGTATAATAACAATTGAGATACAATATCAAATAGTGACTGATCATTAATTTTATGAGCTTATTCAAAATAGTCTTGTATTACATGCCCCCTTTTATGTTTTTCCCTGTCACTAGGAGGCACTCAAGTTTTACAATCCATATTGAATGAAACACTTTATTTGATGTGATTCTGGATAGGAACTCCTTGAGAAACATTTGATTTCCTTCCCAGAGGTTGATTTCAAATATGAAAAAGAGGCAGTCTGTCTGTAGTATAAAATAACTATTATTGCCACTGGTAATATTTAGAATTGGAGTAAGAATTGTTATATTCTGCTTTTAGCAGACTCATAAGACTCAAAACATATTTATCAGGTGCATCAGTTATTATAGCATGTGCTTCTTTCATTGCTATTATGGTTGGAGGGAATGTAATTTGATCATTCTCAACATCTGTTAATATACTTTGCTTAATATAATCCACATTGGTCTTCTGCTTAGTACCTTCCTTTCAATACTCTCCTCTCCTTGATTTTTTTTTCTTATAAATATTCAGACTCTACTGCCAGAACAAGTGCACTCTTTCTCCCATTACAATCTACTGTGCATCTCAAAAACCTGTTCCAGAAGATGGGCAAACCTTGTATAGTTGGCTTTTGAACATATTCAGCAGCTGTAGAGGATGGAAAGACGAAAGGTTCTGGTTGTACTGGTAGTACAACAACAAATTGGGGAGCCATGTAGCCATCACAAAAACCAAATACAAAAATAGACCAGGTGATACTGGTAGTATCAACTGGTAGTGCAGAAACACTAGATTTAGTCATCAGTATTCTTACATTAACAAAAAAAATACTTTATCAACAACACAAAACCACAACTAATATATTGATGTTATGAGTTTCATAGTCTACCTCTTTATAAAATGGCATAAATTGTCTAAATCAGTGGTTTCCAAACTAGGCACCCTGGTGCCATGGTGTACCAGGAAATTTATTTATTTATTTATTTATTTATTTGTATCAATTCTAGACCGCGCCATCTTCTGAATCGGAACTCTGGGCGGTTAACAGGTTAAAAAAGTAAACAGAACAGTTAAGGCCAAAACCCCAGGCAAGATAAATTGGCGGCAAACAAACAAACAAAAAGATTAAAGTAGGTCGCATATGCCTCCTCAAAAAGCAGAGTTTTCAAAGCCTTTTTGAAGGCGGGCAGGGACTGTGCAAGGCGCAGCTCACTCAGGAAATGGTTCCATAATGATGGGCCCACCACTGAAAAGGTGCGGCTGTGCGTGGCAGACCTCCGCGCCTCCCACAAAGTGGGCACCCTGAGTGAGCGTGCCTGCGACATCCATGTGAGTCTGGCCTCAGTTGACCTCTGGGAGATACACTCTGACAGGTATTCAGGAGTCAGGACCCAAGCCGTGGAGGGTTTTGAAAGCAAAACCAGGACCTTGAACCTTTTCCGGAGGGCCACGGGTAGCCAATGCAGGCGAGCCAGAACTGGGATGATGTGGTTGTATGTACGAGCACCCACCACCAGTCTGGCTGCCGCATTTTGCACCCGTTGAAGTCTCTGGACAAGGGTCAAGGGCAACCCCACATAGAGTGTGTTGCAGTAATCAATCCGTGAGATCACGAGGGCCTGTACCTAGGGGCATCACAGAATGCTCTCATTCTCTCCCCCCCGGGGGGAACCCTGACCCAGTCTTGCCAAGGAACTGGGTATCCTGCATACCCTGTTCGCAAGGGAGCTTTCAATGCCCTCAAAAATGCTGCTCCGTTTTTCTGGAAGCTGCCACAGTCAGAGAAATCAGGTCAAATCTTTCCATTACCACCTGTTGGTGGGAGAGAAAAGATCTTCGTGTGTAAGGATGTGTTGCAGGAGATCAAGAGCAAGTGAGTCGATGTTATTTCGGATTACTAAGTATGGATGTAAAACTTGGGCAAATAGGAAAGCTACCTGGGGGCAGGAAGGAAATGGCTCATATTAAATACATAGGAGACCAATACCATAGACTGCCAGAAAGAAAAAATAAATGAGTTGTAGATCAAACCAAGCCTGAACGTTCAATAGGAATGGAAGTAATTTAACTGGACTAACATTTTGAGGATACAGACTGAAATCCTATTGGCTACAGAAGATGAGCAGCATAATTTTCAGTGCCTGAGAAGACAGCTGAAAGGATAAATAAAGGCATAGCTGAACAGGGAAGGATGAGTAATCAATTCATTTTGGCACAAGTAGCTTATGTTATAGTGCTTTGTACATACATATACAGCTATATTAAGTTTTTAGCTTTAACTTCTAACTTGCTTGACTTCTTACTAAGACTCTGAAAAAGAAATCGGTGCAATTCATACATGATTCAGCCTCTTGTTTTCTTTTTCCACTGATGAAGCAGAGTCAGTTTAATGCTGGGCAGTTTTTAAAACTATACATGTATTTCAGAATGATCTCACCAATATCCACACAGTAGGATAAAAATGACAAAAAGGAAGATGAGTAGATTTATTACAGTATGAACATTTTGTGGAGACTCATATTTTTTGTAGTGGAATCTTAGGAAGATCAAATGTAATAAGCGAGCCAAGTATCCTTTATACAAATGAATGGAAATTCCATTTTGCTGCGGATCAACATTGAGAATTTGATGCATTGAATGCTTGTTTTGATAATACAGTATTGAAACAAATACAGTATCCTTTTAACAAGACGAACTTGCCTGCTGGTATATCAAATTTAAGGACATCATAAAAATGGTGCATTATAGCAATAGGTGGCAGCAAAAGTCCTTCATATCTTAGCTGTTCAACTAAATGTCAATGTAGTGTTCAATATAATGTCTTTGAACAGCCGTCTAATATGGAGCAGAATCAATACGAGTACTTTTTAAAGAATTACAAGAATTTAACATTACATAGGCAACTGAAAACAGTGGACTATCAAAAGGTGAAAAGGATTATGCCCATCATATGGAAGAACCTACTCAAAATAATTGATTGAAAATAAGCAGGGCAATTACTGAATGGCATGCAGTGAAACGGGCCATTAAACATACATCTCTGAAGAATTCATGGAATCATAGATTAGTGAAAGTTGCTGTGAGGTTGGAGGTTGCTGTGTCCCTGTGTTGATCTTTCACCAAGCCTCATAAACAAAAGAAACTTTATGTTTCAAAAACAGAGAATGTGAAGGTCTACAGTATATGGTGTTTGTGTGACTATAGAGGACTTGGCAAACCTTTGTCTAAAGAACTGCCCTCCTTACAGACACACAGTCATACTACTCTTGCTCATCTTGGGGGGAGGGGGGAAGCGCCCAGGTACAGTCAGATGTGGTAGAGATTGAGCATGTTTGACTGCAACTGGAAAGGAAGTGGACTGAACTCTTTGATGTCAGGGTTGCAGATCAGGCTTTAGTGTCCCGTTGGGGATAGCTTTGATATGTCCTCTGATAAAGATAAGCCTGGAAGGTTCTACTCCCCAGCTTAGTCCTTCCTTTGAAGTATTCAATAACAGAAGATGAGATGAAGGTGTGAACTCTCAATTTCCAATCTGACTTTTGCCTTTTGTATCAGTTTCCCAGGCTCACTGAAGCATAGAAGAGTCTAGCAACTCAAGTTTGCATTTCACACTCCTCAAGTTCTTAATTTTCTCACAGGAGATGTAACACAGTGAGACTTGCAACAAAATGTTCCATCTTGTTTTATGGGTCAAAAAATTCCTTTGCATCATTGTGAGGGTTCGTTGTTACTAAATTGTGGTTCCGAGGTGCAAGGAAGATTGTCCACTCTTGTTATTATTTTCTAATAAATGTTTATTTATCACAACAACTTCTGGGCTTAACGGGTTCATTTCTATAGCTTGTTTGGTTTCTTCAGTATCAACATTCAACGAAAATGGGTTTATAATGGGAGTCAAACATGGAGGTTGGGACATTTCTTCAGGGAAGGTTCATAGTGAGGAGATCCCCGACCGAAGCACTGGCTTCCACAACAGGGGTGGCGAGCCCACTGTGCCACCGGACACTCTCTCTCCTTCATCAGAGATCTGCCTCTCCCCCTCATCGCCAAGACATTGGCTGGCCATCATAATGGGTGAACATCCACCACCGAAGTCCAGTCTTGGTCCACCTTCACCTCATACATCCTTTCTCTTCCCTCTCTCCTCAACGTCTGGGTTCCAACGTCCTTTAACGACCTTTTCCCCTCCTCCTCCACCGGTTCTCCTCGCGATCTTTCCTTTGAGCGCGCACCCTTCTCTCCTTTCCTGTCAATCATTACTCCCGGGTCTATATCACTAACCCCCTGGGCTCCCACCCAAAAAGCCTCCTTCTCTTTTTCTATGCTTGTTTCCTGCTTTTCTTCACATTCTGTTCTTTCTCCTATTTTTCCATCTTCTGCCTTCTCCTTCTGTTCTTTTTTCCTTTCTTTTTTTTTAAAAATATTTTATTACAAATTTATAAAAAAGTAGATAAACAGCAAAATAACATAAGGAAGAGAAAATAACACACAACAATATAACAGAAGTATAACAGATATAGACAGAAAATGCAATGCTACCCACCCACCCTCTGGACTTAAACAAAATTACAACTTTCATATTATTGACCGACCCATTTCTCTCCAGAAATACATTGAGTCTTCTCCAGGTGTGTACCCTTTACCTTTTTGAAATACATATACCAGCAATTTATCCCATATTCCGTTAAAGTCATTAGACTTGGTCAGCCCTTTCCTAATTTTAATTTCACAAGTCAATTTATCATTAATAGCTAGATTCCATAACTCTTTATACCATTCTTCCATTACTAATTGATTATTAGATTTCCAATATTTGGCAAAAATCAGTCTTGTGGCCGTAACCATTATAATTACCAATTCCCCCTCCTCTTTCTTCAGTTGTGTATCTGCAACTATATTTAACAATACCAGCTGGGGGGACATTGGAATCTTTTTCCCTAATATTTCTTGCATTTCATTAAAAACCAAATTCCATTCAAATTTCCTTTTCTCACATGTCCACCACATATGTAAATATGTCCCTTTATCTTTTTTACATCTCCAACATATTGGAGATATTTCTTTATTTATTATATTTAGCTTCACAGGTGTTATATACCATCTCCAATATACTTTATAACAGTTTTCTTTAACTCTCACTGACATATTCTTCACTATTCTTTTATTCCACATTTCCCCCCATTCTTCCTTTTTTATCTCTTTATTAATACCTTCTTGCCAAATCTGTTAACTTATTACTTTTTTATTATCCTCCTGAATTAATATTTTATATATTTCACTTACAATTCCTTTCCATTTTTAGTCCATTTTTCCAGTTGTATAATGTTCAACCAGGAAATATTTCCTCCCAATTTTTCCTTTATGCTTTGTCTACTCTGCATTTGCTTTAACCAATCCCGCAAGTATATACATTTTTATCATTCAGTAGCATGTTTAACTTCGCTTTTAGATTTTCTGGGAAATTCTTAATCTCTGTTATTCATGTCAAAGGTGAAATTAATGGGCTTAAAATCTCCCTAAAGTTCCTCCAACATTCCATAGTATTTTTCAAAAATGGATTATTTATCATTTTCACCTGAACTTTAATGTCTTCCTTAAAAAAAAAAATCTCTTTTTGTGTAATTCCTAGTCTCTCAAATTAAATTATCATTTCCTATTATTAACTCTGGAATATGTCTTAATTGATTGGCTATGTAATATAGCTTAATATTAGGTAACCCTAAACCACCTTCTTTTTGTGGTATATGCCATAAACTCTTATTGATCCTGGCTTTTTTATTGCAATTGCAAAACATATTAATTTTACCCTGGATCCCTTTAAGTTCACTTTCATCCCATTTTATAGGTAACATCCAAAATAAAAAGTTTAATTTGGGGATAATTTTCATTTTACATACTGAAATCCTTCCAAACCAAGAAATCCTTAATTTTTTATATTCTTTTATTTGTTCAGTGATCTCCTTCTTAACTTTCTCAATGTTTATCTTAATCATATCTTGTAAGCTCCATGTTAATTTTATCCCCAAATAATTAATGCTATTTATTACTTTACCTTTAAATACTTCTCTAAATAATTTTTTCTCTTCTTCACTATAATTTAACAACATACATTCTGATTTGTTCCAATTAACCTTTAATCCTGTTGCTTCTTCAAATGCCTTTAAATGCTTCTGTAATTGGTAAATATTAATCAATGGGTTTTTAATCACTAATAATGTATCATCAGCAAATAAATTAATTTTATTTGACTTCCCCTCTTCAACTTCTTCTAGTTCTTTATCCCTCCATATTGCATTAGCCAACATTTCCATTACAAGTATAAACAAAACTGGAGATAATGGGCAACCTTGTCTAGTTCCTCGGTCCAGGGTAATACTTTCTGTTATTCCATCATTCACTGAGACTCTAGCCTTATTATAAGAATACAACTGATTTATTATATTACTAAATTAAGCACTAAAACCTAATTGATTAATTAGAATCTTTAAGGTACTCCATTCAACTGTATCAAAGGCTTTAAAAATATCTAATGAGATTATTCCTACCTTCCAATTTTTACTATTTGCTAAATACATGTTATTCATAACTCTTTTAACTAAATCTGCCATATGTCTACCTCTAACAAAGCCATTCTGATCTTTATTTATATATTTCCCTACAAAACTATTTAATCTGTTAGCCGTAATTGCTGTAAATATTTTTGCATCCTGATTAATCAATGAAATTGGTCTATATGAATCCATAAATGTTGGATCTTTATTTGGCTTTAAAATCATTATTATTGATTCTTCCTTTCATTCGTAGATGGCGCACCCTCTGCTTTCTTTTCTCTCTGCTCTGCTTCCTCACGATCATAAACTTGTATAGACAATGGATCAGCACTTTGTGTCTCTTGAGCATGAAGAGACTTTATTCGGCTGATTTTTTTAAATCTCACAGTGACACTGGGATTTAAAAGGTATTCTACCAGAAAGGTACACTTTACCAGGGCCCTGAAATCTTTGGCTACCAAGTTAAGCTTGTAACCTCAATAATTTTGCAAGCTCCTGAATCTCTGAATCAGCAGCACTGGCTTCCTGTTTCCCTTGTTAAAATGGGAATATACCTATGGGCATAGTTCTTATGAAAATAGTTTACAATGTATTATAGCTACCTAGATTCTCATGGCTAATGATGATGAAAGCCCAGTTCCATCTGAGAGCCACCTCTGCCTGTGCCACAGTCAGAGCATCTGTACAATAGGAACATAAATGCTGCAGTTTACTGTATTTTCTAATATAAAAGAAAGAAAAGCCAGGAATTGTCTAGCACTGGCTTCAGATCTCTATCTTTGTGAGTATATTTTCCACTTCCAGTGAGCTCTGTTGAGTTACTTCCTTGGACATGACTACCTGCACACATTTTCTGAAAGATTTGGGGGGAAACCCAAAACTGTCCATGATAATGCAGTGATGTCAGCATAGTGATTAATTATTTTTATATCAAGCAACTGAGTATTTGAAGAAATTGGCTCTAAAAGAAAAAAGCAACACTTCGCTTGATGATGCTTATTTGTTTTTTCTTATTTTCTCCTTCAAATAATTGTTTTAAAGAACATCAAATAAAACAGTCCAAGTTTCACAAACCACATGATTACTACTGTTGGGTCAAGGAGCCTTCTTTCCTACTTTCCTATAACCAATCCACCTCTGCTTTCAGAATCAAGGTTGTGTTATTTTATTCCATATCCTTGAGAGAACATGATTCTGCAGGGAACAGAAGGGGCAAGGGAGACAAAGATACTTGATACTCTTGAGGCAATACGAGTTTAAGCTGTACTTGTGGTAGGGTCAAGGCAAACTGGAACAAAATGTGTTTTTTACAAAGCCAAATGGGATGGAGTCTCTCAGACAGAGGCTTTGAGATATCCTCTAATTAGAAAACAAAACAAAACTGGTGGAGTGCTTAACAGAAAAATTATAGGGTTGTTTTTATTACTTATAACAAAAACAGATTATGGCATATTGATTATAGGAATCAAGGGCCTGTGAGCTGTTATTTGCAGGAACCTTTCTTGTTTTGTCACTGATATTATTAAAACAAAACCTACTCAACCTGTTTCACGTGTTTGAATGAGCTGTAGTTGCCATGATCAACCAACCAATTTGTGCAACAGGAAAAATAAGCAGCCCCTGTGGATTACAGTGGAAAGTCTAGAACGGTGGTTCCTCACTAGAGGGGGACCGATGTTCTTAGACTCCCAAAAAACTTGCCCCAGATTAGAACTGGAAGTTTTAATCTATGAAATTCTGCGGACCCAAGGTTGGGAACCCCTCATCTAAAAGCAAAAAGAAGAAAAGGTAGAGATGTTTACAAGAAAGTTCCAGGCATTATATTCACAATCTGCTCACAGAATTTAAATAACAAAACAGAAACAGATAAAACACGTTTCTTCACAGGAGCTGCAGACCAAAACATGTGGACAATATCAGATTGAATAAGTCTTAATGTCTTTCAAGCTCTTCATTCAGCAGGGTTTGGACAGTGGAGTGCATAATGACGTTCTCCTTTTGCCTTGATTCCCGCATTCATCTCATGCTCTGTAGCTTGGGTCACGGTCTCAAGGAAGATTCATAAGATCATGTCATCCTGGGCAGATTGTGAGCTGATTCCCCAGTGGCTGCTCAAAAGGGGCTTCAAAGCTTAACAGTGCATTCCCACCATGGCCCATGAGAAACTTCTTCTCTTTAATTTACTCTGATCCTCAGTATGAATGAGATTCCTGATGTTATTTCCTTGGGATGATGTCCAGGTGACTGTCCATGACATATGGCCGGCCAATCAGGTGAGGCAGACAAAAAAGAAGCCAGTGGTTATAAAGATCGTTATAAAGATTCAAAAATCCATGCTCGGTTGTACTGCCTTGAATTATCTCTCTTTCTCTTCCTCACATGCAATGAAATTGGTAAGGAACAGAATAGGATGCGCAGTGAAATTGCATATCCCCTCTATTGAATCTTTAATAACAAGCATTACCATAAGCCTCAGACCTACAGGTTCATTGCAGAGTAATTCCTAAAATGAATAACTTCCTTTCACAGACCGAAGCCTGCAGTTTTAATGCAAGCATGCTGATCTGCAAATTGTCGTCAGATCTTTTTTGACTGAAAGCTGGGATTAAACAGTCAAGAATGAAGGAGTAGTTCCACATTAAACCTGTTTTGAGCACAACCTTCATCGCTCTCTACAGGAATACAAGACACTATTTCTGAAACATCAAGGTCACTTACTAATTTGTCAGTGAGATACCACAAAACTCCATTTCTTTCAGTTTAAATGGAATCCCATTCTGTTCCTTACCAATGTCATGAGCAGAAGAAAAGAAGATCCAGATTGCACAATTAAGGGTTCAATTTTCGAACAATTTTTAAAACATTGTCTTGAAAATATATAGATCTCTTCAGAGAGAGAGAGAGAGAGAGAGAGAGTCTTACACGAAAATAAGATATAATTTTTCTAGCAGCTAACAAAAACAAACAAAAAACAAACAAACAACAACTGGGTTTCTCAAATATAAACTTGAGTGCCCAACATTACTGGGGTTAATACCAAACCATAAAGATGACACTAACAAACAGTCCCTCTACCCTTTCATCCTTTTCACTTCTACAACTGGGATATTCCACCAAACTTCTTTCAGTTGGCAAGCCTGTGTAGGAGTGATTGCCAACTTGCTCAACATGGGTGAAAAGCCCATTCCCCTTTCTAAGTTGCATTCATTTCTCCTGAGTTACACTCATTTCTTGTATTTCCTCCCTGTTTGAGAATCTCCTTTCCTGGGTCTTGTTTGGGTCACCTCTTTTTATCTGTGTCTACTTATCTCAGATTCCCTACTCCCACAAACTCTATCTTAAAAAGAAAAATCTCTAAGGTTTTCAGGGTTGACAATATAAAATATGTTGTCTCATAGCTCTTAGCGGGCGATGGGGATCCCTGCCAACATCCTCACAGTCTAGTAAGATATCTACTGATGAACACTGTAAACAGTTTTACAAAATGAGTCTCTTTTTATTCACAGTTAAATAGCAAGCAGCACGAGCAATTATAACAACATCAATGTGCTACAGTTTGTACACCCAAGACCTCGGCAACAGCACGAGGCAAAAGTTGCTTGTAGGATTGCAAAGTTCAAGGGCACTTTTAAATTACAAATTCAGAAAAAAACCTAATACAAGTGACCGCCCCCCCCCCTTGATAATGGGGGTTAGGGACCCAACCGCAATAATTGAAAATCCGTTATATGCGGATGCAGGTCAGGTTGGGCCTGGGGGGCCTAGCTGGGGGCCTTTGTACTTACCTCCAGCCTGACACTGCCCCAAACAGGCCTGCGAGGGCCTTCCCGGGCCTTCTGGCAGCCCTTCTAAATAATTTAAAGGGGATTTAGAACTCACTGATTCATATATAATTCAAATTGTATCCCAGACATGCTACTATATGGGAATAATTTTATCTGATAGTTCATATACTGCCAGCCACTCTTGTGAAATTAAATTTATCATTGACCCTTTTTGTGTGCCTGAAAATTACTCTTAATTTTTAATTTATTTAATAGATACATTTAAATTTTTCATGTTAGCTTTGAATTCTCTAGCCTATTTTTATTCTAGGCTATACTAAAAGGCTGCTTAGAGATACACCCCAGGATAATAAAGTAAATATATGTTTTAAAATTATTTGGTAATAAGCAATAAAAGCTTAGATCCTATTTGCTCTGCCTCTCTGTGTGATGTAAGACAAGAATGCCAGTGATATTTGCTGCTTTTGTTTGTGATGGTAAACATGTATTTTGACCTTTACTTTATCATGTCAGAAAATGTACCACCATTACTTTGATCTGCACTACATCAATTGTTCTGAAATTGAATGACCATAATTGAATACCCAAGCTGAATATGAGACTGCAGACCAGCTCTACTGCATTAGAACCTGTGGACAGACTGACCTACTAAAGATCAACATTCATAGGGTACTTGTGTTGTTGTTTTTTACATTGGTAAGCTTCGTATGTCTTCATTTTTGAACTTGAAAAATTATCAGCCGTTTAGCTGTTTGGAACAGAGCACTTTAGAATTTGCCTCAGTGTTGAGAAATGTTAATGGATTCTGAGAACACTTATACAAATGTATAAAAGCTCTTTAAAATAACAGGCAATTTTGGATTTTCCTTCTGCATGCAGAATGTAGATTTTGCTTAGGTTACAACACCCATAGATAAAACTAGAGGAATTTGGTTAATAGTTGGGCATTAATACCCAAAATGAAATAATTACTTCATCATCAATATATATGCATTTATTTAAAAGCATTTATATATGGCAATTCACTTTCAAATCCAAAGTAATTTATAAATAATAGAGAAAATGCTCAACTATCATTCAGTTCTCCCACTTGCTCTACCAGTTCTTGACTTCTTTTACATTTCATTGTGAATCCAATCTGCAGAGAGTAGGCCTATTAAATCAGTGGAGAGTTGATGACTCAACTTCTCTGAAAATTAAAGTAAACTGTAACTACAGTAGACACATTTGACTCTATGGAACCTATGGAGGAGTTGGTTTGATGAGTCAATGGGCTAGGGTCCACTGAATCAGTGTTTGTGAAACATCATAGGGGTTTCAGCCATTATATATGTTCTCATATAGTGATCTACTGTATTATTTTATTTGTGCCATGCTTTTCTGACAAAATTTGCTTCCCAAAGTGAATTACATTCACAGCATGTCACTACAAAAGCCAATTCTGTACTATGCTAGTGGTAAGTAACATACACCACATGACAATAAAGTAGAAGCCCTCTAGCTGCTTTTAAAAGATAAAGACAGTCACAACAGTGGACATCAGAGAACAAAGTCCTTGGGACAAACAATGGGAAAATTCCTTTTAGATTGCAACCCTCAAGTCATCTCTGATGGTGACAGGCACAACCAGTGAACCATCTGGGGCCAGGCAGATTTCACCATCCTTTTACCTTTACCTCTTGCTTCGATAGAATGGGTACAGCTTCTAGTACCTTTAGCTGTATTGGTAGTGGTTGAGCCTAGGAGGCTCTTTTCTTGGCCTCTGTGCTTGTGGGGCATTATTGAATAACAAGAGTAAAATAAGAGAATCATCCAAAGCATGTGAAACTTGCCTGGACATTTGCCTTCCTAAAATTTAACATGATCTTAACAGGCAGAACTGTGAAATACTTTTCCATGTGGTGTTGCTGTAATATCCAAAGCCATTTGGAGAAATTTAAATAATCCAATCTCAGGGAGCTATCTGACATCAGTTGTGCTTCAGTCACTCCAACTTAAGCACCATCTTGTTTGTTTGGGGTTTTTTATTGGACAAACCCAATCTCGTTTCCTTTTTGCACACAGATAAAAGAATAAAATGAGCTACAACTTAATGTTGGCAAAAGGAAGATGGTAAAGTATTTCATCTTCTCAGAAGAAATAGATTGGTGCTGTTTGGAAGCAATATGCTTTAAGCATTTATTTAAAAAGCAAGGAAAATAGACCGATCTAAAGAAACAGCAGAATTCATTGAAATGACAAGAATCAAATCCTGTGTCAAAACTTACATCTGCAACTACAGAACTTTATTTATCCTATAGGAGTTTATTAAAGCCACTCATTTATAGGTAAAATTAAGAAGGTAGATGTGGTGTTTACCCATCCATAGTCAAATGTGTTTGTGCAGGAGGATGCAAAGAGTTAATGCTGTGGACCAATGAGGGAGTGTGGAGGCGGAGCCCACATGTTTAAAAGGCTCGGTCTGAGGGATGTGAGAGTTAGATAAGGTTAAGAAAAGTTAGGATAAAGAAGAAATATGATGAATTAGATTGAGATGTGAGATGTGAGACAGATCAGAGAGGTTTGAGTATAGTAAAAGGACAGAATGTGAGTGTAATCTGCTTAGTGGAACTTTCAATTAGGACACACAAGAAAACCTTAAATTGAGACAGCTTGTTGAATTCAATAAACATTATTTTACTTTATTAACATTACAGCTTGACTGAGACTCAGTTATGTCAACTGAGTAACCCTGAATGATGGCAGCGAGAGTAAAAAGAAGGCATGTACAGGCCAATGGTCCGTGAAACGACTGGGGGCTCTGTATGGGTTCACCGCAGTAGATCTAAGAACAGCTCACACAGATACACTGAAGAAAATATTTAGTAGCTACAATGTTTAAGTCATAAATGTTAGATAGATTGACTCCATTGTGTGACAGCTAAAATATGGGCAAGACGCTTTAAGATGGAAATCGGAAATACAATGTCTTTGTGGTTCTTCAGTTCCACCAACTCTTTTACCAGGTTGCGCAAAGTTTAATTCAGGTTTTGGACATAAAAGGCACTTGCTATTGTTATTTCCATGTTCATTCAATATTGGTTTAAACAAGACATCAGAAAGGCAGACAATCAGGTACCTTTTTGGTTGTGGGAGAGCACATGCATATGAATAAGGGGAAGGGAAACTATGAGGTTGGATTACAACCTATCTCTGCTCATGATGGACACAACCAGAAATTCATCTGGTTCCCAGAGGCAAACTTGTTAGAGTGTTTTTTTTTAAAAAAAACAGAGACCTGTTTGCATACATTAAGTCTTGTTAAACTGACAATGTCATCAGCTGGGACAAATTGTTGGAAATTAAACCTTTTTCTACTTTTATCCCAAAGCATCCATGGCTCCTGTGTAATCCCTTTCGTCAATGGGAAACCCATGTTGTAGGTATGACGGGAAGAGGAATCTTTACTGAAAATAGCCACTGGGATGACTTTGCTGACAGCAGTGGTTTTCGCTAATTAAAGACATTGCCCTTCCCGTGAACCTCATGGGTTCCTGACAATAAAAGGGATTGTATGCTACCTTGGGACAAAAGTGAAAAACCCCTGATTCATGGGGGGGGGGCAGAAAATCCCAGCTGCTGATGGTGTAAGTGTAAGTCTTACATAGAATCATAGAATCATAGAGTTGGAAGAGACCTCGAGGCCCATCCAGTCCAACCCCCTGCCATGCAGGAACCCCATCACAATATTTCCAAGAGATGGCCATCCAGCCTCTGCTTAAAAACCTCCAAAGAAGGAGACTCCACCACCCTCCATGGCAGCATATTCCACTGCCCAACAGCTCTAACTCTCATGAAGTTCTTCCTAATGTCCAAATGAAATCTCTTTTCCTGTAGTTTGAAACCATTGCCCTGAGTCCTAGTCTCTGAAACCATGGAAAACAAACCTGTTCCCTCTTCAATATGACATCCTTTCAAATATTTAAACATAGCTATCATATCCCCCCTCAGCCTTCTTTTTGAAAGGCTAAACATTCCCAGTTCCCTAAGCCATTCCTCATAAGACATTTCTTCCAGACCTTCAACCATCCTGGTCACCCTCCTCTGTACCCGCTCGAGGTTGTCAACATCCTTTTTAAATTGAGACGCACACCCAGGTGGGGTCTGACCAGAGCAGAATAGAGTGGTACTATCACTTCCCTTGATCTAGACACTATGGTTCTGTTGATGCAACCAAGAATCGCATTGGGTTTCCTAGCCGCCGCATCACACTGCTGACTCATGTTCAATTTGTGGTCCACCAAGACTCCCAGATCCCTTTCACAGGTACTATTTTCCAGCCAGGTATCTCCCATCCTAAATCTGTGCAATTCATTCTTTTTACCTAGATGCACTACCCTACATTTCCCTCTGTTGAAATCCATTCCGTTAGCTTTAACTAAACAAATAGGATTTCAGCCAGTATTTTCCTCTTGGGATGCTGTTTTAGATATGGAATCTGGGTATTATCTAGTGAGGTTTTCTGACAATGCTTATTCATTCATTAATGCAAAATCCCCAGATAAGCTTTTTCTCCAACAATATCATACGTTTCTAATCCCTGCACTGTATGGAACTCTCAGCTTTGAAGCCTCTATGGCCCTTCTATGGACCATTTTCATATAAATTGCCCAAAACACATCAGAGACTGAAAGGATGGTCAGTCGCTCGTTCTGACACCCAAATGTTTTGTTAATCCACTCCCACTGTAAACCATTGTGCTATTTTCTGAAATATTGCAGCATTGCCACTTCTATGCTGTCTTTCATTTTCATGAACATCTGGAGAAATTGAGTGCATTCCATCTAAAACCTCCTCTTTGCCTGCAATTTTGCAGGCACAGTCCCCTCTTGATGTGACACTTAGCCTGCATGTTTCTTCCAACCCTGTCAAGAAATACATTTCCTTTTTTTAAAATTCAGACTTTAAATGCTGATTGAGTGGGGGGGGGCTATTAAAAAGCATTAAGACTGAATTATTGCTGGAAAAGCTGTGTTAAGTTACAGTATATAAAATGCTAAGCGGCTGACATTAACAGTTCAGCCAAATCTTCTCAGCTCTCTTGCTATTTTTCATGAAAAGACTTGCTAATGTGACCTCAACAAGCAGACATGAGATGTCACTTCCCTGATGGCTCCAGAGTCAATGTATAAAGCAGACAAATCACTCAGGATTAGGAAAAAATTGCTTTCCCGCTGTACGTAATACCTGTAGCCTTCCTTTGCTGTCGCCCTCTTATCTATAATATCTGCTTCACTCTCTTCTGCACACTGCACATCATACATTTCATGTGTTTGCCTCCCCTGGGGTAGATTTTTTTTTAAAAAAAGTTCACATTTTTAAAAATAGAATGCAAAAAGATCTAATTTTCCTGAAACAGCACTTTTAAACTGTTAACTGAGAGAAAAGGGATCAGAGGATTGTAATTCCTAATCTATGATTATTTGTTTGTTTTGTATATTTGTTATCTTTAAAAGAATGGAATGATATTTGAAGCTTTGCTTTGTGGATACTCTTTGAAAAGAAATTTTAATGACACTAACAACACTCTCTGTCCCAATAACCATATCAAAATAGCCATTTTTCTTTTTAGATATCCAGCAGAGTTTATTGCACGCATAAATGATGACAAATTTTAAAGACACTTTAAATAAATGGCTTTGATTTGGTCGCTCACTCTTGCTGGTTTTCAGCCACTTGAGAGCATTCATGCTGGCTTAGAGATGGTGGAAACTGTAGGCCAATGTATCTGGAGTGTGCTCAGTTGAGGAAGTGTGGGGTTGAGTGTTGGAAGAGGACGCCTAGAGAGACCCACTTCTACGTCTCCACCACTCCTGGAAGCTCATTGTGGATCCTTCAAATGATCACGATATCTCAGTTTAACTTACTATAGAGCTCTGTCATGAGCATACAATTTGTGTAGGAGTGGAAGTAAGGAGTTGTGCCTGTATCATCTTTACCTACAGGAAGGAAAGGGTTGAAAAGGAGAATACAGACATAATAAACACACACACACACACACACACACACACACACACACACACACACACACACACACACACACAAATACTAACCCAATAATTTACACCTTCCAAATCCTATTCTATTTAGTACAGGCAAACTGTGACATCACAGATAAAATCTACAGCTCTGAATCCAAATTATTCATTGAAGGAGGGCTCGTTTGGCACCTTTTCTCCCTGTGCCCCACAGAATAGATCAACTTGTTCAAATGAAAATACTGCTTACAGGAAGGCAAAATTCTCACAGTAGAACTATGTGTGTGTCTAATGAGAAGTAAGCCTTATTGTACTCAATGGAACCCACAATGAATAGCCTGTGGGAGAAGAAGGGGAGCTAGTCTGACCATGTGTCCTTTTCAAGACAGCCTTCAAGGGGCCAGAGGATCTCAGTGGGTAGGCCCCTTCCTCACAAAGCTGGTGCCCTGAGGACATAGGGATGTCCCTATCTCCATTCAGAGAAATGTATGACATGACTGAGAAGTGCAAGGCTGTCAGGCATGTCTCTCTGCGCTCAAATCTGCACAAAACAGATTCACCACTCTCATCACGATGTACAGAGCTGATCTAGTTGACACTAGCCCTATGCCAATGTTTGCTCATGTTTATGGCGAAATTCGTGGTAGGTATTGAGGGTGTACCTGTATGCCCAGCCTCTGAATGTCCTTCTTATCTAGAAATGTGCCAGATTTTCTCACACTGAGTACAAAAATCTGAAGAGTGCCTTTTGCTGCATGTGGTTACAGAGCTGCCAGAAGGAACCTTCAATGCATGGAAATCTCTCATGCTGTCAGGTGAATAGGCACCTTTGTAAGTAGAGCTTACCTGCATACCAACATTTCAACCATGATTTTTTCCCTCCACAATATTCAGGTGAATGTCTAAATGCCCCTGTAAAAAAGTCCTTGTCATGTCAGAACAAATGAGCAGTTGTTTGTCTCATGCAAATGATGTGTTAACCATACCATCTACTTCTGCCGTGCAGTGTGGAGGGGGTGGGGAGCCACTATCAGGATGAGCAAGTGCAGAAGCAGAAATGCCAGCTAAATTCCTAGAAGAAGGGGATCAAGGAGTGATAGACCAGCTTTGAGTTTAGGGGGGCATTTCTTCAGCTTCAGGAACATCTAGATCTAGAACAGTGATAGCGAACCTTTTAGAGACCGAGTGCCCAAATTGCAATTCAAAGCCCACTAATTATTCTCAAAGTGCCAATAAAGCCATTTAAATTGAATACAGGTGGCTGTGAAGGGGCAATACCGGGTGCCCACAGAAAGGGCTCTGGGTGCCACCTTTGGCACCCATGCCATAGGTTCGCCAACACTGATCTAGAAGCTGCACTGCCAGCCCCTCTGAATGAAGCTGGAATTACTGGAAGAGCCATGTCCATTACAGAAAAATAAGACCCCAAATATTTTGGCCAAACAAGAAATGAGAAAAGGTGTGTACCCCATTAGTGGCTACATAGTTGAACATCTGACTTGCTATGTGCTGCCAATTCTTACTTATATACAGTGAACCCTTGTATAACAAACTGTTTGCATAACATAAAATCTGTACAACATAAAAAATTCCGGAGATAGCGGAAATTTGCTTAACAGAATCGCCTATGGGCCGAATCCATACAACATAAAAACAGTGGCGATTAGGGATTACTCCATTTTCAGTGCATTCCTATGGGACACTTGTATAAAGGAAGATTTGCTTAACAGAATTTGATTTGGAACAAATTAATTCCTTTGTACAAGGCACCACTGTAATAGCAACCCTAATAGGGCTTTAAAGGTAAGTGAGGTATTGAAGGAGTACGTTTGACAGTTCCACTTCCACCCCTCAGGGAACCTCCATGGCTGAGTGGGAAACTGGCCCGGTACTCTTGAATCCTGGTACAACAGCATAATTTTTAAAGACACAGGTCATGGAACTGGTTCCAGTACGGTATGTACCATAGACTGCCCTTCTTCTTGGTATGCACAGTGGAAACTAATTTACCAACTGCCATGGTAACAAGTTCAGAGAAGTCACACTGAATGCAATTTCTTTTTCTCTGTTTGCATCTATATGTTTCCTTCACCTTGTTGTACAGACAGCAGGCAACTAAAAGACAAAGGCACCATGAATCGTTATTTGAGATCCTGGAGGAAATGTCATCAGATGCTTTTGCTGGGAATGAATTGTAGATCATAACAGAAAATGGCAAAGTAGGCAAAATATAAATAACTGTCAACTTTTGAAGAGGGTGTAGTTGTACCCAAATGAAATGATTTAAACACAAATGAAAAACCAATAAAAGTGAGGAATAAATGTACATGCACTCATAGGGGCATAGGATGACAATAATATTTTCAGAACAAGGTATGATTTTTTGTTTTAGTAACAGTAAAATCTGTCACACTTACGTAAGAATGTTTAATTCTGATGCAAAAAAATATCCCTTATTAAACTTCTATATTGATACATAAGAAATGGTGAAAAAAATGTGTGTGTACGAGATCAGAATAAACCAACTTGGCATTGAATTGTAAATATGAAAAGAACTGCTTTTTATCTGTGACCTGCACTGTACTTATCCATCAGCACAAAACATTCAAGTGATTCAGGGTCAAGGTTAAGGTCAGCACAGCAAAGATACCTGCAAATGATCACTGAATGTAAACTTGGAATGTCAATAACTTTGTAGATGACCCAAAGGTACCATGTTTAAGGACTTTTGGATGAATGTTGGAGCCGAAATTTGCTAATATTGCTGTATACAGATGAATGTATAAAAATATAAAAATATTACACATTTTATTTTAGAGTTACAGCGAGTTGCAAAGTTTTTGCTCATTTTCTTGTGTAGGAGGCAAGCTGGCCACAGTGTCCTTCTGTGTAATAAAATGGAACCAAACAATACATTACACACTACTGTTGTTGACATTACAAGCAAGAGCATTTCCAGAGAGCATGAATGTATCCTTAGCCAAGTATGGAAAGTTCTTCTCTCAAGAGCTCTTCAGAATGACAGAACATTAAGTCAGAAATGATTCCCTAAACATTACAATACAGTACATATAAGAAAAATAGGTGCCTGGAGTAGGAACTGGCAAGCAACTCCAGTATTCCTGCCAAGAAAACTCCATGGACATGAGGTCATGAAGAGTCAATCATGACTGTAACAACACAACAACAACAGTCACAGTAGGAACCAACAACAAAATATTTGTATGTGCAGGGCTTCCTGCTCAATATTACAGCTACACAATTGCATTCCATCCCCACTGCACCATACCTACTTTTTCTCCTCTCTGAACTGTTGCAGAGTTTTGAATTATGATTAAATTCCCGCAGCTGCGCAGCAGACATGCAGGGACTCACACAGCAAAATAGGTTCATCTTCCCACATAGTAGTCCATCCACTTTTCTCATTTACAGTCCCTTTTTGGCATCTACTGTCTCAATAACTCACTCTGCAAATTATTGAGAATTATTAGTAAGAGAAAAGATAAAAACATGTCATTACATACAGTCGAACAGATCAAACAGCAAACTAAGAACAAACATAACTGCTTTCAGCAAAGGCCTCTTCAACAAAATGCCAGCAGACAAAAGAGAGGGAATGGGCTGCAGAGTACACAAGTGGAGCTCTCTTTTGAATCAGAAGCAAGGAAGGAACAATTGGTTAGTGATGGATGGACTGACAATCATCCCAGCCCGGAAAGCTCCCTTCCAGCCATACCTACTAGAGCAGGGGTTCTCAAACTTTTTAAACAGGGGGCCGGTTCACTGTCCCTCAGACACTGTTGGGGGCCGGACTATAGTTTGGGGAAAAAAAATATGAACAACAACAAAAAAAAAACAAAAAAAAACAGGTGGACCTGGCAAGTTCAGTCGCACCTTTGAAACCCAGCTTCCTCTTTGGCAAGTGAAAATGGGCGAGGGCCAAGGAAAGTTTTCACCCAACGTACCCCTCCCGTGCCCACTCCAAAGAGGGTCAAGGTGGGAGAAGGGGCAAGCAACGGGCGTCCCCTAATGGAGTCTCGCAGCAGCAAGACAGCAGCCCCGACCCCACTTGCGTCCCATCCGGCAGAGGCACATTTGTGTGTGTGTGTGTGTGTGTGTGTGTGTGTGTGTGTCGGGAGGACACATCTGGGCTGAGCGGGCACTGTGCAACAAAAGGCACCTTTCCCACCGGATTGCTCAGTAACTGCCTTGAACTTGAGTGCGAGGGGGCTGCTACTGCTGCTGCCACCACCGCTACTTCCCCTGTCACCACCACCACAACCGTGCGTGGCTCAAACAAGCCACACACACCGTGCCGAATGGGGTTGGAAGCCAGACCCAGGGCCAGCAGCTCCAGAAGCACCTGCACACTGCAGGGGTGCCAGATTTGGTGGGAGGGAGAGGGGGCAGTTCTCAAGTAGGGAGTCAAGTGGGGGAGGGTTCTGCAATAGCCAATGGTCTGTATTCAGGACCCTGGCAGGCCGGATCTGACCCGCAGGCTGTAGATTGATGACCCCTGTACCAGAGGCAGCATGCAAGGTTTCAAAATCTCTAACATGAACAGTCATTTTGTGGCGACTGTGAGTGGTCTCAGTTGTTCTTCCCTCTCTGCTAGCATTTTTACTAAATAGCTTTTTTCCCTACATTTTGTATGACTCACAACTTCTACAAGGCCTGCTTGCAATTTTGCTTGTGTTTCTGGCCTGGCTGTATAACTTTTTTTAAAAAAAATCTTATATACATACATTTACTCAAATTTATACAATGCATATCTCATGTAGTATTCTATAACTGAGACAATAAATAAGTTAACCCTAATATTGCTACTGGGGAGTGATCAAATTTGACTATATAACTAACAACGTACATACAACAGGAACAGATAACTTGAAAGTTAGAAAAATTAGAAGGAACAATGTATGAATGAAGCTAAACTATCACATGTCTGCTATGTTTAGTCTTTGTTATTTGCCTGAAAAGTATGTTGAATGCAAAATACATTAAGGGACTAGTGATTTTAAGTAGCACCTAATGGAATACTTTTTGATCAGTGTTAAAGATTCTCATATTTTCGACTAAAATCCAGAATGTGTCATTTCTGTTTTGAGAGAAGCATTTGTTAAAATATCCTACCCTGTATGTTTTTAAAATGCAGTTGAAGACCTGGCTATTTAGACAAGCTTCCCTTAACCTCTGACAATCATCTCACTGATCCTGGACTTGATATCTTATTCCGCCACTGTCATCTTTTTATATTATTTTAGATTCTTGTTTCTTATTTTCTTATTTTTGATTGTATCATGCTATTGATTATTTTTATTTACTTTTATTGTCAGTTTTGTTTAATTAATGTGTACATGTTATGTATGTTCCTACTTTTAAAACATCCCTGAATGACCTATGGTCAGATGGGCAATATATAAATCAAATTGATATATGTGTGTATTTTATGTTAGCTGAACAACTAGACCTGAAGGTCTGCTTTTGGCTAGCTCTTACCTTAGTGCTGCCAAATGTATGTCTTTCCCACACCAGTCAGAAAACATATAATTTCATCTTTTGGACTATCTTACAAATTGCCTAATTAACAAACCTGGGGACGTCAAAAACGTCTCTTCCATTTTGTGTTCCATCTTTTAAAAACATGGCCATTTCTAAATTAATCCACATCTTCCTACCTTCCCTGGCCACATTGCTCTACTCATCTGGAAGGAAGAAGGCATAATACTGTGATTTGTGGCCTGAAAGAAAACTACAACTTTTTACATAATCTAGCAAAGCCGTATCAGTTACAGGCAATTGACGTCATCAAGGACACGTCATAGGACTGGATCCTACAGTTTGTTTTCAACCCAAATGCTCCATCATGCATTACCATTTAATGAGGGCGATTCTTGCCTTCTGTTTTGAGGGGATTGCAAGCAGAGTTTTGAACGCAACTGCACAGAGAGATATATTCAGGCAAGTTGGAGAGGTCTGATTTGTATGCACTGTAAAAGGTTCTTACCTTGTGTGACCTATTTTATCTTGCAGTTGAGTGATCCTTCCATTGCCATTGGAAATGCTTCTTCTCTTGTGAGACACCCCCTTTCAATTATTGACAACACTCCTTGTCCCCTCCTGCTGGCCACAGCAACTCAACCCTTTTTAATTTCCCAGCCCCAAAGAGTCAGCACTGCATAAATGGTATAGAAGCAAATCTGGAGATTAGAGATGGGCACGACTAGGGAAAATGACGTTTTCGAGTTGTCGTGTGTCGGAGGCAGCCCGTTTCGGCTCGTTTCCGTTTTCGCAAAAATTCGCAAAAATTAGTCGGTTCGTTTTTTCGTTTTTTCGTTGTCGTTAGTACTGGTTTTGGGGGGGTAGCGGGCTCCTGGAGGCACCTCTGTGGGGTGGGTGCCTCCTCTGGCCCGCTAGGAAGGGGAAGCAGGCTCCAAGAGACCCCTCAACATGGGGGTCTCCTCTCCTCACCTGCTGCTGCAAAATGGCATGCATAGCCATATGGATATGCATACCAGTTGCAGACTATGAGACCAGTGCACTGGTGCATGACCGTCCGTCCAGGAGAACCCTGAGTCAAGACTGGGTTGCACCCGCTATGTCTCACAAAGAAGGGAATCGTACTTGCGTGTAGTGCAATGCAAGTAGATCTGGCTTAGGGTTAAGGTGGGTTAGTGCAAGGGCTAGGGTTAGGCTAGTGACGGGTAAGGTTACGGTGGGCTAGTGGGTTGCACCTCTGGGTGCCTCTCTGACCCACTAAGAAGACAGTGGGTAAGGAGTCAAGGATTAGGGTTAGGGTTAGGGGGCTAGGGCAGGGTTTAGTGGGCTTTTTGGCACATCCCAGAAGTCTCAGTGGCCAAGTGGCCATGCGATTGGTCGGATGGCTCCAAAAATTTGCATGGTCATCCACTCCCACATGGCCACTCGGCCAGCCCATCATTGCGCAGGTGTAAATAAAATAAAATAAAATAAAATCAATGGAGGACAGAGGAGGAGAGGAGAGACATTTTGTTGCAAGAAAAAACTCACTGCTACTGTAAAAAATCTGGCAGTTTATAAATTTTCGCATGTTTCTGTGGTGCTTGTGTGTTTTTGGACCACGATATCGAAAAAAATATTGCGGTCGCCGCCCCATTTTGGATCCCCCGCCCGCACCGCATGGCATGTCGACTCGAGTCCGGCTGCCCAGGACAGGAGAGGGGGGGAAGCCGGGACCCCCCCTCCAGAAACCACCCCTCTGGTAGGTGCCCTGAGCCCTTAGTCAGGCAGGCATTTTTCCGCCTGCTTTTTGGCCCGGGAATGGGTGGGGGGAGAGTTTAAAAGTTTTTTCCTGTGCCGTCCGTGCCGCTTGCGCCGGCGGCGAGACTCGTGCCGTGCGGCTTGTTGCTGCGAGCCTGCGGCGAGTCCCACCAGAGCAGCCCAGGACGGAGGGGGGGGGGAGGCCGGGGACCTCCAGAAACAACCCCTCTGGTAGGTGCCCTGAGGCACGGCAGGCATTTTTCCGCCTGCTTTTTGGCCGGGAATTGGGGTTTTTTTAACTTTTAAAAACTTTTTTTCTGTGCTGCGTGGCATCGCGCGATCGTGCGATGCCAGGAACGACCACGACAAATCAGACCAAATTGTTCGTTTGTCGGTTCGAGCTCGAATTCTGGCGGAGTAATTCCCGTTACCGTTTCCGTAGAGTAACGGAACCGAGTAACGGAAATGGAAACGGGAATACCGCTAAGTCGTGCCCATCTCTACTGGAGATGCATATTGTGATGGAACCCCTGCAGTGAAGTTCATGAATATGCTGTAATAGGCAGCCAATCCCAGAATGTCAGCGGCGTTAAGCCCTATAAAAAGAGTGATAACAAATGGACATTTGTTTAACAGTGCCCCATATATTTCAAAATTTATGATACAAGGCAACTAAGGCCAGATAATTTTTAATCCTCAGTACACTAGATACACATCATGTTTCATAGTACTTCATCACTGTGGAGGCACCCATGTCCATGGGGTCATGTGTATTTTTTTTTTCAAGAACTCTGCATCTTGCCATTCACAGTTGAACACCTGACTTGAAGCTGAACTATCTCAGAATATACACAATATGCAGATTCTATTTGGATGACTGGAAGTTATTGTATGTCTCTACTCTGCCATAATATCGTGAAACTAGATGTACAGAAGGAAACAGTCTCACTGGCAAACTACTGAGAGAAAAGAATAGCATGTGTTTCAATGTTATTTATTTTATTTAGTTGTTTGTTTATTGGATTTTTATACCACCCATCTAGTAGCAAGGTCTCTCTGAGCGGTTAACAACAATTGATGAATACAATACATTGCAAATAAACTCAAGTACAGTGGACCCTTGTACAACAAACAGCTTGTATAACATAAAATCTGTACAACATAAAAAATTCCGGAGATAGGGGAAATTTGCTTAACAGAATCACCTATGGGGACAATCCATACAACATAAAATGGGATTACTTCATTTTCAATGCATTTCTATGTGAATTTGTATAAAGGAAAATTTGCTTAACATAATTTCATTTGAAACGAATTAATTCCTTTATACAAGGTACCACTGTAATTCATACAGTACAATAAACATGAAATACAGTAATATAATAAAAATAAAATTAACATTAAAGTGACATAAAATAGTGTCTATGTATTGTTATTGGCAGGAAAATCAGTTAAAATCATGTTTTAGTGAGTAAATACTGAAATTACATTATATCTGAGGGAATGCCTACTTAAATAGCCAAGTTTTTAATAGCTTTTTAAAGGCAGCCAAAGAGGGGGCCAGGCAATTATCTGGTGGAAGGTTACTCCACAGGAGAGGGGCAATGGCGGAAAAGGCCCTATTTCTAGTTTTTTCCTTTCAGGCCTCTTCTGATGTTAATTGCCTCAAATGCCTAGCCTGGGAAGATCGGGTATTATGGACAGTTTGCATTGGGAGAAGGCGCTCTGACAAATATTTTCCATTGATATCAGTGATTACAATGGGTTTATTAGCACTTTAAAGTTTGCCAAAATCACTATGGCATGACATATACTCCAAGGAAGTAAGCCTCACTGACAATAGAGACTCAGGATATGGGAATCCTTGCTTTGAACCCACTATGCATAATAATCTCAAATGTTCTCCTCCCTCAGTGCTGCTTGGCTACAGATTTATCTCTCTGCCTGGAGACCACCACCAACACCAAAACCCAAAAAAACCCAAAGCAATGCCCAGATACTTTAACTAATGCTCTACGGCCTTTAAATCCTAGTGGTCCTGATTCCTATGCTCACTGCAATCTTCTCAGTTACCAGCAGTGCCAGTCCATGACAGTTCGTGGCCTGAGGAGAAGAACAGCCAGCCCATGTAGTAAAGCAGTTCTGGACTGGCAGTTGAAATTTACTTCACCGTTGGCCTTAAGATAGTGCAGCAGGTTAATTTAAGAAGCCCACATTAGGCCATGAAGCATATAAAGTGGGGAAAGCTTGTTCATTCACAAACATATTACCTTCCCAGCTCCCTGGCATCTACTACCTGAGGTGCTCTTCTCTACCTAATGGTAGAGTCAGGCCTGGTTGTTAAAATTGTGTTCTCCAAGATTCAGTCATTGGATTGCTTCACCCCCACTGGTCTCTAAATTTGCAGGGGAGGATGCATTTTGTCACTGAGACGTAGATGTCAATTTTTATGAATGGACACTAAGGCACCATTTTGTCCACCACCAGCCATTTCATATACACCACAGCAGCTGGTAAGGTATATCTGAAATGTCAAAAGCAGACTGGAAGACAAAGTATTTTTTTTTCTTATACATCTTTCAAAGAGATATGGCATCCTGGATACCCTCAGAGATGCTGATGCAAAGAGCTCACTGCAGCATTGATTGTTCACCAAAATGATCCCATTATCTTCATCTGCCTATGATTAATATGGGAAACAGAAAAACCAATATTAGCCAAAAAAAAGAGAGGATAAAACGGTAGCACTAAGCTCTATGTGAAAAGCAAACTGCCATTAGTAGGCTGCAGGCTCTGTATTGATCAAAACAAATGTATTCACCTCTAAAAGGCAGTGTGCCCTTGGAAAGCAACTTGTGATAGTTCAATTGAAAGAACACTGTATGACGGCAGATCTCACAACTGGCTCATCTTTTCAAATGCAACTACTCTGGTGCTATTATATAAATATCCATAATTCAAAACACTTTTTTAAAGTAAAAAAGAAGTAAGAATCTTGCGTGAAATTGAAAGTGGCTCTTGACCAGGGCAGGGGGGTGGGTACTTACCTCAAAAATGTGGGAGATGCACCTACCTAGATATAATGCCCTATTTGACGATAATCCTTACAAAATAACTGTTAGTTCCTTTTTGCAGTAACTAGGGCTTTCACTGGAGTGGTTGTAACTTTAGTTACATTCATGACTGTAAGACAATAAAATATTATTTCATCCATTTCTCTGTGTTACAGTGACTGTTAGGATCACTTAGTTAGTGTATTATTGTCAAAGTGGCTATTAGATTTGCCTGGTCAACAATACCCCATTGTATGAGATTAGCCTTAGGGCCAAAACCTAAGAGTGGAGTGGATCCTTGAAAGTGAGAGAGCAGCAGGTAAGGGTGGGGAGGGGCAGCATTTCTTCTAGGCCAGTTGATTGTGGAAACGAGCAGCCTGCACACATAGGCCCAGAATCTGGGTAAAACTCAGCTAACCGAGGCATCACGGCAATCCAGAGCTGTGAGGAAAACCCAAGCAGGTGACAAAATACGTCCAGTAACAGTGAATGTCGCCATTTTGCTAGGGCTCACATTCCCTAGCCGAGTTTCCCAGTCCCTGTGCTGTCGCTGGAACTCTAGAAGACTGTCTGCCAATCCACAGGGAGGTCGCTTGTTGTCCATAGTGCTGTGTCATTGTTGCCAGAACATGTATAACAGGGAGACTCACTAACCCCAGCGCGGTTGCTCTACTCCCTAATTTGCTCCAAATGGCAAGATGGACCCACACGCAAGTACCTACTGCCTGTTATGACATTCTCTCGCTGGATAACTGAGATGAATTGTGTGATTTTAAAAATCACCCACTTCTTAATTTTCATGTGATCAATTTTTATTAATTATATTGATGGTAATACACTACACTACTCCTGTTACAGTATATGGATAATCCTTAATCCTTTACGGCAGTGGTTCCCAACGTTGGGTCCCCAGATCTTCTTGGACTACAATCAACATTCCTTCTAAATGTTTAGCCCCGCTGGGCAGGATACTATTCCTCACATGTGCAACTTCAGCCCCTCCCTCCTATGTGGGCTCTGTCACAATAGGTACAAAAATTATTACTGAGGGTGCATTGGGGGTGAGGGGAGGAGCCCTGCTTGGAGGGGAAAAGAGTTGCATACACATACATGCCTTAGGGCAGGGGTGTCCAAACTTTTTGCAAGAAGGGCCAGATTTGGTGAAGTGAAAATGGGTGTGGGCCGACCATCCAGCTGCATTTGGCTCCCAGGCTGGATTTTGAACAAGCCTCTAGGACATGCAAGAAGGGTAGGGTGGGCAGGTGACTGCTTGTCTATAGAATACTTCAAGTTGTTTAACATTTTCATTTTAAAATTCTTATGGTTTTCTTTCTGAATCCATTTATAAAATGGTTCCTATCTTTCAATTTCTTTTAGGATCAATTGTTCCTTCAAATTTTCTGATAATATATCCATCTCCGCCACTTCCAAGATCTTTCCTGTCAACTCCTCTTGGCTCAATATGTCCATTTTCTTCCAATTCTTATGCAGGAGATATAGTTCATGGGCTTGGCCACAGGTTGAAGCTTCCAAATTAGTTTACTTCAGATGTTCTAGTTGTTTTGTTCAAGTCTATCAGTATTTCCTGTATTAATTTGTCTTTCTGTCCCTTTGTTTATGTACTGGGTGTTATTTTTATACTATGATTGTCTAATAATGTCTCACAATCCATCTGGCTTGTTTTCTTTCTATAAAGGTTCTTATTTTTTAGTAAAAATATAAAAAACCACAAATTATTTTAATATTAAACTCTATTGCAAATAGATATACAGTACTGCAAAGTGCATCTTAACATCAAAAACAACAATAACCATTGATGGTTATATTTAGTAAATTGGATGTTTTTTGTGAATGACTTAATTGTGTGTTTGTTTGTTTGTTTTGCTCTCAATCACATTCCACAAACCTCAACTGATGTTTTGTTTTGCTTCCTTGACATTTACTTTCAGAGCAGTGACGCTGTGCCTTTATAAGCTTTATCAACTCATTTTCTATGTTGATGTTCTCATGGGCCTTGTGGAGCCTTTTATCTAGTTCCAAGTTTGGTCCTAGATGTACTCACATGAAACCAATTTATGCTTTGTTTTCCCTTTTTTCTCCCAATCTCAGACACAGCCAATGATGAAATTTATTCTCTTCAGAGTTCTAGTTGCTTGGCTGCTTCCACCACTTTGATGATTTCCCCTTCCCTCGGAGGGGTATTCATTAAACAGCTATTACATATACTGCAAATTGTCTTGCTTTCACCCAAATATATGTACTGCAAAAACGTACAATCAAGTCTCCTACCAGGTACTGTATTTCATATCACTCGGTTATGCATCCACTCCCTGAGCGTTGACAAATAAGAATATATCAAAGAGCCTCCCATGAGTATTTTTGCTTCTCATATTTTTTTATTGATCCTTCTGAGTGTAACTCAAGAAAATTGATCTAGGCACCACATCTCCAAAATAAAACACAAAAACAAAAGAAAAATATCTCAGTTTTTATAAGTTGCTTAAAAGAACAGCCACATTATTGAGAAGGATGGAACATTTTTTCTTTAGCAAACAGCTCATGACATTTGAATTTTCTAGTCTGGAGAAAAGGGATTAAGGGAAACAAGATCAACACGTATAAGTATTGGTGTCAAAATAATAGATAGAATTAGTTATTTATATCTCTTCCTCCCATTAGAACAGTGTATAAAGGAATTGATTTGCAATGCACGTAAATCAGCCACAACATACTTAACACAATATGTTATCAGAGTTTGAAATTAATTGACTCAGATTGTCATGATGGTCTCTAGCAAAAATTTCTTTGAAAAGGATTAGAAAAACCCATGGAGAATAGGTCTGCGAGTGATTGTTGGCTGTAGTGCTTGAATTGAGCATAGAGCAAAGTGTTCTGCTTATATACCGCCCCATACCACTACAAGTGGTCTCTGGGCAGTTTACAATTTTAATTACAGTGTGCAGGCTACACATTGCCCCCCCCCCAGCAAGCTGGGTACTCATTTTACCGACCTCGGAAGGATGGAAGGCTGAGTGTACCTTGAGCCTGCTACCGGGGATTGAACCCAGGTCGTGAGCACAGTTTTACCTGCAGTACAGGCATTTAACCACTGCGCCAGATGTGGATAAATATAAATATGTCCTCATTGGGGTTGGGGTTATAGTCATAATAATTGTCTCAGGAAATTTGTCTCTCTGGGAGCCGGCTATGCTCAATGCATGTTATACTTGTGTCTGATGGATTTTTGTTCTTGTGTGGTTTTGCTGCTGATCCGTGTTGTTTGTTTCTGATCTATTGATCGTATTAAAATTCATTATTATTACATCAAATTATCAGACGTGGATGACAAATCTCTTCTAAAACTATAGATGGGCATCTCCATGGCTCCAACCTTTTAGCTAGTAATGGTCAGGGTGGTGGGGAGACGTTTTTGCACCAGTTGGGCCATAGATCTAATCCAGTAAGGCAATTCTGTTGTGAGTGCACAAAGCAACTCATATTCTCTTTTTCTTGATTACATCTATAGGTCCTTCAGCCTAGGTTCTTAAAATGATACAAAGCCTTCCCGACTGAAGTATTTTTAAGATGGCCCTTTGAAGTGCTGAGTGGATTTATTCAGGTGCTATTTTTACAGTCGTACAAATAATTACAACATATCTTTCTTCTACTGAGATCAATGCAACACACATGGCTCTTCACAACAATCCTGGGAGAAGTGGATCAGACTGAGACTGTGTGACTAGACTAACAATCACCCATTGAGTCTCATGGCCTCAGAGGAGTTTTGAACCCAGATTTCAAACATCTGAATCCAACACTAACCATTACACCACACAGGTTAAAGCAATATCTATTCTGTTGTAGCCCAAAATTTCTGCTCCTTCTGTTCTCAGGACTAGGTCCAACTTGTTGTCTCAGATACTTTGAATAGACAGTGCATATAAGTTACTCCTTCTTATGCTGTTTCTCCCCAAATTTCCCCTTAAGTTCCATTGGTTACCCTCCTCACTTAGGAAGCTTCTTTTTGCATTTCTCTTTAAGTTCTATTAGCCCTGCTTCCCACAAATGGATTTGGTTCCATTCGACAATATTTATTATAGTTTTTATTTGGGAGCTAAACTCGTTTTTTTGTTTTGTTTTGTTTTGTTTTTAGTAGATCTTTTCATTCTGTTGACTGCTATTGTCTACCTCTGTTTAAAATTCAGAATGCTCCAAGAAAGTGGGAAAGTTTTTATAATATTTATTAAAATCACAAATATTAACTATTGCAGCAAACAGTGCAACACATAGTAGTGCCATAATTTGGGGCCAGATTAATATCATTTTAATGCAAATTGTAGTCGGATGTGTGATCGTTCACCACCAAATGATGATACTCATGCAATGACGTGGCCTGCCCACCCCAAACTCCACAACAAGTAGTTCTGTCATGGAAGATATTGACACTTGCCTACAACATAGGATGCAGTTCAAAGGTGAGGTCAGTTACGGCTCATCACCTCTTGGTTTTATTTTAATTCTTTTTTGGTGACTCTGGTCAGTGGTGGTAAATGTTGCTTCATTCTTTGTAGGAAAATGATTCTACATAGATGCATATTGGGTTTATCAAAGCCAGGCCTCCATGCTCTTCTTCTTCCAAGCATGAGGCCAGACACACTTTTATTAGCTGTAAAAGGCAGGGCTTCAGATGTGGCGTGATAGTCTATGGCCGTTACTTCACGAGGTGCCTCGCTTCGAATTGACCTTGCCTTCGATTTGAATTCGGAGGCGGTCACGTGGTGGTCACGTGGTCTCCCTTCGCTCCCACCCCTGTTTCTCTGTACTCACGCGGGGCATTTTTGGGACCGAATGGATTACTACCTCACCTGCTCCCTTCGCATTAGAAAGCTGATTTGCAACGTCCGGTTCCACTCTCCTTTTATTTTTTTAAAAAAATTTACTCGGCATATCGATGCATCAATGCTTGGCTGTCATTCACGACAGAGCGTGGTTACTGTACGATCCTGTGTTTTGTTTCCTGGCATCATTGGCAGCCCCCCGCCGCCGCCGCCGCCGCTACTCGGGGGGAGCCCCGCATGGCACAGCCGCTCGCCCTCCACCACTTGCACGCTGCCTGCCCCGGGTGCCCTGCTCTGGCCGGGCGAGGCAGCAGCGGCTCCTCCTGCGCCCGCCGCCGCCGCCGCCGCCGCCGCTGCTACTCGAGCGAGGAAGTAACAGCGCAAAGCGATGAAACAATATAGCGATGCATCGATATCCCTGTTTGAATATTTTTTAAAAAAACTTGAAATAAAAGCCAAAAACCGAGACCACACGTGACGTTGGGAGCGAAGCGAGATGCGAAGCGAAAAGATTCCCGTCCTCCGCCAGGGGAATCACTCACCCCGGTTGGAGCACGGTAAAGGGGGCGTGATCGGGGTGACGTTGCAGCCAAAAAGGAGGAGCGTGCGGACTGAAGCGAACGGTTTGCACAGAAATGACGGCTTGCCGCGAAGCGAGCGGCTCGTGAAGTAACGGCCTCTGTGTCAGAAGGGGATAGGCTGATTCATTCCTGGGAAGGGCTTACGTAACGTGGCTGTGTCACCTAGCGGGGGTGAACGACCTTGTTTTTTCCTATGTGCCATCTCATGGCATTGCTTGGCTAATCTGGGGGAAGAGATAAGGCCAAGCTGGCTTCCTCTGTGTCAGGCTCCATAAGATCCATTGTTCCCCTCATCTGGGGCATTCCCGCACAGTGGGGGTCAATGATTCCCACGGGACGATGTGCAGGAAGCTGGCTGGATGCTTATTAATACTTATTAATATCTCCCAAAGGGATATTACTACAATTCTTCTCTCCTCCAGTTATTCCACATCTGCTTCATATTCTTGCTGTTTTTATTCTGCATTGCTAATCACTATGTTGTGCATTCAAAATAACAAGGTGGTCAAAGCCCTGAAGTGTATGTGTGAAAAATTCTCGAAATAAAGCATGCATGGTACAGTCATGCTATTGTTGTACATCCTAACAGAGAGTCTCAGCAGGTAGTGTGCAGTATATGATGGATTGGATGCATTATAGACTTACTGACCCAGGAATTATTTTTCTCTTACATAAAGAAACTGAGGGAGAAAAAAAGCAACAAAGGAACAGGACGATTATGCTCTTGTCCAAGTATCAGCTGCCAGAAGGTCAGGGTGCATTTTCCCTCTGGCAAGACTCATTTTTAGTCTCCTTTGTTACTTTCAGTTTAATGACACTTGAGATGTTCAAACTACACTGTGAAGGTAAGCTGCAGAAGGAAACCAAAAAGCATTAGGGAAAAAGAGAGGGAAGGAAAGAAAGCAGCCACTGAATATCAGTTGGGGTTTTAGAGCAGTACTATGAACATGGCCCTATTATTAAAGGACGTTTAGGCATACAACGGGAGGTATATTTTAAAAATGTCTCTAGGCACAAGGCAGGTATCTTGTCTCTGTTGCACACACATGCCTGCTGTGATTGCACTGATTACACATTAGTCATGCAGGCAGATGCGACACTTACACTGGGTGAAGCTTCTACTTCATATAGATTGGGGGGGGGGGGCAGAGATATTGCATGGCCTCCTCCCCAAGCAGAACAAACATATCCTAACAACTCATCAACTTGTTATAAAGCTCCACATGAAAACAAAACTCAGTCATCTGTGGTTGCCCTGTGGAAGAACAGTGAGGGGGTGTAGTGTGCATGAATGTTTCTCTCTATGCCTACTGCTTAAGATGCTGCAACATGGCTAAGTTCATCCTGGATATTGACAGGACATCCAAGGTTACTAGAAGTAATTTAGGGAAACGTTTGAATGCTGGAAACTGGAGGAAACCAGTCTTATGCAGCTAGATGACCATGTTGCCTATCCAAGATGTCCTGAAGTGAAAAGTTCAAAAAAATGTTCAGGCATACTTGAGATGGATAGTCCCTAGCTGGCATTAAGCTTTGATATCCAGGTCTGTCATTCTTTCATATCTGGTTTTATTATTAGTGTGCTCATTAGATGCTTTGTTATCATTTTTGCCAATTAGTGAAGTATAAACATCTGAGAAGTTGACTGTGCTGAGCTGTGTTAATGAACAACTGCACTGAACGTAACCTGTATGGGATTTGGGCAACTGCTGAGCTTCAGCACGGAGCAGACTCTGGACAGGTGCTGTGCAACCACTGATTCCCAGGGGTTCCTCGCTGCTGGTCTTCAGAGCTCCTAGCATGCAGAAAGGGTGTGAAGTTTCTCCTTGTTCGTGAACATTTGACTTTCCTGTCTTTAGTTTATTTAATAAAGTTTTTGTGTTTGTGAGAGAGGTAGTGGAATACCCACATCTTCCACCCAAGTGCTGTCCCATCTCCCTTGGAAAGAGGAGGGAGTAGAAGTCACCCATAAAGAGATAAAAAGAAAAGGAAAATAATACCCCCAAGTGGTGAGGAGCAGCACCCAAGGGATAAACAGCCCAGATGGGATGGGGGGGGGAGAGATGACACAGTGTTCTTACTGCCCCTGTCATTGTCCGGGGACATGGATGGGATGGTGAATTTAGAATGGGGAGTAACCCAGTACTTGGAGAAAGTGGATATTTCTGAGATCAAGCTGGTTAAACCCATTTCTTGCCCTGTTGGAGAGGAAGGAGAAAGTTGAACTGCTTGAAGGTCTTATTTCAGAGTTGAATGGTTTTTCAGTAAAAGTTTATGATTTGAAGCAAGAAACAGATTCTGGTGTATCTGTCAGTGGGGTTAAAAGCTATTACAGTCTTTTCCTCCACGGAGGTGTTCATTGTCATCAAATTCCAAAAGGAACTTTTGCTATGGCTGACAAGATGCACCCTCTTTTTCTGAATTAACCCCACCCTACTGTTTGTTGTTGTGATGTAGAACAAATACAGACGTGGCCAGTATGGGATGACTTTCCAGCATTGGCTTCATATAGTGTAGTGGTGTGGTTCTGCCTGCAATATTCTTCACTACTTCCTCAACAATGCATAATCTAAGGTAATCGCTAGAGGTAGAGACTAATTGGAAAACAAACTACATTTACTGATAATTTTGGCCTATTTGTCAATATTCATCAGCTTAGATTCTTCATAAGTTTAGTCCTCCAACAAGTATGAATTGACAATTTTAGCATGTTTTTATTTATTAATTTATCAGGCTATAAATAGCTCTCAAGGTACCAGACACACCAAATTTGGAATATTCCCCGACTCTTCTCTACAATCCTTCCAAGGTTGGTGGTGATTGGATATTTGATATCTGAGTTATGCACCTCCCAATAGGCTCCCCCAAGTTCTCCTCAGACACCTCAAGACTCCAAATATGCTATTTAGCAACTGGGTTGGTTTCCCCAACCCAGTTGCTAAACAGTACAAAATGGGGGCACTTTGTGAGTGTATGAATCAGATGTCTGAAACCCAATCTTCACCAAATTTGGAGAAATTGCAGAGGCGATATGGGAGAAATCTCTCTGCAAGTTTGGTGCCTCTAGGTATCTGGGGACACTTTCCTTGGAGGGGCTCTTTGAAGATACATAGCTCAGATATCTGAACCCCAATCCTCACCAAACTTTCAGACCCTGTAGAGGTGAATCAGAGGACGCATTCCTGAAAGTTTGGGGCTTCCAAATGCCAATGGGGTCTTTTTATAGTATTTTAAAGGGGAAATGAATCCATTCATCCCTGGAAACTAGTCAGTTTGTCAATTTACTAGTCCTGATGAACCACGAATCGTCATGAATTGCCATTGTTTTGATTCATCCCCATCTCTAGTAGTCACCATCAAGGAGATCTTTAAAAGCAGACTGGAGAGAATCATAAAAATGGGGCAATCAATAGCTTGTAGTCATGATGGCTACAGATTACCTCCCATATCAGAGACAGCATGTCTAAGAATGCTGGTTGCTTGGGAACAACAGCAGAAGAAGGCTATTACACAAGTGTCCTGCTTGTGTGGCCTTCAGTTCTGGGCTAGATAGGTTATTTATTTGATTGAGCGAGGTTCTTGTTACATTCTTATTTGCGCAAACAAACAGGAGGTACTGCTGATAGCTATGGAAACTGTTCATGCAGGATGCTGATAGTTACAAATCTGAAAGGCACGTTCTTGTGAAGACAATATCCAAATGCTATTTCTTCAGTTAGCTTAATTTGAAAAGCAATCACGTTTAATAAAAACATCATAAATACAGTTGAAAAACTGATGCAAAGTTCCTAAAATGAAGAGAAAGACAACACGTCAAAAATATGATGTATAACTCTGATTTTCACATTTTTATTCACATAGCTTCTGTTTCAAATATTTTGCATAAAATCACCACATAAAATTTACACAAGCATGAGGTGAAAAGCCAACAAGATCTTTTGAACTTGTCTCTCTCTTTTTTAATGACATCTGTACATTTTCCGAGGTGAAGTTTAGAATCTCACTTGACATTTTTTGAAGCTTGGTTATGATGAGAGTCAACAGATAGTAGCTACTTTTGCTAAGGAGGCAATTTGAGAACCATCACAATACTGGTTTGATGCCTGGAGCAATTGGAAAAAACCTCCAGACTATTTCCCTGTTCCAAATATCAGAATAATTAGGACATCTGTTTTTAAAAAGGAATTTAAAATGTACTGTTTTTTAAAAGGATCTTGGGTGTGGCTGTTCCAAACCTGCATCCTCCCACAGGTAAGGAGATCAGCTCAGACCAAAGGTCACAGATTGTGGGAATTCAATTTTTTCCCCAAACTTGGTTAGGGACACTAACACCAACACAAACAGTGAGATATACCTCCCTTCTATAATCCACGCAAACATGTGGAAAGTTGTTTTTCGTGACTCTTGTTTATCCTGTTTTGTTTTAAATCTTGATTGAAACAAAAATTTTAAAAAGAAATTACGGGAGTTGGAGCCCAGCAACATATTTACTGTAACCTAAATCAGCAAGAACCTGGAAGGAAAGGTGTGAACAAAAAAAGGAGGCAATATGAGATGTAGAGAAATCTTTGGGCAACGAAAGAAGGAATAGTTGATGGAAGGAGTATGAAGAGAAAGAGCAAGGAAAAGGCCGCGTGGTCTTCAATAGTATACAAATGTAATAGTGGGTGATACCTTTTATCGGACCAGTAAAAATCAAATGAATGGCATGCTTTTGAGGAGAAAGTTCCCCTTCTCCAGCCTTAGCACAACCCCGTCATGGAAAGTGCACACAAATTGTAGTCAAATAACCAAAAAATTGGCTGTACATGTCTGTGAGAGGTGATGTCAGTCCTCTCATGGCTGTGGGCTCAAGCTTCTTTGCAACAGGAGAGAGGTGACGAATGAGATGTGATAGGCTTGTGATGGTGCAATTAGAATGCAGTCAGACCAAGAGGCAAAAGATATCAAATGCAGATGCAGAGCCTAAGCACTAGTTAATAATTCTGTGAATGGGGCTCACATGCAGCACAAAGCAGAGAGAAGAAAGAATTTTAAAATGCAGATTTCTCAGTTATCTGTATGTGTGAAAACAAAGGAATCATCACAAAGATCATAAACAGAAGCGTTTTAGCAAAGAATGAAATTTTCAACACAACACAGGCTGAAATCCAGTAACAAGTTGCAGTTAGAGTAGATCTCCTGAATCAACAGATACAGAGGAAATGACTCACCAAATTCTACTGATTTAATGAGCCTACTCTAATAGTAACTTATTTCTGGATTTCAGTCAATTAATTAATATTGTCACAAAGATAAATTTCAGTGGTGAACATTATAATGAGAGTGCCTCTGTCCTGCGCAATTCACAGTGACCTCCACCACATGCTGATGTCTATGAAGCTGAGGAATTAATAACCGCAACCCTTGAAAAATAGAAATGCATATTTAGTATAATGCTGGGCAGCACTTTCAAATGTTGGTTGTTTCAAGCATGTCTTCTTTTCCATATGCTGCATCAAGTTTAAAATGTACAGGCTTTAGTAGAATGTTTTTTAAGTTTCATAGAACACAAACAAATCATGAATAAGAAGCAGTGTGGTAGCATCTCCAGAGTTTGGGAGTTTAATTTGCCATAAAGCCTCCTTGACAAGGGTTTATTTATTTATTTATTTGACTTATATACCACACCATCAGGCATAAAAGACACTCTGGGCGGTTTATAGAATTTGAACGTAAATAATGAAACATAATAAACATAGACCATAATTAAAATAAAAATCAACATCAGAACTGGGTTGAATTTGATGACCTACAGAGTCCTTTTCAGCAATGCAATTCTATTATTATTATTATTATTATTATTATTATTATTATTATTATTATAATATTATTATTATTATTATTATTAACTAAGACTGTACACAGCTAATTCAAGGCTGATGAAAAAGAAAGTTTCACTTTTATCACAAAGTGTCATACAAAATACACTGTTGCATTTTTGACAAAATGGGCTGCCATATAACAATATACCGTATGTATGGATCATTTTTGGGTCATTGGAGTTGTAGGACCATATATGCCTATAAAAAGGATGATGATCAGGGCCTATGGTACTGCACAAAAGGTGACTTTCATGATTCCATGTCCTTGTTTACATGTTTTCGGGCTCTCCTAAGCATTGATAACAATCACAGTGGGGATAAAACAGGTTTCAAAAAGTCCTCAGGTTCCTGCAATGGATTTTTGTCTGCCAGTCTTATAATTTGAGAATCAGTGTATTTTATAGGGCTTTGTAGACAGCTTTGCTAGTGGCTTCTGAAGAGTGCAGATCTCTGTTAAGAAAACAAGGGAAAAAAGCATATAAATAGCACAGATTAGAAAGGTATTTTATTAATTTGTTCCCACACTAATTACAATTTGGGGTTCTTTTAAAAAGTCAGTTCATTGGAACTCTGGGTTACATTAGTTAAAATTTTATCTAATGTTTGACTTGACAAATTACATGCTAATTTTCATTACTTGTTCACTAGGCTCCCCCCCCCCTTTTTATTTTTGCTGGCAGCAACCCTACAGAGCTGTTTTGATGATCCTCTACAGAAGATGGACTGACTGACAGCACAACTTCTTCTTACCCAGCACGCAAGGCCATGTGCAATAAAAACACCAAAACAGAACGTACACAGAGAGCAAGACATGCCCAAGGAAAAAATATAGTAAAATATAAGTGTGGCATTATAATTAAAGAGTGACAGAACTATAAAACATTTGTTTTGTTTTGTTTTGTTTTAGGATGGTGTGGGGCAGTTCGGCGAGGTTCGTTTCTGCAGTCAGAGATTCCAGGTTGGAAGCTTCCCAGTTTGCATTCAGTAAACATCTGTATGGATGTGTGCACATCAACACAACCACACACAAACTCTAAGATGAGAAGCTTCAGCAGGAAAATGGATTTCTTACATATTTATCAATAAATTTCCTGAAGAAAAAAAAATATTCTGAAAAGGGGCATTTAAAAATTAGGTTTGCATGAAATCTTAGTAAGCCCAGTACTCCTTCAGTGACTGCACAAAGAGAAAGAAGTACCCTCTACTTTTTCTATTTCCGCTTTAGCCATAATGGAGCAACTTACAGTAAGTGAAGACTGACATCATAAAGAGTAAAGATAATTCTCATTGAAGGAAAACATTATGAAGTGACTGCACCAGCAAACAGACTGGTGCTACTTAATGCCTGAAAAATGTTGGAATGAGGAAGCTCCTAGTGTGCAAATACTAGCCCTGCCCTGAACTCACTAATTGACCTCTCAAGCTAATGACAGTTGCAGGATCTTACTCCCGGCTGCAACTCAGCAATAACAATACTGATCTACTTTACAGAGCTGCTAGAAGAATTGTTGGGAATGCATATGGAATACTAGAAACTCTCCAACACATAAGATATATGCTAAACTATTTTTAGATGTGGCAAATGTTCATATTTTTCTATGGCAACAAGTGAAATATGGTTTCTAACCTTTATTTTCTTCTTCCAGAAGGTTAAAAATAATCCACTTGCTTCATCCCTGTTACTGAGCTTTTTCAAAAGAACTAGCTTTTTACCTAAATGGAAGGTATTGTATAATCAGAACCTGAAATATCGTTATTGTAAGTAATTATACTGCAATACATTGCTGTTTGGGTTCCAAGGACATAATGACAGGCCTTTTGTGAAGCAACATAATTGTTATGCTGCTTCTTTTTTGTGTGTACTTGGTGCCACTTATTTTTTTTTTAATTTCAAAAATATTACATGGGGGACAGTTTCAGGGAGGGGGTGGGAAAGTTTTGAATGTGTGAGATGAAGAGAACACACACATCCCTCAAAGAACAACACAGTAATACATTAGGAATGCACATTTGACACATTACTTATAAGGTAATGAGTAATGCTAACATGTGAAACTACCATACTAGCTTCATACAATAATGCTTCAAGCTTCGGGTGGAATACTGTAACTTAGTCCTGCACAATGAAAACCATAAAGCTGGAAAGGCTTCTCTTAGTTTAGTCACTCAGCAACAAAAATGGTATTCCACTCAGCATTCTCACTTTTCTTTGCACATACATGTTCCCCCTTGTGAGGACAATAGAATGACTGGTCATTTCTGCCAACCATTTGTACATGCACTTGGACATCTTCAGAGATTGGGGTGAGCAACTTTGACAAGTCTAGCATCCATACAGTTCTGTGCAGCCCTGGGGTTCTCCAGTGGCCTTACAAAATGGTAAAAACATGCCAAAGAAAAGAAAATGAACCAACATGTGTCTAGAAAGCCACATTTAGTTTTGAAAAAGGGATGACTGGGAGTCTTGAGTAGTGCAGAGGGACCTGGAAGTTATTTAGAAATTGAACTATCACTCCTGAAAGTTTCAAAGACTGGAAATTATTTTCTGTCTGTCTGTCTGTCTGCCTGCCTGCCTGCCTGCCTGTCTGCCTGCCTGTCTGTCTGTTTTGCCAGAAGAGGGGGCCTTGGGGCTGTATGTTGCTCACCCAAGCCTATCAAAGATCCTGGTTTCTGACAGAAATCCATACCTGGGTCACAGAAGTGGTATGCGTGCCTCTCATTCTATATGTCTTTCTTTAACATGCAGAATTTCTTCTCGACTCTATATCTGAAAAACAAATGTATAAAACAAATGTTGTTGCAGTCATCTTCAAACAAGCCAGGTATTGTTAAATTACACCACTTTAAAAATCGGTGATACCCGTGTGTTAATCTGTTGCAACAAAAAATTTGAAGATTAACTTGTGGCATTTTAAAAACTAACTAGGCACAGGCTCATATTTTGTCTCATAAGCTTTCATGGGCTGCAGCTGACTTTATCAGCTAAATGGAATTTGGTCTCAGAGTGCAACAAACATGCTGCCATAATAAGCCACACCTAAGCAAGTGCATAAAAATCTGCCAAGTGAAGCTATAATGCATGTAAAATCTATAGCGAATGAAGATGATTGGGAAGAGGGATCAAATGCCAGGTTTCCCCCTCCAAGATTCACCAAGGGTCAGCACAGACTTAAGAGTAGTGATGGGAAATTAAGTAATCATTCTCACTGATTTTGGTCGCCTCAGCAAAAGACACCTCAACAAGAACCTTTCAAGCCTCCATGAGATTCCTTAATTCCAGTGAGAATGAGGGACTGAACACTATTTTGTTTATCATCAAGGTTGCCATGATGTGCATAAACTCTTTCTGGATAAGTCTGTGCCACAACCCCTTGGACACTTTAATTCAAAATTCTGTGTAACAAAGCAGTTGCCATACTCATTTTCACAATTCATGTATTCTGTGTCATTATATAATCATCATATTATAGAACTGGAAGGGATCCCAAGTGTCATCAAGCTTAAATCACCGCTGAACATTTATTTATGTTTCCTATGTTCAAGGGTTAGTTGTATAGGTTTGTCATTTTGCTACAAGGAGCAAGAGGTTCTTTTTATTTTATAAATGATTGTGCTAATGTATTGAGAAATAGAGGAGACTTAACAAACAATCATTGTTTGTTTCAATGTTGTTGATCAAAGACGGGGAGCTTATGCTTCTGTAGATATTCTGGACCACAATTCACATAGCCTCCTGCCATTGGTTGGGTTATATGACCTGGTGGGTCTTATGGGAATTGAAATCTCAAACATTTGACAGACTAAAAACAGAAGCAAGAAAAATACAAGGAAGGATGTAACTTTACTAAGAGGAAAGAGCAAATACACCAAGAAAGGCATCAGCTTTGGACCACTCTTTAAATTATTGTATAGAGGGGATGGCTCTTGCCCTGCTTACAAACAAACCAGAAAAATACCTATAGTAGGGAAAAACCAAAATGAAAACATGAGAGATCCCTGTCATAAAAAGGAAGTATCCAAAATCCAGAGAGGAGACGTTATAAAGGGATTTAACCAAGATAGAAAAGATATGCAAGTTTTTGCAAAACAAGAATCAAGGGAAACTGCCCCACAGATGGGAAAGTTAACCTAATCTACAAGAATTGGTGGCCCTCATGAGAAGAGTGCTCTTAACCTACTCCCGAATCCTTTTCACACAACCCCTAAGATCCGCTGGCCACTTAAATTCGGACCAGAGATCTTGGGGGTTTGTCGCTGTTCCTTTGTTCCCACCCCCTCCACACTCCTGGCTGCTGGCTGCGTGAGGGGAGGGAGAAAAAAAGAAAGAAAAGAATGCCGCTCACCTCTGTTCTGCTGGGTCTCACTCTGTTCCCGGCAGCATTCAGATCTCTTAAAGGGGGGGGGGGCAAAAAACAACAACAAACAGAAGCGAGGAGAGCCCAGCACCCACTACATTAGATCCGCATCAGGGATTTTTCACCCCTGGAGAGCAGGTACCTGAAAAGTGCACTGGGACGCGCTTAGGTGAGCGTGGTGGCACTTAATTTTCTGTAAACTCCAGAGCTGGTGGGGAAACAATTTTAAGCTCCGGAGCTGGGAGCCATTTGCCGCGGAGTTTAGGGGTCGTGTGAAAAGTTTCCCAGTTTCTGTGACAGGGACCATGATTTATAACTTGCAACAAAGAAATAAGGATATTCAGGGGTTCCCCAATCCCGGTTATAAAAGAAATAGAATTAGACGGGTAAGACATAGGGGAGGGAGACCAGGAGATAATATGACAGGAAATAGGTATGTAGATGACAACAACAGGTGGATGGATAAAACATATGATCAGGGATTTAGGAGTCTGTTTGCAGTAAGGCAAGAACAAGCTAGAGAATGGGGTCAATGGAGACCACGTTATAATTGACTCTTATCCTTAGTATCCTGGAATGTCATGGGATGGGGAGGTAGATTGAGGGATGATGATGTACGTGCATACTTAAGTAGACATGATATTCTACTGCTACAAGAGACTTGGACCCTTGATATACAGTACCTGCTCTAGAAGGCTTTAGAACCTATGGAATATCTGCGGAACCAACAAAACATGGTAGGGCAAAAGGGAGATTTGGGAATACTAATCTCTACTACTTTAAATGTTAGTGTTGATGTCATACCCTCTCACTTAAGTCAATTATGGTGATATTAATCGAATACAAAAGACAACCTGTGTTATTATAAATGTATATCTTACACCACTGAAAACCAAACAACAAAGAGAGAGTGAATGGAGAAATTTAGAAGCTTATCTATGGCAAATAATTATAAAATATCCTAGGGCAAGCCTGCCCAACAGGTAGACCGCGGGCTACTGGTAGCCCGCAAAGGGTTCAAAAGTAGCCCGCCAGCCATCAATTAAAAAAAAGTGAGGGGATAAGTTCTCCACCCCTCCCTCCCCATCCCAAGGAGGACCACTGCCCCAGCAAAGTTCTGGGTCTGCCAGCCCATTGTCTCATCCGAGTGGGGCAGTTCAAGGGCTATGGTCCATTGAAATCTGTTCCCTCCAGAACAGATTAATTGGTTTTCAATACATTCCTATTGGAAACTGCTGCTCTACTTACAAAAGTTTTTACTTATGAGCATGTGCTCGGAACAGATAAAATTTGTAAGTAGAGGTTTTCGTGTAGTAGCCCTCGGGCACTTTGGGCCGGAAAAAGTAGACCTCGGCCTGTTCAAAGTTGAACAGCCCTGTCCTAGGGCATTTCTTATATTGGGAGGAGTCTTCAGCACAAGAATATGACAGGATGATAGCAGTTTTTATAAAAGATATAACTTATGTCCCCCTGGAGGCAGGGAAAACTTGCTTCCGCTGCAAAGAATGTCCAAAGACCAAAAGATCAATTACGGAGGTTATATGTTAATACAGACGATAAACAAGATGAGCCTCTGTATACTAAATTGATTGTATCCTAAGGACCACCCGATTGGTCTGGTGAAAGGATGAGCCTTTTAGATTACATAATAGTCTCAGAAAACATGGTGGCCTGTATTAAATGCTTTGAAGTCCGTGCATTTATGGATAGTGATAATGTGCCTATCAATATTCTTTTAGAGTTATCAGGCTCTAGTCCTCAGGTCAATGCTCAGTATAAGGAAGCCTTGCAGGCAGTGAAAGTGGTTAAATGGAATAAAAATGTTGACATTAGATTAGTAGAACTGATGGGTTCAGAGGAGAGTATTAAAATCTTAACAAAAGCCTTGGACTAAGAAAATGCAGATAGATGTCTTGAGGGGTATGAAATTTTAACTCAGGACATCTCTAGGGTAATCAATGAAGGGAACTGTATCAACACTAGAATCAATAGTTAACAGGAAACTGGCTGGATTGACAGGGACTGTAGTGAAGGCAAAAGAGACTTGAGGAGAAGCTATCACATTTATAGAACCAAGCCTGAGGAAGTTACACGTCTTGACCTGAAACAACAAAAGGCACAGTATAAGTCTCTGTTACGGAAAAAGGGGAAAAAGCATTAGATACAGCTTGGAGACAATTCAGTGAAGCAGTTAGGCTAAAAAAAAAAATTCCTCCTTGTTCTGGAGACTTGTCACTGATTGCCCCAACAGCTCCCATCTGGCAGGGAATTCATATATTCTACCTGAACATGGGGAAATTACTTTTAAATAAATATGACAACCTAGATAAAGTGGAAGAAAGTAAGACAGAGATAGTAGAGCTAGCTCTATGGCCCCCAACTAGTACCACAGAAGTAAAACATCTGATCCAAACCCTGAAGTTAGGTAAAGCATCTGGCATTGATATGATTATACTTGAATTAATTAAAAATCATTTAGAGTGGTAGGTCCCAGAAATTGCGGCTTTATTTACAGTTATTGATAAAACCGGGAAAATTCCCAAAGACTGGGGGACAGCAATCATCATCCCTATTTATAAAAGAGATAACAAAGATCTACTATCAAATCACAGGCCAATTAGTTTACTTACTGTGATAAGTAAACTATATGTTATGCACCTTCAATGGAAACTGAAGGATAGACCAAGAATGTATTTTGGCAAAGGAACAGGCAGGATTTAGAGAAGCTCATTCAATCTTGGACCAATGTGTGATCTTAGATAACTTAATAGCAAATTATTCCTCTAAAAATCTAGCGTCCTATCTATCAATTTTAAAGCAGCTTTCTATTCTATCTCGAGAAATATACTATGGAGAAAATTAAGAAATACTAATATAGATAAATGCTTATTATTCCTAATTACACAATAATATCGTAGTGAGAATTAGAACTAATCCTCAAGGTCACCTTACAGCACCAGTTAAAATTGAAAAAGGGGTTAAGCAGGGCTGCATATTGATGCCCTTGTTATTTAATAAGTATATAAATGATCCATTCCCTAACCTAAATGATTTGAACTTTTACCCTCCAAAGTTGGCAGATAAGCATATTTCTATATTACTGTATGCTGACGATGCAGTAATTCTCTCAAGAACTCCATTGATTACAGACAGTTTTTCTTATAGGTTGTACAATTATGATTATGGTGATGCCACTTTAGAGATTTTTAACATATTTGTATACACTTTTAACTTGAAGTTTAACTTTTATATTGTTAAACAATAAGGTATAAATACAGTCAGCTTCTACTGTAATCCTTTATGATTACGTGTTGCCTTTGAATATAGATACTTGGATATTGACTGATTGCTATACTGCTTTTATTGTATTTGTATTTGTATATAGATATAATGGCCTTGATCTAATGGGTGACAAATTTTCCACTTTTATGTTGTTAATTAAATGGTTAGAAACAAAAATCCCACCCAATTATTATTTTCACCTCTCCCTATTTTGAAAGATTTAAATAATTATAAGGGAAAGGGCTGGTTTTGTTTTAGCTGTTATTATGGTGCAAATGCAAAAGAGTTTCCAAATTCACTGCACAGATGTGGCATTAAATCAAGCTAAGTAACTCTATTGTGATAATAAGGACAAGATGCCAGGATTAAGAATCTTTTAATTAGTAGGTTTCTGTGCCTGGCACTGCTAGTCAATCTCTCATTAGGAATCGTAAATAAAAGAGAACAAGGCAAGTGGCTTGTTGCTTTTATCAGACACAGCTTTTCCTCTGTAGAAAGGTTAGTGGAAGCTTGCTAATTAAAAATCAAAGAAGAATCCCATCTCTCTCTATTTTCCATACTATATAGACCAGTGGTGGCAAACCTTCGGCACACCAGATGTTTTCGGCCACAACTCTCAGAATTCCGGGCCTATATTGTCAATGAAAAGGACTGTAGGAGAGATTGTATAGGAAAAAAATGCATACATTCAGTATTTTGTGTTGGTGGCTATGAATCGGGTGGGGTGTCTCAGCGGACTAAGGCTCTGAAAACTGTAGGCTGCAAAGTCAGCAGCTCAGCGGTTCGAATTCCGGGTGCCACACAGCAGAGCAAACTCCTGCTGATAACCCCAGCAGGAGCGGAGGTGAGCCTGCATTCTTTTCTCCCTTTTTTCTCCCTCCCCTCACGCAGACAGGAGCAAGGGAGTGCGGAGGGGTGGGAATACAAGAAGAGCGACAAACCCCCAAGATCTCTGGTCTGAATTTAAGTTGCCAACGGATCTTAGGGGTCGTGTAAAAGCGCCCTTAGTACTCAATTGGTGATGGTTGCTTTGGTAAGTTTCTCCTCTGTGTACCAGTGCCTGGTTAGCTGGCTGCTTCCTTGCCTCCCCCCACCCCACCCCTTTATTGTGTTGCCCATGCCTAAAGATGTTATTGTGCTTGGGTGGATAACATTGAACTTTTATGACTGATTTGAATGTTGTAGTAAAAGTTAGTGCCTGATTATATTTTTTCTTTCTCTGGCATTGTTACCTGTGTTTAGAGTAGATGGTTTCTCTGTTGCTCTGCCTCTGGTTTGGTTTGGTTTGGTTTGGTTTACAGAATTTTTAAGGGTTCTTTCGCAGAAAACATGACTGGAAAATCTGAACAAGCCTTTCCCTTTCATGTAGAACAAAAAGTATAGGACATGGAAAATACAGAAACAAAAGAAATATATAAAAATTGTCATGCACATCATTTATTCAGATGCTTCAACTATTTCCAAATGCTCTAGCATACCTCCAATGGTAAAAGAAAAGTGAGGATACATGTAATGAATCTTTTTAAGGGCTGCAGAAACCAGAATCGGCACTGAATTCAGTGGGGCTTAATTCAAACTAGATATGCCTAGGATTTCTGCATGTCGACTTTTAAGCTCATCCATCCCAAAATGCCTTTACAATTAAAATGACAGGACTGCAATAAATTTCCAGAAAATCCACAAAACCAAAACTTTTTCAACAACAGGGCATGGGGCAAAACCTATTAGCAAGCAATTTAATATTGGAAGTAATGGGGGGGGGCAGTGTTTGAAGACAGAGAGTGAGCCAGGTGAGAATGGGCATCTAGGGCTCTCTTGATTTGCTACAAGTGGACACTTGTAAATTGCTGCCCTTAGAGCACTGCTTCCTTGATTAATTTCCCAGTGCTTGAAGGGAATAGTTTATTTTAGTTGTTCTCCTTTGTTTGAAATGGAAAGCCAGCTGTGAATGTGCTTCTACACACTTGCAGGCACTCTCGCCAGCTCTAGGGCTTTTATACTCTAGGCTACCTTTTACCTTGAATGGACTTCTTGGAAAAGTGAGCATGTGTTTTTCCTTTCACCTTATCATGATCATCCTGAATGATTATTCTGAAGTCACAACCATAGGCTTACCTTACTACCCTGCTGCACCCTGCTGACATAACGAATACCAATGTCTTATACTTTACACCTTTAAATGAGATTAACTGCCCTAAAGGGAAGCAAAAATATTGACTTTCCAGAAAGAAGCATGTATTGTATGTTGGAAGAGATTGGTTTCTAATAGGTGGTCTTGGTCACCTGCTTCTTTGGAGAACATTGGAGCTTTTTCAGAGTTTCTTCACCACCACCAACAGAATCAGCTTTTGAAAGATGCTGCTTTGAGCAAGCAGTTAGTTAGCAGATATTGTTACTGGGGATATTTTTAATGCACAGTATGCACATAGAATAAAAACAAGGCCATCCATTTGTTAGAGAATAAAAGCAGAGGGAAAATGAAAAGAAAGATCATGGCACCCAGAAGGAAGACAGTCTAGGTTGTTTAAAAGTGAAAATGGAAATCTGGGGTAGGAAAACTACAGTATATTAAAGAAGCAAAGTCAAACAGAGCCGAAATTGTTTTTCCCTCTTATGTTGGCTCCTTTGAAGCAGCATGTAACATGTATTTCATCTATCCTTCTCTAAAAGGCAAGTGTCACCTTTTCCATTTGCAAGTTAGGCTGCTTACGAAACAGCTGTGCTTCCAATGTGATTGCTCATTCCATCTGAAAAGACAGAAAGTGGAAGGCCTGGAAATGGGTTCTAATACACAGTTTTTATTTCTTAACATGTAACTAGGGTTCCCACATCTGAAACTTACAGTGTGAACTCTGGGCTTATCACGAAGTTGATGAGATTTGAACAGATGAAGGCTGTTCTACCATCAACCCTCTTTCTTTTACTAGCATGACAAAAAAAGTGAATTTGTTGCTCTGTAGGAGCACTGTGGTCTGCTTTCTCCTATCACAGCTGAACAGGGAAGGACCCGGCTTACTGGGTCCACTGATTCTTACCAGTGCGGCACAGGATGAAACAAAAGAGAATGGCAACCCCTCTGACAATGATTTATGGTCCGACTACTGATGGGGTCAACACACCTTGGGACCATACATGTTGAGATCGGACACGGGATACTGATGGGGTGGACTCCCCAGGGACCTGTTAACTAGCTTAAAAAGTGGCCATTCCCCAGATAACAGGAGGCACACAGAAGCATCAATGAGCAGGCGGGCTCCTCTGATGCGCTGGATCCGACTCAATGGATTAGTGCCAGAGTACTGCCAATTGTAATCAATAACGTTGTGATCTATATAATTCCCATAATATGGTGGTCATGTCTCATCTTTATGTGCTCGTTCAGATTAAAAGGCTCAGCTACAGGCAACAATGAGTAACCATGCTAGAACTTCTCCTTTGAAGTGTTCCTTGAAGAATTTTAAATAATGTTCCTTCTTCCTTTTATCCAATTTTTTCTAGAGGTGCCACAAGGGCAAATGCAACCACAGGCATCTGTTCTGAGAGAGCTCCAAGAGATTAATCTGTATTAATGGAGGACTACAGCTCTAGAATGTCAGAACCTTTTAAAATCAGGTGGAAAAGAATGGACACTTTACTAAAAACTTCTAGATAGTTTCTGCTGAGAGTAGAAGACTTACCAGCTCTCTGTAAGCTTAAGCTCAAGCCTGTGTCCAATTTTCTGTGCGGTTTCGTGCTGATAAACAAGTAACAGAGAACACATACGGTGATGATAAAAGCCAACAGGACTACTGCTGCGATTGACAAGCCAACGAGTGCTCCAACACTGAGAAAAGAAAAAGCGTTGAAATTTAATGTGCTAGTTAATCTGGAGGCATTGTCAAATACATAGCCCTGGGAAAAATTGAGGGTGCATGCACTTAATGGAAGATGACAGATGTTTTAACAGTAAGGGGATGCATTGATTTTCCTTGAATGTTCTTGTGAGAGTTGAATCATGTGATGACAACCCATTACTGGGCCCTCCCTGTCATTATCTAGTTCTGTAGATCTGACCACATATAGAGTGCTTCCTTGCATTTTCCAGTTTTCCCAAATTTGACATTGCTTTTAGCTATGAATGATTAAATCAGAAGGCACTCTTTTGAATTCAGTGAAAGTAGTACTGCGTTCTAAAAATATAAATGAAGTCTATCGTCTTTTTCTCTTTTCCTTCTGAAAATAGAGAAATGTTTGGATGCAGACACACATGAAAGAGATCAGCAAACAATACTACTGGACAAACAAAATGTATACACAAACACTTGCAGGAATTTTTTAATCAATGTCCATCTTTAAATGCTGCAACGAAACAAAACCAACCAATATGCAGCGAGCAAGATCTTTCAGTGGGAAACGGGATGCAGAATTCAGTAAATTTAGAAAAATCTGAGTTGTTCAAATAATTGCCATTGCATTTTAATTTTGGAGTTCCTTGAGTAAAGCACATAGAAAACATCCTTGTTAGCATAAAAATATTCTGTTAATTTTATGTTTGTCTTTATAAATCCTTGGGAGGAAAGCACGGGCATTTGCATTTTTCTGAGCAGATTACAGCTGATAATAATATGCATAAAACCACATGATGAATCAGAACGAAGTGGATATCTGAATCCAAAACTTCCAGCCCCATATGATGCATTCTATCTACTGGATCTAAATTCACAGTGAATAGGTAGAATCCTTGTTTCTGTTTTAAACATATCCTTGCCCTGTTTATGTATAAAGTTGAACATGTTGGCATGGTAACAGTCTTGCATACACTAACACATACACTAACACTAACACTGGATTTTAGGGGAAGGAAGGAGGCTTCACCGTCTTGCCACTAATCAATTAACAAGGTCCTTTTCCCCACTTCTGGCCTCTTCCTCCTCTCTTCTTGTTGTTTGTTTCATTTCCAGTTGTGTGCTTGTCTCCTCTCTTCCTGACCTTCACCAAGTGCAAGGATGCTTCTCTATTCCTGACCTCAATAATGGGGATTTTCCTCTCATTTCAGATGGTTGAGAAATTCAATCCCCCCCCCCGCCAGCCCCTTTTATCAATTTTCTGATGGGAATGTGAGCCCACACTCAGTAGTGTGATGTAGTGTAGCAGCATGCTGCAAAAATATGATCAGTGCTTACTGGTAGTGCCACATCCTAACAAAGATAATGAATGCTTCGTTATTTTCCTATACAGATTTTTTACTGTACACTTGCTTTGTATGAATCATTTAGTTTTGTGGAGCAAAACAGTCAGTATGACCAAGGGAAATATTTTTAATTTGGTTCTGAATGCTGCCAAAGTCAGGGTTGCAAACAAGGCAGAATAAATCATATAAAGGATACCTGTCTCCATATCAAGTTGTGTCTAGCAGGAAGAATAAACAAGCCCTGATTTTGCTGTAAGGAAGCCCAAATGCCCATTTTTGCTAATGGCAAATGAAGTTTTGAGAACTATGCAAAAGCCTGAGTAAAGATTGTTGAGGGCCTCTCATCTTCATATTAAAAACATACTACTGCTCCTAATCACTACCACCCATGATCATTATCACACCAGTTTTGGTGGTTGGTTTTCCAGTGTGAGGTGTGTCTAGTAAGTCGCACTATTAGGAGTAGAATGAGGATACCTGAAGACCAAAGGTGGAGTTGCAAAGTTAGGACATAACTAGTCAGAAGGTACCAAAACTGATCAGGAGACATTCACAGTAACAATAAAGTCAGGGATTCATCTATTCCTAACAGCACCCACAGATGCCCTTCACATGTTTCTCAAAGAGACATAGGACTCTCTCTCTACTTATCTTATTGGAACATTATTCAGCTTCACTCTGAATCTGTGTCAGCAAAACTGGAGCAAATAGGGTTAATAAGAAAAAGATACATATATGCTATTTAAGGACCAAACCTAACAGTTTACTAGTAGTCCCAGTGAACCTGGTTCTACAGGAGGCATGTCATCATATCCAAAGATAGTAAAATGCCACTTCCCAAGGGAGTAGTACCATAAACTAAATAAACATGTAACTTAACTTGAGCTTAGTCTATGAATCTTTAGCCAGTTTGCAATCATTTCAAGGCATGGGTTTTGTCTCATCTAAAGCCAAATCTGAACATGAAGCAGAAGGATGTGGGAACAAAACAGATCTCAGCACTATAACACCTGCAAACATTATTCAGTAGTGCACTCTTTGATAGATTCCAAAAAAGTTGAAATGCTTCTTTTCCCCCCCCAAAAAAAAAATTTTTTAAATACAATTTATTTATGCTGGTTTATATGTAGTGATGCAAAATGCAGAAAGAATTTTATGATTCAAATAGGTTTGCATGATTTCTCAGCACAGTGGAGAAGATTGCAGTAATCAAATGCTCAATCTGTGGACAACTCAATCTATTGATAGGCTACTTCAAGGACCCTTCACTCCCTTCTTATGTTTCGTAGCCTTCAAACCAGACATGGACGGAAGAACACTTGAAAGAGATGAAGTTTTCAAACAAGGAATAGTTATTCAATCAGAAGACTTGCCTCAAAGCAGAACGCATAGCAACCCTAGCATCCTATGTGGTGAAAACACAAAACTGTAAATCCTTGCCAACAGAAACATTTAGAATATTGGGAACAAATATTTTTGAAGGACTGTTTAATGTAGGAAAGCACTGGTATCTGGCTCATCCCATCAGTAGTCTGAAGTAATGTAGGCCATTGTCATGATGTAAAAATACTTATATTTTTATTATCTTAGATGAAAGGGATGTCACAATGGATAAAAACACCTTTATTTAAAACACAGGAAAATACTGTGAGATTTTTTGGCTTCTATATGAGAGTGAAAGCAAGCAGTTTTCCCCCCATCAAAGGCATTCATACACACACACACACACACACACACAAACCCTGCAGTTTTTGTGTGAAAAACCTGCACTTTGCTTTAAAAGCTATGTGGTTTGCATAAAATACAAGTTACTTTTTAGAAAAGACCCTTCTGCAAAATTTTCACACTAAAAAGGTAAAGAATGCTCAAACATTCTTGCAATATTTCCTAGTGGGGAGAACACTTCCAATTTTTAAATTGTTGTGAACATTTATTTGTTTATTTTTATTTTGAATATTTTTACCCAGCCTTCTCCTTGGAAAAAGACCCAAGGTGGCTGTGAAGGTTCTGTTAATAATAACGGTTCCGGTGGAGAAATATCATTGGATTCAGTTCTTTTAACAAAATGAAACAAACTTTTATTTACGTTGACAGAAGGCATAACATCTTTGGTTTTGTTTATAACGTTTTCAACATTCCAAAACAATAACTGTTCTGTGTCCATATTCTTCATTAAACTATTGTTACCATTCACCTTGGCAAAGAAAGGATTATGTGGACTTATTTGCAGAGAAGCGCTTGAGCAATAATGGGCCCTGCACAGTGGGTCCCGCAACATGGGTGTCTAACATGGTCCCTCGACGTTTGCCAGCCCCAACCAGGGATCCATTTAGATGTGCATCCACCGCCTCTAGTTACAGTGACAGTATTATGACTCGACACAGATACACTCGACATGGGAATAGGCAGGGGTAACCCGATATCTTTAACTGATATTATTTCCCTTTCTGTCTGGGTCATTTTCTCTGTTACCCTCAGCGTCTTCCGCCTCTACCTGCACGCTCACTTCCCTCGTGAATCCTTTCCCATCCCTCCCTTTCTCACATTCCATTCTTCCTCTGACAAATTTCTCAACAGAAATCCACCAATCACCTTTTCTGGTTGTTGTCCCCTTTTCTCCCCACTCTCAAGCCCCCACTTTACTTCTTCATCCCACTTTATTACATCTCCAGCACATTTTTCCTCTGATGTGTCTCGGCTTGTCATCTGCACTTCTCCAGATGGCACACAATATTTCCTCTCACTCTCACAGTGGCTTACAATAATAAGGGACAATATACAGCCCAGAACATTTAAGACATATTCAAGTTAAGAACATGGAACTAGAAGAGGCATCTTAGAACATTAAAAGGTAACATTAAAGCTACAAGAGCATGCAAAAAGAAAAGAAAAATCCACTATGAGGGGTAGAAAGTAACATGGAAAACACTGGCGTTCTTATGAAATCAGTCAATTCAATCATGCATAGTAAGCCATCTAAAACTCACATCATAGGTAGTCCCTCATTCAGGGAAAGTTTGCCTAAAAATGAAGGTCATTGCCTACTTTTGGAAAGACAGCAGAGTTGGGGCAGTCTTGGCCTCCAGTGGGAGGGAGTTCTAGATTCTGGGTGCAGCAGCCGAGAAGGCCCTTTCATGTGTTCCCACAAGGCGTACCTGTGAGGGAGGCGGGATGGAAAGAAAGGCCTCTCCTGGTGACCTTAGCACCTGAGCCAGTTCATACTGTGAGATTCAATCTTTGACGCAGGTAGGATGCAGGCCGTATAGTGCTTTGTAGGTCAAGGCCAGCACCTTGAATTGTGCCCAATAGTTGATGGGCAGCCAGTGGAGCTGCATTAGTAGGGGTGTAATGTGATCTCTGTAACCCACCCCAGTAAGAAATCTGGCTGCTGCGTTTTGGACCCATTGAAGTTTCGAGACACTTTCCATTGGTAGTCCCACATAGAGTGCATTATGGTAGTACACAGTGGCCAGAGCAGGTGTAACAACTCAGCATTCTACCATCTTCATTTTCCTGCACATGTAGACTAGGCCAAATTGTGCTGCACAGGAGAAATAAAGCTGATGACATTACTGAATTTTGGGTGTTTCGGATAAGTGTTGGAACAGCATGAATACTTACATTGTAAGTATCCATGGTGCTGAACTGCAGTCCCCCAGAAATTTCCTCTGGGATATACCCAACAGTCTGAAACAGAACCACTACAAAATGATGCCTGGAAGCTACTAGGAGCCCAAGCAAGATTAGCCTGTGAGATTTTAGTGGTCTGATAAAGGCATCTGCTACTGTTCTTTTTTGGAACTTGCAACTTTTTGAACACTTTTTGTCTGACGGACCTTGTAGATCAAAAGAAGAAATGGCAGCAGAGAAGAACCTTGGAGGTCTTGTAGTCCAACCCCCTGCCCAAGGCAAGAGACCTCATACCATCCCAGACAGATAGCTACCCAATCTTTTCTTGAAAACCTCCAGCGATGTGATGCCCACAAGATCAGGAGGCAAGCTGTTCCACTGTTTAATGGCTCTCGCTGTCAGGAAATTTCTCCTTATTTCCAGGTTGGCTCTCCCTCTGATGAGTTTCAACCCATTGGTTCTTGTCACACCCTCAGGTGCAATTGAGAATAAATAAATGCCCTCTTCCTTGTGGCAACCCTTCAGGTATTGGAAGACTGTTCTCGCATCATGTTATATGTATCAAATAGTAGACCAGCTTCTAATATTTCAGGTTCCATTCCATTTGTGTAATACATTGCAGCAACGGAGATCTGTGGTTATTTGCATCCAAGAAAGGTTAGAGTCACATTTGCAGGTTGACAGCAGCTTTGTAATGTTCAGTTCATGTACTGTTGCTAATTTAAATACAACATTATAATTCTGTATTAGATAGGATTTAAATTTGCATAGGATAATGAAAACTTTTATTACATTAGCTTAGCTGTTTAAGAGGCTTAATGGATTATAGCATTCCTTTTTATATCCATTCTTAAAAACTTGGATCTTCTAAGCTTCAAAAAACACTTTGCATGGGAAGAGACATTGCTAGGAAGAAAGAATGCACCCACCATCTTTATTAATATAATATTAATAATTAATTAATATAATTAATAGAAACTGCATCACTGAATGTGAGTTTAAGAATCTGTCTAGCCAGACAGTCACAGAAATAATGTAGTAACATTTGTCTTTGGAAAATAAAGCCATTAATTGTGGTGAGATGTTTGCTAAAGTTACAGTGAAATCCTAGATGATAATTTCATGTCATATAATTTGTCACTGGGAGGTCTCTAAAGCATTCACTCAATAATCCTCAGCAAGCCAATTCAGAGGTAAATCCCACTGAGTCCTGAAATCCTGAAGAGAAAAACATCCGCTTTCAGGCCATAGAAATCGATATAAGTGCTGTGCCACTAGCAAAGAGGAACAGAGACCAGGGCAGCCTTAGCGCCACAAGAACCATAGACTCCTTATTTCCCTATCATATCGGCAAATGGCCCTTTGACTATACCAGCACTAAGCTGAAACAGTTAATACCTTCCCATTGGAGTCAATGGAAAGAAAACACAAAAAAGGAATCAAACAACAACAACAAAAGCAACAGTCCCCACCAGCCTTCCAGAGCTGGCACAGCTTTGAGTCAGAGGGAGGCTCTGTCTTGGAATTACTGTACATCTCTTCATCTAATAAAGCTACTGTTCTACCTTTTCACTCCTCAGTGAAATCACGCCAAATGTTTCAATGATATGAGTGGTCAAGTTAGCGTTTTTAATCAACTCCCAGAAGTTCCAGACAGCCTGGCCAGTGTTAGGAGGTGATGAGATTTGTCTAAAACCTCTGGAGGCCCAAAGGTTTCCCACTCCACAGCTACCCCAAGAAAGAGATTTAAAACTGAATGAACTTTGCCCCAAGGAGATAGAGAGAAACCCAAGAGCCAGAGAGGGTAAGGGTGGAAAAACAGGAAGCAAAAGGAATGATAGGTGGAGAGAGGACTGGGAGAAATCAAGCAGGGATAGGAACACTTGGGCTCTCTACATTGTTAAACTCCCCAAAGCCCTAGCTAGCAATGTTAATGGTACGACATTATGGGATTTGTAGTAAAAGAAATATATGAACAACTAAAATCTGAACAACTTTGGGTCTGAAGGCATGTGAAGCATCTACAGACAATGGCAGGGCAGTTCTGTTATTACAGGATGCTGGTAGGGTGAGCTTTACACAGAGTCTGTCTAACATAAAGGAGGACTGTGTGATGTTAAGAGAAATGAGGAGGACAGAATTTTAGAGAGGTCCAACGCCTCCTCACTCCATAACTTACATCATTTCGACCCACTTTCAAAGTGGTCTCGTTGACAGATCATATGAATGTGTCTGCTGTGCTATCCTTTGGAGAAGGTTTTAAGCATAAGGAGGGGTGGATTTAGAATAACTCAGAGTCTTCCAGTGATTCTGGGGTAACTCATTTGGGAACACAGAAATTGTGTGATGTTGGATAAATAAACCCCTTGGCAAAATTAACATTCAACATTTAAAGCGAACAAAAGTAAGACATTTTCTTGTGGTATGCATGGGACCAGTAGACCTTACTGTGAGAAAACAGGGTCAGAGGGCTGGGTCAACAATATGACTACAGTACATGCAATTAAATTTATTCATAGAAGAGATGTCAAAAATAATTAATGAAGAAATGCAGGTCACACATTCTTTTGCCAAGGATATCCCAAAGCACAAGAAGAGACAGAGATAAAAGACTAGAATAATGATTTGGTTAAGATGTAAAAATTCAATAGGGATACTTCACTCCCATATGTATATGTGTATCTTCTCTAAATTGTCTAGAGCTACTGCTCCACACGAAATACAAACTGATGCAGCTACAGTACCTGCTTTCGTTCTTGTAGATCAGGATTTTTTAAAGTTGACCTTTGTAAGGGGGATTGACAGGTATGTTGTATTGGTGGTTTATTTGTCACCTAGCTTACTGCCTGTGATGTGGGTGACTGGGAGGTTTTTTCCTTGGCTTGAGTGACTGTTAATCTGTCCAATATCCAATCTTTCCCTCCTGCCTAAGAATTCAAAGAGAAGTCTGCCTCTCCACTGAGTGTTTCTTGCCTTCTCTTTAATCTGCTGAGGTCAGTTAGTATGTGGTTGATCTGTTCACAACTGTAGTAAACATTTTTATTCTTTCTCCTACAAATGTCTCAGAGTGAGCTATTTTCTCAGTTAATGATAAAAGGTGGGCCATCTGAGGAAACTTGAAGCTATTCTCTTCTGTACGTCTACGGCATTGCAAAAATAATTTTACCAGAAACTCAAAATTGGGTAACATGTTCTTACAGTAAGAAGTTGGACTAGATGGTTTTGGGCCTTTTTCTATCTGTGCCATTCAGTATCTTTAAGCCACATACACATTGCCACTAGTCTCTGTCAAAAAATCTTCACAGAGGGTTCCTTCTTCTAAAATAAGAAAATAAGTTGAGAACACCTTTCTAAGTGGTATACAGCAAGGTAATCTGGCAGTTTAAAGCCCTCTGCTTCTCTTTTCAAGACTGAATCCCTGGGACAAAACACATTTATCATCACCTTGCATTTCTTGTGAATGATATCCCACCATACTATATTATACAAGGCCTATAGCATTTTATTTGTCCATCTGCTGGTTTCATTTAGGCATTGTTCTCCTTTCCAAAGAGATCCGGAATGGTGTGGAACACAAAAACAATATGTATCAAAGTTTTTCCATAACTTTCTTGTTGTTGCATATGAGAATCAGAGACAGAGGAGATCCAAGATGGTCTAATCCAACTCCTTACTGCAAGCATAACCAATACTGTATACCTATTGCTCACTCACACTATTCACCAATCAACCCATAAACAGAAATGATATTGAAACCACTCTAAAAACCTTCTATAGCTAATTTTCTGCTGAGCTAGTCACTGAAAATCACCCAAGTCCTGTATCTTTCTTAGCTGCTAGTCTGGTCTATGAATGTGGCAGAGTGAGAGGCTACAGTCTTAAGCTAATAGGAAGGATATACCTTCATTGCAGATGGGGGCATCATTTTGGGTGAGCCGTAGTCTGAAAAAATAATATGGCCAGAATCCTATTGCCTAAAAGTCATACCGGCCAATTGTACCTAATTAACAAGGTACTTGTGTGCCAGATCCTGTGCCTTGTTTGTTTTGTTTGGCTTCAGATGCTTTCCTTTGTAGATTCCTGCTGAAAACAGATTACAGAAGTAAAACACAAGAAGACGAATTCATATATCCATGTGAATATACCCTCGTAGGACTTAACCCCTTTGCTACAAAATTCAGATGTGTTTCAAAGCTAAACAAGATGCATCTGGAACTGGAACTGGAAAAAAGATGCAGAAAATTGGATGGTGTGAAAAGTTTAAATCAAAGTGCTTTTCCTTTATCATTCTGCAGAGGTAAATCTCTTTAAACTTTTTTCTTTGAGGCAAATTTTATCAGAATGTTATAATACACATTTGCACGTGGGCCCCTAGAATGAAAAGTTGGGAAGGTGTTAATTTTTCATGGGAATGAGGAACAGAAAGATTCCAAAGAAACCCAGGACTACATTTATGTTCTATTTTAACTCAGTTCAAATTACAAAACTTATGCTGAATTTTAATCAAAGTACTGCCTTAACAATTTTGTTTAAGAAATAACAAAATATTTGCATTTGGTTGTTGAAACACTCTTTTTCCAAGCTCTGCCCATTGTATACTTATAACAATATGGTAAAGTACATTAAACTAGAATAGAGTCCTTGGTTCAAAATCTACACACAGAGTCAATGAACACATGAAGGCTATGTCACTTATGTGCTTCCTTGAACAAATCCCTTTGTCCAAGAAAAGAAATACCTTTGACCAGAAAAACATCTTAGAATTAGAGGAGGAAAATCCTTTACTATTGCAAGCCTCAGAGTGTCACAGCCAAAGTTTTTCATTTCTACAGCAGGAGCTGCTCTCACCTTTAGGCGTGTGCAAATTGGTTGCTTTGTTTGGTGACAGGTCTTCAGGACTTATGTGCTCACTTTGATTTCACAAACCCTCATATCGCCTCTCTCCAGAATTACAGCTCTAATTATAGGCTATCTTTAGTCTGTTTCTGGCCTCAGTCTATGTTCAGGCAGGCCATTCATATAGACAGTTACTGTATTTCAGATTACACAAATATGTAATTTTAAACATCTAATTTCAATGTACAAGTCAGATGCGCACACATGCAAAATACAAATGTCAGTGAGACTAATAATTTCATGTTTATAATGAAGACATCAAAAGCAATTTTAAAAACAACAATTTTTTCTGACTGCAGAAGCCACCTGTAAATCTCATAGAAATCCCCTACTCACTCAATTGGCACAGGCATTCACCCACAAATGTACTAAGCTAAATATCATGTGAAGCAGGCTGAACTTGTAAACATGCTGTTGTGAAGAAAGTCCCACTAAATGCAGTTTACATCTGAATAGGCAGGTTTAGGGTTTCGCTTTACATGGCCATAAACAAGGTAAAGAAGACATGGGATATTTGTAAAGTCTCCTTACAAATGTAATAATGTTGATTTCAAGATTGTAGTATTAAAATTGCTTTTCTTACATTATTACAGCCTTGTATTAATGGATGTTGCCTGTGGCGATAATAAATCACCTCCAGGTGACCATGCTGATTTGCTCCATAATGTATTTATCCTTCTTTCTTCTCTAGCTCTTTTGAGACACAAATAAATAACACAAGTGTTACTGGGAAGATGCAGAGGGATTAGATTTCAACGGGCCTATTGCAAGGCAACAATCCTTGCCAGAGTTGTTGAATCCTTTTATCAGCCAGTTTCTGTCCTGCAGCAGAAGTAACCTTCCTAAGACCACAAAAAGAGCACACATTGTGACTGAGACAGAGGGTGAACCAAATCAGCATCATTAGAGGAATATTCTTCCACCAAGTTTTCATGGTGGGGCATTTCTATCCAAGACCATATCTTCATTTGGATTCACTCAAATCTAAAATAAAAGACCCCCCCTTTGTACAGCAAACAGGAATTCAAATGGTCACTCAACGATAGAATGAATTAGAATATGAGGTCTCCTCTTTTGTATGCATTTCTGTGTCCCTGTTCCAAATGGTTCTCACACTAGAGCAATGATGGCGAACCCATGGCACGGGTGCCAAAGGTGACACTCGGAGCCCTTTCTGTGGGCACCCAACATCGCCTCTTCACAGCCACTTGTATTCAGGTTAAATTACTGTATTGGCACTTTGCGAATAATTAGTGGGTTTTGAATTGCAGTTTGGGCACTCGGTCTCTAAAAGGTTCGCCATCACTGCACTAGAGCAAACACCTGCCTCCTTGAACAGGAGGAGGGAAGATTGTGTGCCTCCACTTCCATGGTGAAGGAGCAAAGATTTGAACCCAAACCCTATCCACTACACTACACTGCCTCTCCCTAATCAACCCCATCTGGTGGATAAGGGGCACTTCCAGTTTTATGTTGTTAACACCAGTTCTTCTCCATTCGTTGCCTCAGCTTTTCCCAGGCTTTAATTAGTGCCTGAAGTCAGGCTGACGTTAAGGCTCAGAGTGTAATCATTCTCCTTTCTCTGAGCATGTGCAGAGGGCACTTGCCTCCTCCAGAAACAAGTACTTCTCACATGCCCTACCTGGGATGATGGGGAGAGGGGCTTCCTTTTCCTGGGGGTGTGGGGTGTGGGGAACCCCCATGGCTTCCCGTCTCCGGATCCTTACCCGCCTTACCTGAGCCACCACATGTAGTTGTGTTCGTAGGGAAAGAAGCTGTTGGGGTCATCGCAGCAATACTTGACGTCCTGGAAGCCGCAGCAGTAGATGGCGCCAGCCTCCCCGTCCTCCTGCGGGCAGCTGAAGGCGCTCACCAGCACCTTGTCGGCGTTCATGTAACTCGTGCAGTCCGCGCTCATGGCTGCGCGTCAGCTGGACGGGCGGCGGCGGCGGCGGCGGCGGCGGCTCGCCTCCGCGGCTGGGCGACGCTTGGGAAGAGAAACGTCGCCGGGACCAAGGAGCCCACGGGCCACCTCAAGGGAAGGGGCGACGGCGAGGAAGGCGACACTGGGATGCCCAAGAGAAGAAGAACCCGCCTCCCTCCCTCCCTCTTTCCCCGCCGCCTCGTGAACCTCGCCTGGGCAGTGCTGGGTGGGGTGTCTTCTTTCCTCAGAAGAGAGAAGCGCCCGTCGTTCTCCTCCCCCGCCAACCCCTTCCCGCCAGGTCCGGTTTCCCTCAGTCAGGAGTCAAGACTTCGGGCTATTGCTGCTGCACCAGTACTCCGGCCAAGACAAATATCCTATCTCTCCATAGTGCAATTAATACGACGTGGGCACTGGGTCGTTCGCTTCCCGTTCCTTCTTCGACAGAGACCCGCTAGAGCCAAAGTCCCCTTCAAGAGCGCAGCGCTTGCTGATGTGCGTCTGCCCTCTTCCAATATGGTTTGAAATTAGGCGCACCACGGAGGTGCGCTTCAGCCCAGTTCCTACAAAGGGCAACTCCCCTCAATGTCCTCTCAATATAAGTCAGCCAGTGTCATTTTGCCTCTTTATCAATCTATGGTGAGGCCCCATCTGGAGTACAGTGTACAGATCTGGTCACCATACCTCCAGAAGGTTATTATGGAAATGGGAAAAGTGCAGAGGAGGGCAACCAGAATGATTTGGGGATTGCAACATCTTCCTTACCATCTGAGGCTGCAAGGGCTGGGCCTCTTCACCCTTGAACAACAGCACCTAAGAGGTGACCTGAATGAAGTTTATAAAATCATACATGGTGTAGACAAAGGAGATAAGGAAAAACTATTTTCCCTATGGCACAACACTAGAACTAGGGGGCATTCCATGAAACTTTTGGGTGCTAGATCTCAAACAAATAAGAGAAAGTACTTTTTCACCCAGATGATTTGTGGAACTCCCTGCCAGAAGAGGCTGTCAGCCTTGACAGTTTTAAGAAAGGATCGGACAAGTTCATGGAGAACAAGGATATCAACAACTATCAATGGCTATTATTATGGCTGCCTAAGGACAACCTCTGGGTTGGAGAGATAGGGTTGCGGGGAATCATAAGCAGGTGAAGACATCAGCTTGGGAATATCCTGAAGCAAATGGTGAGCCACAGTGTGAGACAGAATGCTGGACTGGATGGGCTGTGGCCTGTTCCAGCAAGGCTCTCCTTATGTTCATATGTTCTTATGATCCTGGTAATATTACACTTGATTGCATGTCTTCTGGATTTGAGGTGTATGTGTTTAATTTGAATCCCAGAAGCCATAGAATCAAGTGTGCTAATATCCAGATGAGGCAAAAGTAATACAGGGAACCACGACGTGGGAAGGCTAAAAGAAGCAAAGCAAACAAATAAAAAGGAAGAAAGAACCAATCAAACCAAAGCCCCTACAGCAGTTGAGAGCAGCTGTGCAGGGAACACATCACTTTCTTCTTTATTTCCTCTCTTTCACCAAGGAAGGAAATGCTGAGGATAATTGTTGAACTGATAAAGTGCTGTCTATCTCAGCAGTTTAGCTTTCTGACTGTGGAGACGGTTGTTGGGAGTTCATTTCTCCACTGTGGCTCCTTGACAAGGTGGACTATATGATCCACATGGTCCCTTCTGGCTCTGCAGCTCTAAAACGATGGTGACAATTCTGTTTGCCTTATTTATCAAGAACACAAAGGATCAGAAGGAGGGCTGGTACACCCATTATCATACTTCATGTCACTCCTGGGGCATTCTCATATCACTCCATGTCACAGTTCCCTAGAAATGCAGTGTGCTTCAATCTTCCTATCATACATAAAATAAAAAATAAAAAGAACTCATTTGGGGCCTATGAAGTATACAGGTGGTGTGGATGATTGTTTGTTATGAATGATATCCCAGAAAATAAAACACATCCGTTTTATTTGAACACAGCATTACGTTTTAAGCTACAGGATTCAGCCATAAGCACAGGGCAGTTGTCATCTCTAGTGTGCATTCCATCTGTAAATAAGGCAGGCGTAGCCATAGTTAGGGCTATCTCATTTACAATTCTATGCAAGTGCAGATTGTAGCGTAAACTACAAATGCAGCATTTGCTCTCATACATCATGATTGCTTTCATTTCTGCATAACAGCGTAGTCTGGCTCTGTGGCTATTGAGACAGGTTTAACAATTTACCAATAGACAATGCCAGTGACAGACTTCTGGGGACCTTGGATGATCAGGGAACAGCAGGTTGGTCCTCTTCATCCTGCCCCATGATAACAGGATCAGAGTCAGTGGATTATTGAAAAAGTGATTTTATATTTGTGTTGTGTATATGTATTTTGAGTTGTAGATCATTGTAAAAAGTTATTTACTTGTGAATCTTCCAAACAGTCAGGAGAGAAGTATAAGACCGCACAGACTTTGCACCCAGCCTTTGACAGGCTTGCAAAGGAAGGACGCAACTGGCTGAATTGCAGAACACCCAGAGGCAGGGAACTAGATTTAAAAAAACAAAACAAAAAACAAACAAAAAAACCTACCTCCTGCCACCTAACCTCTACTAGAATGCTACCTCTCAATCCCAATCCTAAACAGTATTGCTGTATTATTGTTGTTAGGAGTCAGAAAATGGGGGTGGGGCACGGAATGTTCCTTGAGTACTAAATATATTGGTTGTTACTGGGAACTATGCAGCCTGTCTTGCAATTGATGGAAGGGGATGCTCCTCCTCTCTGGGCAACAAATAGTCATAGATGCACTTTCACTAAAGATATAAACAAATGCAAGAGTAGGGTGACACCTGAATTGAAACACTAAAAAAACCTAAGGACCACCCGCCCTTTTCTTAATTCGAAACATATAACAAGCATGCATGCAGTATATGAAAAAGTGTGCTTACGGATGCCATTTTTATTTTGAAGAACAAATAACCCTGCGTTGACGATGGGGAGAAGGAACTGTTCAGTTGACTGATTCATTCCAGAGGGAGGAGACAGATGAACAAGTAGAGAGAGCCTGCCGCTATCACCAGCACAATCTATCTTGCTGAGAAGAAGCAAATTGTGCCCATACAACCACAATTCACAATGCTGTGTGTTAATACTATTCTGTAGTAATAGTAACAAAAATGAAAATGTATTTCACAGATTTTCTCAAAAATCAACAGAAATAATGTTGAAAAACCTCACACAGACTCCTGCAAAGATGACCTACTGTACAGGTATCTTAATCACCAGCAGAACTGCAAAACAAGGGCAGAGATGGGCTTAAGGCATTAACAACTACTAGATGAATGTTATGTTATTTGTCTCACATCGTATCCACAAATCATTGAAGAAGCTAAGCAAACCTGGGGCTAGACTCTTAGCTCACATAAAAGAACATTCAGTCTCAGCGCATGTAAGATGGTAGGGCCCTGTTACTATTTTTCAAAACACAGAGGTTCTAAACAGTTCTAACTGCTACGGAACAACCAGTAATATCGCTTACCTGATGGAAAGAAGCGGAACAAGGAGTTGGAGTCAAAATGGTAAGTGAACAGCAAGCAGCAAAAATGAATGATCATTTAAAAAGCCAGTAATATGTAAAGCAAAAACAGGACGATTATTTTTAAATAGTAATTGCTGCTGTTAAAGCCAGGAAGTATATGGGGGGGGGGGCGGTTTCACTCTCAACCATCCTTTCATCTTTTCACCTTAAATTGTAGGAGTTATCTTCCCAGGGAACAGCAAAAGCCCTTTTCGTGAGCAATTATTTTCCAAATAGAGCTAGCTGGATCCATCCATACTGCAGATGTGTTCAACTTTCAATGATACCAGGACACATCCCAGCGTCCATGTAACGCAGGGCTGAGATTAATGTCAACAGAATCAAAGCAAGACAAAAGGTGTTGCTTGCTGTTGTTTTTTAATTACTATTTTAACAAGGGTACTAGGCAGTGGTGTATTTCCCACCCCACCCCCCTTTGTTCCAGTGTAGGATCCATTTGTGCAGACATTAGTACAATATTGGTTTGTGCTGGTCTTTGTATTTTGTGTTCGTGCGTCATTTGATGGTGTGTCATTACAGGCATTTTCATCATTATCATGAGCAAAGGAAGTGTTTGCTCAGTTTGATAATTAGATGACTTATTAAAGCCAGCCACTTCATGATACCATAAACTGAACAGCAGGATCCAGCCTAAATAGAGTTGCTTGAAGTCTGTATGCTATTTGGATGCAAGGATTCCCCCCAAATGGCATTTCACACCTCCATACAACTTCAGTAGCTCCTATTTAGACTGTGTCAAGCCACTCCAAAAGGCCCAGTGTAGATGAGCCCTGGCTTTAATACAATAGTTTCTTAAATAATCCCATCTCTCTATTAAACCTGGCAGTAAATATTGGTGAAATCTTCATGCTCGGTATACTATGTTGCATTACAGTAAACTCATTGAATGAGTACAGATTTGATGAAACATCTGTACATCCTATTGATTCAAATGGATCTTGTCTTGATGTGACTTAGTATGTCAAGCAATAGGACTTCAACCACCATCAACCACTGACTTCTTTATCTTATTATTTTTCTTCAGAGAGTTTGTGAAAGTTTCCAGTTTCTGAAAAGTACTTTCATTATCACTTAGTTCAGTCAGGCCAGCTCCAAGATAGTTGCACTAATATGAAAAATATGCATTTAAATGTGATAAAATGTTATCAGTGAATTCACTATGGAATAATAAATTATTCAAAGGGAAAGTCCTTCTGGTATCCCAGTATAATTAATCAAACACCACCCTGGATACTGTTCAAATACGGCTGCTTCTCTGCTATTACTGAACAGAAAGAAGAGTAAAGACTGGGGTGAACAATTCAACCTTACTATTTAGAAATGATAACATAGTGAACGTATATAAGACCAGCATTAACCTTAGGGAGAATAGGAAAATCATCTCTGGCAAAATGCTGTTTGCAGTAGTCTGCTGTCTTTGGATGTGGACAATAATGAACTACCACTAGTGCTGAACTAAGATTCAAGTACCAATCGAGGCAACTTTTGGATGTGGAATTGGAGTGGGATACAGTTACATTTCTTCCCTCTGGCAACAAAGTGTTGACTTGTTTGTAGCAGTTTTCCATCTTGTTTGTTTATTTTATAAATATGACAAATTATTTAGCTTACAGCAAATTTAGTGCTCCATACCCCTGTGTCTTTCTGTCACTTGATAGAACTACTCAACAGTGACACTGTCCAATTAATCTTTTAGACTCAATATGACTAAGCATTAAGGACTGACATTTTCATCATTTATGTAACAAGCTAAAGGGTATTTTTAAAGGATATTTAGCACTAATGAAATTTTTTTACAAAATAGATCAATAGGCCACAAATGCTATATGCTCATCAACTTCTTCTGAAGTCACATTGAAACAGCTAATATGTGCTAATGTAGTTTTTTTAAAAAAAAAGTCTTGTGTTGCTGCTTCATTGATTCTCCATTCTTTTAAATATTTCATACAAAAATACAACGTGTCTGGCTTCACTTGAGCCTTCTAATCTTGTTTTGATTCTCTTGATATTAAACATTCAGTCGAGAGGAAAAGGGCAAGGTGTGAGAATCTTTGGCAGATGTCAAAGTTATCCATACTTGATTTATGGGGATTTTTTAATCCCATCTTCTGTGGAAAAACTGGGTCAAAAAGGTTTAGGAAGGAGGCTAAAACCTATGGATCCTAAAGAACAAGTATATTTTTCTCCTTTCAGCCAATCTGACGTGACCACCTAGTTACTTATGGACCAAAGACTTAATGTATGACTGCACTGAATGTGTCCATTCAAGGCATTTAACAATGACAACTGGAGAAATCAAAGATAGTGGAAAACGTAAAGCAAGTTAAATCACGAAGGAAAGGAATGCAATTACATTTGAAAGTTAGCATAGGTATTTCCTGTTGTGCACCAGGATACATGACTTGTGTGCAATAGCAAATGCTTGCACCAGTTTCTTAACTTACAGCCATTTGTAGTTGTAGTCCATGTCAGTGAAGTCACACAGGCAAGGGCAATTATTAATAGGATTCTGGCCACTTGATCATGAAGAAATCAAGTAAGTTCTGAGTTGACTGGGCATGCCAATGAAGAAGTGTATTTTGAAAGCTCACCAAGTGGAGGGAGATCCTTTAGTGGTTGTGATTTAGACCCTTCCACATATATCCATGCAGTTGCAAGAGAGAAACAACTTTCTGTTCCTTTTAAGAATGTTTTTGTTAATACTGCACTGCAAGTCACTTTGGATCCTTTTTTAGGAGAAAGGAGGTGAATAAATAAATAAGTTAATGTTCCTTCACAACTTGAAAAGCCTCTCCACCATGTTGTAGTCACGTGAAAACATTCTCTCCCTCTCACCATTGGTCTCAAATGAAAAGGAAAACCTCTTTTGGGCTGCTTTCTTCTGGGTATAATTTCTGTTTGGGGTCAGTTTCATTCAGACCATAGTATAAAGGACTGGATTCTTTCCCCCAACACCAGAGCATTGAACACCATCACGCTTCAGTTTGGAAGATGGGGTGGGGTGGGACAATCACACATTTAATGTGAGGCATATTTTGGTTCTAAATGAAATGGTGTGTCTGGCATTGTACTGAAGGGCACCAGATTTGAAAAGGGCAGCATAAGGGTTGTGGCTGTGGTTTTGATGGAATAAAATTGAGAAATCAAGGTAAAATAGGAGAAGAAGTGAAAAGAGAAGGAGAAGGAGGGCAAAGGTCATTGTCAGATCATGTTTATATTCTAAATCAGTGGTTCTCAAACTTTTTTCACCGTGGTACCCTTGTTGGGCTAAAAAAAATTTGCAGCTCAGCTACCCTTAAAGCGGTTTAAATACTTAGGAAAAGAAGAAAAAATGGTGCAAATGTAATGCTCAGTTGTCTTTAATGCACTGAATGAAACTGTTTGGATGAATTTATCATTATTTCATTTATGTTTATGGGAAGTTTAGTTAATTTTTGAATTGCTAAATCTTAGTGAAAATTAAATATTATTGCCGCGGCACCCCTGGCATATGCTCGCAGCACTCCAGGGTACCACGGCACCCAGTTTGAGAACCGCTGTTCTAAACAGGCTCGTATTTATCCCATTAAAGAATCTTAGTTGTACCTTTTCTGAAGCTGCTGCAAGGTCCTCTCTTTTGCTACACATGAATAACATTTCCCTTTTCACATCTCCTAAAGTTGCACAATCAGATTTCAAGCATGAAGCAGTTGGATTTTAAATGTGCTTTTGTATGCAGTCAGTAAAGCTAGAGCGGTATTTGTGTACATTTCCCTGCTCCCTACTCACCCAACCAACTTCAGTATATATGTAACTTGCACTGTCTGTTTCTCTAGAATTAACAACAGGATACTGAGGGTGGCTGCCTGGTCTGTCATTGGCCAGCTTCTATTTGGGAGACTGAGAATTTCAGTTCTACATGATTACATTTGCTTCTGTTGCAAGTTTACTTGCTTCAGAACCAGCATAATTATTGTTGTTGTTGTTCAGTCGTTCAGTCACGTCCGACTCTTCATGACCCCATGGACCAGAGCTCGCCAGGCCTTCCTATCTTCCACTGCCTCCCAGAGTTTTGTCAAATCCTTATTGGTTGCATCGATGACACCGTCCAACCATCTCATTCTCTGCCGTCCTCTTTTCCTTTTGCCTTCAATCTTTCCCAACATCAGGGACTTTTCCAAGGAGTCCTCTCTCCTCAAGCATAATTATTACTAGTTGTGAAGTCAGAGGTTGAGCTTGGAAAAGTTAAAATATTTCAGCTACATCTCCTAGAATTCCTCCTTGTCAGCATAACCTAAGAAGATTTTTAAAAGGTTATTGGTTTTTTTTAATATTACAATTCCAGGAGGAACAGTATGAAGAAACATGTCCAGATGTTAATATTTCCTATGAAAGAGAGGCACCAAGGGTGATGTATGACATCAAAAGGAAAGTATATAATGAAGAAGAATTCCAAAAAGATCATGAACAAAAGATTTATTCTCAGCCCAACAAGGATTTTGAGAGTCCTCCAACTGGACGAAAAATCCAGTGCAGGTAAGCATCGAAAAAGTTTTTTTTTCCCTTTGAGGGTAACTAGAGATGAGCGTTTCATGCCTGATACAAAGCATGAAGTGCTGCTGGCCAGCTGTAGCCCATCAATCTCCCCCACCCCCAGCCGCCTGTACCACTCACTGGGCTCTGTGTGCCACCAGGTTTCTTTCTCTGCAGCAGTGTGCCAATCATCGCCAGCACTCCAGCCAGCTCTTCCCGCCTCTCTGTCCAGGTGACCATTTGTCCTCTCACCTCCCCCAATGGAGTGGTCAGCTGTGTGCAGAGTCTGGAAGAGCCATCTGGGGTACTTGTGCCAATTGGTGCATCACCAAAGGAAAAGGACCCCAGTGGCATCCGGAACCCTGAGAAAGCTACAGGCAGCTGCAGAGATGGAGGAGGGGACTACAACTCCAGGAAACCGTGGCTGGCACAGCTGGTAGCGAAGACTTCTGACAGTTACCATCCATGAACACTTGGTTACCTGTGAATGTTTAGAAGGCAACTTTAAACTGTATTTCAGGGAAACCTTCCACATAGACCCTGCTTGTGTCTAGGCCTTTTGTCCTCCTGTCATATAGAGAAATTGTATTTGGCAGCATTTGTTTTTACTTTGTTAAATGTTTTCATATGTTATTGTTTATTCATTGTTTATTACCATATGTTTTATTAATTGCTATAAACCACCCAGAATAGTGCATCACACAGGGTGGTAAGGTAAAGGTTCTCCCCACACATGCGTGCTAGTTGTGTCCAACTCTAGGGGCAGTGCTCATCTCCGTATTCCAGCCAAAGAACCAGTGTTGTGCAAGTCCGTGGCCACGTGGCTGGCATGGCCACAAGGAACCACTGTTTTACCTCCCGGCTTTTTACGGTGATACCTATTAACTGCTAGGTTGGAAGGAGCTGGGGTTAACAGTTGGAGGTCACTCCACTGTGTGGCACCTGTGGTTTCAAACTGCTGAGCTGCCGACTTTGAAGCTGTCAGTTTTCAGTGCTCTAGCCTGCTGAGCCACCATGCCCATAGGGTGGTATATCAAACAAACAAAAACAAACATACAAACAAGGGTTGGGAACTACTGCCGTAGAGGGACTGTGTCTGGAGTATTTACATCAATAACTTCATATTTTTCTATTTTCATTTATTATTGATAATTTAATTTTATTTTGTTAATCAATATATTTGATTATATCAATTTATAATTATTTTATGCTCTATATAGCCTCAGATTAATTTTCATTTTATTTGTTATTGCTTCATTGTACTTAGTTTGTTTTCCTTCATGTTATCAACTGCCCAGAGTAGCCTTGAGGCTAGATGTCATGGTATAAAAATCTAATAAATAAATAAATAAATAAATAAATAAATAAATACTTCTATCATTGAAATACATTTCTGATATGATGCAGCTTATCACACAATACTGTATTGTTGTCTTCTTCAAATCATAAAAATAGACTTTAAAATTTGAGTCATACCTTTTCTGAAGCTGCTGCGAGGCCCTCCATTTTGCTACACCTGAATAGTATTTCCCTTTTCACATCTCCTAAAGATGCAAAATCAGATTTGAAGCATGAATCAGTTGGGTTTTAAATGTGCTTTTGTATGCAGTCAGTCAGTAAAGCTAGAGTGGTATTTGCGTACATTCCCTGCTCCCTAATCACCCAACCAACTTCAGTATATATGTAACCTGCACTGTCTGTTTCTCTCTAGACAGTAAGGTTTGATAACCGTCTGATACAATTTCTTTCAGATTTTCATGTGCACGATTCAGGAAGGTAATGTTCAAGATATTTCCTGTTCTAAATTGGGTTTGTTCCTACCGTGTCAAAGAATGGATTCTAGGAGATATACATGCTGGCATAAATGTTGGGATTGTGCAGATTTTTCAAGGTAAATACTGCAAGTCCTTTCTAGCTCCTTTTAATCTTATTTCTTTCCTACTTTTCTCTGAACAAATTATCAAGATCAAAAGGTCTGGCAGGCAACCTTCAAATGTTGTTAGGATTCTATTGAGAAATAGTGTCCTTTACCATTTTCTATACATGTTCCTGGTCTGGAGTTCTCATTCTTCACGAGAAGTTGTCTTCCTCATAGGAGACCCTGGCAGGTTGGTATGCTGTGGAGCAGCCCCCTTTCATAGTATGTACAAGAAAAGCAGACTGGGCATATGATCTGTGTTACTCATCTTTCCTCTGTTGGTGAAACAATTTTTAATTCAAGTGTTCCAAAGAACATTAAAATAAAATAAGAGTTGGATTAACATTGTCTTAGATTAGATTATTTGTGATTATTAATATTAGATTATGTTGAAACTGCCTGGAAGAATTTTGGCTCCTTTAAATTAATATGCCAAAAATGTTTCTCTATGCAGTGTAAAGGATGTAATATGTGATGTGTCCGAACCTATTGTAGCAGTAAGAGGTAATTCTAATGTATTTGTAACAACAAGAAGTTGGTCTGCAGTTTCACTTAAATTATATTTCTGCAGGAATAAATAAAATATTAAGCCCCCACTGCACCCCGGTCCTTTTGGGAGAAAAGGCAGGTAAAAATATTTTAAATAAATAAGAGGATTGCAGTCTTGTTGCTGCAATCTTCTTGTTGTTAGCACTTTTTGCCCTACAGATATGGAATTGCCTCATAACAGAATGCCTGAGCAGTTGGATTTGTAAAGCAAGCCTGTTTACCTTCTGAGAACCAATCACACATCAAAGCACCTTGGAATCTGACATAATAATGTAAAACATATTCTAACAAAAGTTTTTTAAACACTTGGGAAGGAGGGCACAATTTATAAATCCAATCAGGATATATATACACATCAGGGTTTCATTATATCCTACACAGTCTGAAGATGTTCACTGGCCTAAGATCACCCAGTGGGTAAGACTGGCCTAAGAAATTTTGTGGTCTGAGGCAGAAGATCAAGAGGTGCTCCTCTGCTCCCTGAAATCAAGTTTCATAATGCTACAGTACTGTAGTTATATTTTACTGCAAAAGGCAGATATTCCCATAAACACCTCTTCCCCTTCTGGCAGTAAAAAAAATGCAACAAGAAATAAGTAAACGATAAATCTTGTTATTTAAATTTTGAATTAGGTAAGTAACAAAAAAAGTTGCTGCCCACAGTGGCCTTGTTGCTAGATGGTGTGGTATTGAAATCCAATAATTAATAATAATAATAATAATAATAATAATAATAATAATAATAATAATAATAATAATAATAATAATAATAATAATAATAATAATAATAAAAACTGGTACAGGTAGTTCCAGTGGTAATTGGCACGCTGGGTGCGGTCCCCAAAGAGCTAAGCAAGTATTTAGAAGAAATTGGAGTTGACAAAGTCACCATCAGTCAGATGCAGAAAGCCACCTTACTGGGATCTGCTCGCATAATTTGCCGATACATCACTGAGTCCTAAACGCTTGGGAAGCGTTTGACTACTGATTGGTAATATAAAATCCAGCGTAGATAGCTGTGTGTTTTAATAATAATAATAATAATAATAATAATAATAATAATAATAATAATAATAATAATAATAATAATAATAATAATAATA
>JAHTLZ010000129.1:44147068-44177616 GCA_023846285.1 Phrynocephalus versicolor
TAATAATAATAATAATAATAATAATAATAATAATAATAATAATAATAGCTGTCTTGTTCTCAGCTAGCCAATCATTTCCTTCAGGATTTAGCTTTCTCTGTGCTCACCTTCTCCTCTGACTTGGAGCAAACCACATTTCCATCAACAAACTTGGGCTCCTGGCTCCCTCACTGTACTTTATTCAGGACTGTTGGTTTTTCTCTTACTGAAGGGCTCCTTTGTCAAGGACACGATAGCTGTTCTTTCATTGTGACCTAAGTCTGCTGCCTGGATTGCCAACCTCACTCTTCTGAATTACGTTGTTGACCCTGCCATTGGATATAATGGCTGAGTAAAGATTAGCATCCAGGTTTCCTTGGTCTAAATCCATTTTTTTTCTGAGTTATCCGAAGCTAGTTTCTACTAGGTTATTCCAGACAAGACAAAGACAGTAACTGATGCTGTGGTAAGCTATTTGTTACCTCTTTGGTGTGGGGCTAAGTGGTAGAGGGAAAGGCATATATCTGGGGGGAATGAAAGTGGAAAGAGACTTCTTAGACAGTATGTACTGGCATAATTCATCCCAGTGTTGGATGTTCCCTTTCTTTCATCTAGATTTGAAGCCACAGTGCCCAACGTTGAATTCCTTTGCAGTTTAGTCTTGAATCTTTGATGGTTCAACCCGAAGAGCAAAAAGCCATAAAACACTTTTGTGCTCTGAATAATGCTATATATTTTTTAAAAAAAATATGGATTTTAGTATCTGTTCAGAAACAGATGGAGTGTTCTCTCTAAGTGGAAGAACCTATAAATGCAACAACAATTTTCAAAACTAGAAACAATGTGAAAATAATTATAGCTTTAGTGGCTTAAAAGCTATGTAAAACACATCAAAACATAATAATAGCAGTGAATCTGAACTAGACCAAAGCAAGAATTACTACAATAAAACCAATTCAATAGGAAAGAAATGTTTTAGAAAAAGAAGTCTTCAGGAGGCTGTGCAGAAGAAAATGGATGATCATTTTATGATAAAATAATTACGAATTATAATAAAAAGAAAGGCTGTTTTGCTGCTTGAGTGCCTTAAATATAACCTCCCATTTCAGCACTAATCAATTTTATTTTATGTTTCTAAAAACAAACATTTTCCCAGGACTATCAGGAATGTTGTTAACAGGATTACCGCTGCCAATTGTCAACAGTTTTTATTCTGCATTTTGCTGTTCTTTAACATATGTCATTTTTGGAACATCACACCATATGTCCATTGGTAAGTACCACTTCACTCTCTTAATTCAATCTATGGCATATACAAAGTTATTTTTTTCTACAGAAGTAAACGGCAGACCTATTTAAATACTGCTTTTATTAATAATGTTAAGTATCCATTAACATGTCAATCTTAATTTCACACGTATCTACTTATAATGAATAGTTGACTGAGAAGTCACATTTGCTATTTGTTCTGATGCATTACAATATTTTACTGTTATAATCCCTTCTGAGATAAAATGAAATTTGATAAGTGTCGGGAGGTTTGCACAGGCATTCAGAAAAAATGTAACAATGTGTCAGACTATATCCCTTGATTTAACTTTTTGTTATGTTGTAATGATTCTTTTTGTTGCATTCATTGTATGACTTTCCTCTCAGAGACAGGGCTATTTACACTGGTCTACATTTATAGAGCTGCTGTTCTTGGATTTGGTTTTGTTTTTAAAGGAAAGAGTCTCTGTTTGGTTATTCCTTGGCAGAAGACCAAATTGCAAAGGAAACTAGGTATTTTCAAACTGCAAATTCTCTGTGGGGACTACAATCCCTATCAGAGATGCAAAATTTAGTTCAAAGGGTCAAAGGCTGAGAACCACTGATCTAAACATTTCACCAGATGACAAGATGTACATGAATAGGCTGGATCAGCTTAAAGGGACAAATGAATAAGTAGCAAACCATGAAGGAGAATGGATGCCATGGCCATGGTGTTTGAGGGATGGTATTGGAGGGATATGTCTGTGAAGATTCTCAGTCATCCAGGTGAGTTTCTCGGGAAGTTGAGTCATGGCTACTGGACTTCTTTTTCTATATATAAAGAAAAAGAAGTCCAGTAGCCATGACTCAACTTCCAGGTATTGGAGGGACTTACATGTTAAATGAAACCTACTCACCTCCCTTGAGCATCCAGTGATTCCAATCCTTGACACCAGGCCTGTGAAAGAAACAAAGTTCTAAATGTTGGCGAAGGGCATTGGGAATACATGGGGAGCCCTTGCCTTCTACACAGCCTCAAAGTATTTATACTTTTTATGTATACAAACACACCTACTGTCTTGTAGTGAGGCACATAATGCCCACTAATTGTGCTTAACATAGCACTACATCACTCTGCCTTCCTCCCTTAGGAAACTTGCATTGGACTTGCCATGCTGCTCTGTCAACATTTAAAGCTATAACCAGAAATTATGGCACCTAGGGCTTTGGTAACCTACTGCGTAAGTTTCGGTCATGAGAGATTGGTATATACAAGGAAAAGATGGAGGAACAGGAGAAAGTGTCAGAGTTCACAATGGTCATATTGTTTTCTGTATTCTTCTGGCTGTGGAGGAGCAGCTGGAAGCAGTATATGGCGGTGAGGTCATAGTCTTCCAACAGCAAGCTCCTGATGGATGAGTTCATAGATTTTGAGCAGCAAATATTTGTGCCCTCTAAATATGGGCACCCTGAGTCAGTCCCAGTTGTTCTACTCCAGTTATGTAAGTAATGAGAGCCCATGCTAGGCATGCACATCAGGTACACTTTGATGTTTTATTCCCTCTGTGAAACATTTTGAAAGATCTGGAAATTGAGCCATGGCCACTGGAGTTCTTTTCTTGACAGATTGAAATGTTTCACTGCTCATCCAAACAGCTTCATCAGTCTGAGGAAAGCTAGTTGTGAGTCCTCCATTTTATAGTTTACTTTGACCTCATGTCACCCTGGTCTGAAATAGGCTCATAAGATGAACAATGGCTTGAATAGGCTTGTTAGGTAGACAATAGTCTCAATAGGCTCATTAGGTGGACAATGGCCTAAGGTGCATTAAAGTCCCACCTTTACAACCTACCCAATGCCCATAAAGTATGGGTTGTTAGCTATGGCCTTGCTGGTGGAGGTGTGAAGTGTTTTTGATTTGTCTGGGGATTGCCTAATAAGTAGCAGATGGACTGTGCCTGAGCCCCCCACCTCTGCTGATAGAGGGGTTTTCATACTCACATGGCTTCCCTGACCCCTCTTTCAAACCACCTATCTTCTCTCTCTAATATGTGTTCATCATCTTTGAATGAGTGCCCTTTGTCATTCAAGTGGAGGTGCACTGAGCTGTTGCCCCTCCTACATTGGACAATCCTCCTGTTCAATGGCTGTTTAGTTTCTCCATTGTAAAGAGCTTCAGTTTGGTTGGATTTCACAGCCCCAACTGACCATGCTGATTCATGCCTTCAAAGAAGAATGTCTGGCATCCATCTTGCTAAGTAAACTCCTTCCTTGTAAAATACATCCCTTGCCATGCTTGGATTTTTGAACCTGCTTTGAAAAGGAGAGCTTGCCCTCGAAAGCTCAGCAACTTTTTTGTTATTTTTCTAGCAACCTATGAAGATATTACCCATAGTCTAGTCTTGCTTTTGTTTTTTATGGCTGCATGGCTCCAAACTTCTTTTTTACCGGATGACTGAGAATCTTCACAGACATTTTGAAAGATATTTCATACCTTAGACACATTCGAAGAAAGGTGGGATGGAAAATAAATGTAAATGACATTGTACTGTACTTGGTGTAGATACTTCACAGGTAGAAAAAAATGGAAATGATAGTAATGCTAGAAAAGGGTGAAAGCAGTAGTAACAGAGGAAGAATAAATATAATATAGATTCAGCAAATAAAGGAAACATTGGTCATCAATTTCAAAAACCTAATTAGGGCTATTGTTAAGACCTTTTGGATGTTATTCATACAAAGTCATACACTTATGATGGTACATATGTACAGCAAATACTGTATCTAGTTGGAATTGGTTTTGGTTTTGGTTTTGGCTTTAATCTTTGGTTTCTTATTCTTTTTGTAACAGGGTCTTTCAGCATTTTGAATGCAATGATGGCAAACTTTCACAGCAACCTTAATTTCAATGTTAGATTGTCAGGTAATGCCAGTCTGGCCAATTTCTCTGATGAAACTTTTATGAAAAATTACATGGAAGCATTAACTCACACTGCTTCTACAACGTTTCTGGTTGGTGTGATTCAGGTATGAAGCCTATCTGTCTTATGATTGCACATTTAAAGAATACTGAATTGAACCTAAGATGTTGGCTAGGTCACTTTCTGTGGGAAATTATCTGAAGTAGCTTTTTCCATCTCCTGGATAAGATTTTCCATTTCTTAAGTTTGTTTCATAGTGTAGCTTCTTGGACATGGCTATACTGTAATCCCTTTCCTCATGCTCCATGTACACTAGCAGTTCTCAGCTTTAGACCCTCCAAATATTTTTGGACATTCCCCCCCACCCCCCAAAAAATCCTTGGCCATTGGTCAGGTTGGCTTCTGTGAGTTTAAATCCATAGTGTCTGGAGGGTCAAAGGCTGAGAACCGTTGATCTATACATTTCATCGTATTAAAAGATGCACATAAATAGGTTGGATCAGTATCCTGTTGTGACTGATGCTCTTGATTAAGGACCTACACATGTCAAATACTTGTAGAACCTCTCATTCTCATGTTCCACTAAAAATGAGGAAAATGAGGACACACCAGTATAGCCCATCCTCTCCGTGCAATGGCACATGGATGCAATATGACAGGGCTGTCCAACTTTGAACAGCCCACGGGCTCCTTTTGCTCACCGCACATCCCCGTGGGCTCCTTTCTGAAGCACTGCACATCGCCACGGGTTCTTTTTTTAAGTGCGCACGCACACACACACTCCTTGCCACTGCTCCAGCCCCACCCCCAAGGTCTCTGGCAGTGGTGGCGGCAGGGGTAGAGCCTCGGCCACCTGGCTGCCCCCCCCATGGTCCCTGGTGCTGGTGGCGACAGCAGCGGGGCTCAGCCAGCTGGCCGGACGCAAACATCCAGGTTTGTGGGTGAGCCAAAAATATATATAAACTCCCTTGAACATGCTGCCGTTGGCGGCAGGTCAGGAGATAGGCGGGGACCTAGTGGGCAACTTCTGAGAGCCCCGTGGGCTACCAGTCACCTACAGTCAATGGATTGTGCAGGCCTGCAATATGACAACAGGGTTTATTTATAGTCTAAACATGTATGTTGCACATCAAGCTTATTAGAAGTGCTATATTGGTGTTCTGCCAGATGGGTGGTATATAAATCAAATTAACAACAACAACAACAACAACAAACAACAACAACTGACCCTATAATTTTGATGATGTAAAGTGAGTGGCTGTTATTGCACTCTCATAGGTTAAAATATAATACCCAAGGAAAGCTTATAATTGCAGATAAAATGTAGACTGTATTTGGTGTAGTTTACTGATATTTATTCTCCTAATCAAATATTTCCAGTCAAATATCAGTGATTGCTGGAAATTTGAGATAGAGCATGTAAAGTTAATATGTAGCAATTGTTGAGGAGATCAAAAAGTTCTTCTAGAGCTGTGCTGCCTTGAAGCTGACCATAACCCTTTCCCTGCCTTTTCTCATGGCCATCATGCTGTGGGCCTCAGTGACTTTCCTTCCCCATCTTCTTAATAAAGGAGCTGGCATACTAAAACAGTAATCCATCAATGTAACATGGTATTAGAACTGTGCTGTATCATCATTTAGGGGAATATGTTTTTTTTTAAAAAAGATTAAGATAGAGGACAGGCCTTCCATTTGACTGTGAAATAACCATCTGGACAGGCTACTATGCAATAATTAGGAAAGTGCTGAATCAAAGTACAAAACACAAACAGAAGCCCTTAGCACAGTGCCAGAAAGGGTCAGAATCAGAACAGCTCTTAAAGAAGCTAGATGGATCAGTCTAAGTCTGGATCCCTTCATTTGTTTTGAAACAAACGGCACTGACACCAATCCAAATAGCAATCTATAGTAAATACCTGTCTGGACAGGCCCCAAGACCCTGGTTAATTTAAACTATGCAAATATGACTGGGGGGGGGGACCAGAAATTATTCTGATTACTTTCTTTTTTTGAAACCAAAGTCATAAGTTTGAAGTAATCAGTCATATCATTGGCTGGAGATCTCTAATGGATGACAAATCTGCTGGGGAGGCAGGGGGTAATGGAATCGCCAATATTCAGACCCTGCCTCTAAGGTCCATACAATTTTGGTATTTATTCAGATAAATTGTTGGGTTCAGGAAATAATTAAGTACTGTATACACTTACACACAGATTTGTTTCATGGGAAAGAAACAACTGGTCCAGATTCTTTTTAAGATAACATTGACAAGTTTGTTGACAAAAGAAAAGGCAAAAGGCAAAAATGAAGTGTATTAAAGGTTAACATATTATTGAGCTTCTGTTTTAAAAGTGCTTCAACATTTTGCCTTTTCCCACTTTTCTTTTGCCAGTATGGTGAGACAGTATACTGACTGACTCGACTGAACAAATTAGACACTCACAAATGGGGCTCTGCCTTTCCTTGTAGAAGATGTAGCATGGATTCTAGACCAGGCCTGTCCAACAGGTAGACCAGGGGCTACCAGTAGCCCACAAAGGGTTCAAAAGTAGCCCACCAGTCATCAATAAAAATGTGAGGGGAGAAGTTCTCCACCTCTACCTCCCCCACCCCAAGGACCACTACTGCCCCAGCAAAGCTCTGGATCTGCCAGCCCACTGTCTTAGCCGAACGGGGCAGTTCAAGGGCCATGGCACGGTCCCCTGCTCTCCCTACGAGTCAGATGATCCGCATGCCACTGTCCCATTATCAATTGAGTTGTTGGTGCAGAGCAGAGGAAGGGGAGTGGAGGAGAGAGCGAGGGGCAGGGTCATGGGCATGTCCACCTCTCCCCCCCCTGGAGAATTCCTTCCTCCCACCCTTCCATCCTCCTCCTCCCACCCCCACAGCTGCCTCACAAAGACTGCGACCTGTCGCTCCTCCTGCTCCCCTTCTGAGCCATTCCCTCCTCCTTGCGCTGCCCTGGCGATGTGATTGCCCTGCTGCTGGGAAAACAGGAGGAGCAGTAGAGTCAAGTCAGGCCCCAGGCAGGCTGGGAGGGAAAGTGCACCTTTTAAAAAAAAGCCTTCCAGCAGTCTGGGCAAGCAGAAGGGGCGATCTGCGCAAGCATGTACGCACCTCTCTTGCACCCATCTACACTGGCTCGAGTAGGTGTAAGGGAAGCGTGTGCATGATCAGCCTTACCATAGGAATGCACTGAACTATGTTCCCTCCAGAAAGGATTAATTGATTTTCAATGTATTCCTATGGGAAACTGCTGCTCGACTTACATTTTTTTTTACTTATGAGCATATGCTCGGAACAGATAAAATTCATAAGTAGAGGTTTTAGTGTAGTAGCCCTCAAGCACTTTCGTCCAGAAAAAGTAGACCTCGGCCTGTTCAAAGTTGGACAGCCCTGTTCTAGACAAGCTGTTAACAAAGCAATATGGCAACCTTCTGTAAGTAGGGAGGATCTTATAGGAAGCTGTACTGTAATTTACTTACTACTGGGCCTTAAAGCTACTGTTTTCTTATACTGACTGCCTCATGTCTTCTTCTTTTAGCTCCTTTTAGGCGTTGTTGGTTTAGGCTTTGTTACCATGTATATATCAGAAAGTCTCATGAATGCTTACCTCACAGCAGCTGCACTGCATGTCATGCTATCCCAGTTTTCGTTCATCTTTGGAATTGTAATCGACTTTCATTCGGGACCTTTGGCATTTTTTTATGTAAGTATAATCCTTCTTAGATTTAAAGCAAGCTACTGGTGTTGCTTGGGAGGGAAGCAAAAATAAGCTTCTTCTTTTTTTGCAGCAAAGGTTATAACTTGGAGGTTAAAAGCTTCTTAAATTTCCACACTGTAAATGAACATAGTCCTGTCCATCACATGCATTGCCTGCTTATCAGCTGTATCATTTCTTGCTGAAGGATTCTACCAAATTCATAAGGTCCATTGTTACTTTTAAAAGATGGGAGACTGAGGATAAGGAAAGCTCCACTAATGTTCCAAAATGGATCCAGTTATACTTTTTACAGCATTTCCAACAATGGTAGCTCCAAGTATTGTTCTGTTATTGAGGAATTCTTCCACTTGGAGTGTGAACTATTGCTGCAAAATGGGAACCCTGACTTTTGTCTTCCCATAACAGCTTAAAAACACTCATTAGACCATGCACAGTGTTTTGTACCTATGTGGTCACAAACTGTACAGATATGCAGACACGCCTACATGATTGCTGAATTTGTTTTTCATCAAACTGCATACACTAAAGATGCATGCAATGGTTGTGCATCCGATCCATTTGGGATGTGTAGGTATGGATGGAACCACATGTAGGATCTCTTGTTCATTTGCTCTGTTTAGAAAGTTATACAGAGTTTTTCTATGGATTCATCACTTTCAGTGCTAGCTAAACTGAATCAGGGTGGAGTATACTATTGCCCATAGGAAATTATTATTTATACAGTCCTTCACTTACATGGCCTAGGAAACAAATCTCTTGCATTGGCAGAATACTCATTACACTAGCATACTGATGTCATCAAATTGAGGTTTCTGCACAAAAGAAAGTCTCAAACAGCAGAAACCTAGTAGAACAATAGCAGGTTATGATTGGGAATCGTTTGGACTGGGATGTGGTAGATGCCAGTGCAGCTTGAATCCTATGTTCCCAAAAAGGTTACTCAGAAATTACTTCTAATGCAAAGTTACACAAGTATCAGAAGTAAACACACACACACGCACTGAAGTTGGTGAGAATCCCAATGTTTCTTTTTTCCTCTGTCTTTCTCCTAGTTATATTGTAGGATAGGATTTTGACAGACAGGCAGGCAGACAGACTCCCCATTTGCACATATCCATATGTTGATTTGGAATTATATTTAGTATTTTGATCCCTTGTCCTAAACGTTGAGTGTGGGCAAAAGGACGAGAGGAGACCTCCTCCTACCTGTGTACATCCCCTCTGGCCTAGAAGGTGGAAGAGAACCCAAAGACACGAGCCTCTATCTAAGAGTGGAAAAGGTGGAAAGACTGAGGCAGTCCCTCTAATGGCAAAGGAGGAAAAAAGGAATTGAGTGAGGGGGAATGGAAAAGAAAGAAAAGACTGAAAAGATATGGGTCAGAAGAATCTGGGTGGGCTGAAAGTGAGAAGAAAGTAGAAAGGGGCCTGCTAGAAGGGTGGGAGTGCATAGAACTGGAAACCCAATGGACAAGAGAGATGGAAATACTGGTGATGCCATGGGAGGAAGCAGTAATCCTTCTAATTGAGGAGAAAGAGAGAGGAGGAGGAGGTGGCAGCAGCAGAAAGAGGGGAGATGAGGGGAGACTCATCAAGACAAACGGAAGACCCCTCAATGAGAAAGAACTGCAGCAGACCTGTTTCAAACACTTCAGGATACCTTGGGGACGACCAGGGAGTGATGAGTGGTGGAGGCAAGAACCATTGCTAGTGCTGTTGGTGCTGGTTAGAATTATGACAAGGAGACCCCTGGGTTGCTGTAGAACAGTGAACCTGTGGGTCCCCAGATGTTCCTGGACTGCAACTCCCAGAAATCCCTTCCAGCACAGCAAGTGGTGGAAGTTTCTGGGAGTTGCAGTCCAGGATCATCTGGGGACCCACAGGTTGAGAACCACCGCTGTAGAAGAATAAAAACACTTAAGCCAGACAAAAGTTCTTGGAACCTTTTACTTTCCTTGTTGGAAGGGGAAGGGATGGTGAAGGCAACCCAAGTTGATGTTGCTCTTCTTGAGCCACCATCAATAAATGTTAATTGTTTTAAAGAAGAAAATGACTCAAGTGTGATTGCACTGAGGGGAAAGATGAGGGGAAGATCAACACCCAAATTCAGATTGAGAAATAGTTCATTATCTTCTAGGTGCAACTCCATATTTGCCACCTCTATAAAACTCCCAATTATACAATTGAAGTGACAAGACTTCAGATTATATCCCTGACCCATCTGCTGCATTCTTCCCAGCCTGTTTCCTCCATTAACCTTTAGACCAGTGTTTTTCAAGAAATGTGACATTCTTCCTCAATTGACTGGTGAAGCAAAAATTCTAGTACTTGAGGTACAAAAGCATGGAGCTATGATGAGTTAGCCCTTTGAAAACTAAACTCATTTTGAAAAAAATTGGTTGACATTTTATTTTTCAGAATTTGGCATATTACTGCATGGGTCTCCCAAAAGCCAATTCTACCAGTATACTGCTGTTCCTGCTTGCTTTACTAATGCTGAGGATCAGTAAATGTATCAAGATAACATATAAACAATATCCTGTTGAGTTTCCTATGGAACTTATTTTGGTAGGTATTTTAATTCTCTGAATGTAATTTTATCTACGCCTTTATCTATGATTTCCTCTCATTTTTGACACAAAATTCCTTGTTGTGGTGTTTTAAAGCAAAAAATACCTGGCTTCTGCAACAACAACCTTCAAACTCTGAACTAATTTCAAAGTGTGGTACAAAAGAAAGAATCTGTGAATGAGCTAGGAAAGATAGAATGTAAAAATACTGCATGCAAGCACCCTGAATTCCTAAATTTATGCCTATATTGGCTGTTTATTGTAAGATTTGTACCTGAATATCTGTTTCTTTTTCTATCAGTGTTATATTTCTCATGGCATAATGGTTAAACTACTACAGTATACTGCAGCCATAACTGTGCTCATAGCCTGGGGTTCCATTCCAGGTAACAGACTCGAGGTTCACTCAGCCTTCCATCCTTCTAAGGTTGGTAAGATGAGTACCCAGCTTGTGGAAGGGGCAATGAGTAGCCTGCATAATTACTTGCATATAGGTGGTATATAACCAGTACACTTTGCTTTACTTTGCTTGTTGTTTTAACAATTAAACAGGAGCCAATCAGCTCCCCTCTCTGTGGTTCTGTGAACTAATTTTATTATACATACTAATAGTAGACTCTGTTCTTTGAGTGCCATTCCTTTAATGGCCAATATGTCACCATTCATGCCAAAATAACCCACTGGAGAATGAGCATGCTCAGTGGTCACTGGAGGGTGACCAGGATGGTTGAAGGTCTGGAAGGGATGTCTTACAAGGAATGGCTTAGAGAACTGGGAATGTTTAGCCTTTCAAAAAGAAGGCTGAGAAGGGATAAGATAGCTATGTTTAAATATTTGAAATGATATCATATTGAAGAGGGAACAGGTTTGTTTTCCATGGCTTCAGAGACTAGGACGCGGGGCAATGGTTTCCAACTACAGGAAAAGAGATTCCATTTGAACATTAGGAAGAACATGATGGTTAGAGCTGCTAGGGAGGGTGGTGGAGTCTCCTTCTTTGGAGGTTCTTAGGCAGAGGCTGGATGGCCAACTGTCAGAATTACTGTGATGAGGGTTCCTGCATGGCAGGGGGTTGGACTGGGTGGCCCTTGAGGTCTCTTTCAACTCTATGATTCAATGAGTCTATGAGTCTATGAATACTAATTGACTGTGCAATAGGAAGAGGAAGGAAAGACTGGATGGGATTGAGAATAGAATGATGTCTCCCAAGCAGGAAGATTCTATACTACAGTATTATTATTGATCTCATTTGGATAAATGAATCATGATCTCAAGTATTTTAGTACTAGTCCTTATGCAGTCCAAATTGTATCACCCATACTCAAGAGAGAAACAGCACACTTTGGGAAATCACCAACTTTGTAACTTAGGCCATTGGGGAAGCTAAGGAGAGAGAAGCTATAATGAGGATCAAGTAGGACTGAGCATGGTCTGTAGATCTGAAATGCTGGTACATTTCTTTAAAATAATGTGGGCATTTAAAACAATTATATAAAATAGAGCATGTGTGAGAATGGTTTTTCATTTGACTTTCTTTGAAAACATTCCAGCACCACAATGACCTTGTCCAAGGTGCTGACAAATCTAAGGGACTAACCAAATGTGTGATGTCGATTACATGATTAGAAGTATGTTGTGTGCTTTTAGATGTTAAATTTGGGGAAGTTGTTTTCAGGAACACAGAATACGAGAAGGGTAGGTTTAAGTTTTCCCATCCCAGCTGTAAACTTCCTACTTCCAGCAGCAATTAGTGTTAGGAAAACACCAATAGGTGTGTGTTGTATGGTAGCCATGTAACTAACAGCTTCATGGGTGAATCTGTTTTACACCTGAAACCTGAACATATTATATATGATTGTGCCTTACTTGTTATTGTGTTTCTTAATAGTAAATGCCACTGTTGTGACCTTTTTCCCCTGGGATCTCAGCTTCTGAACAGAAACAAATAATCTTTGCTCTCAAACAATACAGTGTAATAAATAAATAATGGCCTATTCTCTTTTACAGATTATTGTATTTACCATACTTTCTACCCAAACACGCCTGTATGCTGAATCTTCTAAAGGAGTATTTACAATGGCCCCTCACAGGTTGGTAATTCACAGCTGACACGGACTTCCATCCATTAGCCATAGTAGCCACATGCAGATCACTAGCAATCTTTAAACTGAGCACAGTTTAACTCATTAGAATTATTATAGGGCATTTGTTTGTCAGCTCTCCCTGGGATAACCATGCACAAAGTGAAATTAATAGCAATGGTCACATATCAGTGGAAACAGATTTTGTGTTTTTACAGCCAGTAGTGCATATGAACCACAGGTAGTCATGACATCCTATAATTACTGTGATATTTCTGCTGATAAGCATTCTCAACAGTACATGGCAACATAGCATGTTCTGTCAATAGGCTAGTTTTTGTTTCAGATTCTCTCTCTCTCTCTCTCTCTTTCTCATTTAAAGTATGTTCATACTGTGTCTTTCTGTAAAGACTTCTAATATACCTTATAGCAATCCATTAAAATTAAGTATTTGAGGCCTATCAACTCATTCTCCATGTACAGCAAATCACCATTCTGCTGGAACAGAAAGTGGCAATCCTGTAAATAATTTTTATTTATTTATTTATTTTAGAGTATTTTTACCCTGTCTTTCTACTTGGAAAAGGACCTAAGGCAGAGCCGCGGATCATTATTACCTTAAATGACCTCTTTGTAGAATGTACAAGAAATAATTCAAATTATTTCTTTTATTTCAGCTTTCTCCGTCCTACATTACCTGATTTTTCAAGATGGAGTAAGATTGTATTACATGCTTCATCCTTGGCCATAGTGAGCTATTTTCTTCTCATTTTTGTGGGAAAGAAGTATGGAAATAGTCACAATTATCACATCAGGCACACCCAGGTATGAGTTAAATATCAAACACCAGACATGTTGAAAAGATGGCAGAGCTTTGGGACTTTAAAGCAAATACGGTCAAATAGAATGTCCTATACTGTAATTTTAAAGAACTACTATAAACTGAATGGAATTTTGTCCTTCTTTATCTCCAACAATACTGATGTATATCCTGGGAAATCATATTACAGTATTTTAAAATTAAAGAATAAAAAATAAAAAATGGATAAATAGTTTTTCACTTGCTGCTGCATCTGAAAGACTAATAGGAGTGACAAATATGAACAGTTCTAAATTGGGATGTCACAATAAAAAAAAACTTGTGTCTGTGTGTCTCCTGTGTTATCAGTGTTTTATTAGAAGGAACAGGTTTATCTATGGAAATCTAGGCCTAAATTGAATAGCTAGTCACAACAGAATAGCTAGTAGACGCATTGAATCCATGGAATTTATACAAGTATTTATTTATCATTCAGCTATTGGTTCAATGGATGTACTCTTGTTGGGACTAGTAATTAGATTTAAGCTCAAATTCTTCATCATATGAGGATGAGATTCTGTGATAAGAAAAGTTTCTTCCCAACCATTTCAAGATAGAGTCAAGTTTGTAGAGTTTTCTAGAACATGTCATCAGGAGAAGAGAAAACATTTTTCAGATTTTGTCCTTCCTTCATTAAGCTAATTGAGTTCCACTCAAGACTGTCATTTCCCCACTAATTTCTTTAAATTAGAATAGTTCAGGGGGGAGTAGAGTGCCTCTTCCTCTCTAAACAAAGAGAATTCACAAGACAAAGCTTGACAAAAGCTAATGTAGAAAAGAAATCAATGTGTAATACCCCACACAACCCTTTCTTAAAGACAAGGTGACCATTTCTGGCTCTGCTAGTTAGAGTTAATTGCCTAGGGAGAGTGACATCTTTCAGAAGATCCAGGAAATTTATTATTCATTATTTATTTAAAATATTTATACCCTGCCTTTCTCTTCAAAGGGACCCAAAGCAGCTTACAATATTAAAACATTCAGAACGGAAATGCTATTAGAATATTTTTAAACGAGTTAAATAGATATCCAGTTAAAAATAGTTGATAAAAAGTTGAAACCTATTATAAAAAGCATTAATAATAAAATAAAGAACAAAAAGACAGCAGCACCATTTTAAAAAAACAATTTAGGCAGCCAGTTCCTGGAAGAAAACAACGTTTGCTTGAAGAGAAAGGTTGTTGGAGAAGAGAAAGGAACACAAGAGTCCCACTTTTCTGGGTAGCACAGTTCAGGTGCTAAAGGTTTTTACATGAATGCCTCGTTTTTTAGAGGAGGAAGAAGAGGAGGCAAGAAGCAAGACTTCTTTTTTTTCTGCATCACCTTCATTAGCACTCCTTGCTGTTTCTTGTCATTCCCTTAATTAAACATTCTCCTAGTGTCCACTTCCCCTGTCCTTTTGCATCTTTCCTCCTGCCATATTCCCATATTTTCCCCCTCCCCACTCTCTTGTCTTAATTTTTGCACTAGGCCAGCTTCTTTCTTCTACAAGTGACAGTGCAACCTTAATCTCCTTCTCATAGGAAGGAGTCTTAATTTAGCAGTTTATTTGTGAAATAAGAACAACTGATTTATTTCATGGATATCCACATGAGAAGGAAAGGCAAGGAGGAACCAATTTAAAATACCCATTAACTATATCAGCTCTTTCAGAAAATCTGCTACTGAAAAAAAACAATCTAGAATTGAAAACTTTGGCCCAGGATATTTGTACTGTAGATATAACCAGGAAGTGCTATAGTATTAAACATCAGCACCAGTATAAAAGCAGTACAGAAATATATACTTCAGAGGGTGGGGTGGAAGGAGAAGACAAAACAGGGCAGGATCAATTAAAACACAGGAAAAAAATGAGATTAAATGAATATTGTCTAAATATCCAGGGAATATTAACAATATTTAATTGAAACAAATGCTGGACCTGGAAGTCCTCTTAGCTTGTCTCTTTAGTTTACCTACTGTTCATGAAGCAAAAAATGTCATACATACCTTACCATCGAAATTTTGGCTTACACATGCACATCCATGGAAGCAAAACACTAAAAGAAAAGAAATGACTCAGCCATTTATTTTAGTATGGTCTCTTGTAAACTGCAATCCACCTCTTCAGATGTCTAAGGAAGTGGATTATTTAAAACCCATGAAAGATCAGACCCAAATGAATTTGCTAGTCTTAAAGGTGCCATAGCGCTTTTGCTTTTTTTTTTTTTTTTGCTTCTTTGCTGAAACATGCAACCATGGTTACCCCTCTCTGGAACCGTCTTCATGAAATGAGGCCTCTGTTCCAGTGAGAGGTCCTTAACATGGTGTAGTGGGAAGAGAGGTGGAATTAGTCTTCACTGCTGAGGAAAGACTGACATCTGGGGAAAGAGGTAGCTAAGGCACGTAATGGTATGCTGCCAGTCATCATTGTACACATGGGCCCATCTCTAAGCCTTCTATTTTGTTCTTATTTTCAACCCAAATAATAGGGTTGCTTTCCTCAAAAATATTATTGATTGGTCCATTTATAATATTTCTGTTCTTTTAAACAAGTATCAAATCAGAGATTGGAAAGGGCCAAGGGGTGAAATGGAAAAAGTTGCTCCTGCTGCTTCAAGACTGAATCAGGTGGTTCCTCTTGTAGGCCACAATTTCAACCCAGGGGGTCCTAAATAGCAGACAGATATTTCTCGTTATCAAAACTGTTGTTCTGCTGCCTTAATTAAACTTTCCTCAACCTAGTGTCCTCCATATATTTTAGCCTTTAGTTCACATAATGCTTGACCATTGATCATGATGAACAGAGGTATACAGAGTTGTCATTCAAAGCACTTGGGGGTGGGCGGCAGAATTATGAACAGACTTCCTTAGACCTAAGACCAGTTTCGTTGAGGGGTTTTGCCATGTATTTCTCTTGTAGAATTATACTCTTTATCCTCATGTGTAATGATATAATTCTTCAAAAGTATTTTTATCACAGCAATCTAAGTAGGTCTAATTTTGATTTATCACCTACAGGATTTAATGGCAGTTGGGCTATGCAACATCTTCAGTTCATTATTTAAGAGCTTTGTTGTTAGCTGTGCTCTTTCTACAACTGTTATTCAGGAAAAGATGGGTGGAAAAACTCAGGTGAGCTGGCTGATGTGAAAGCCTTTTACTGTTTCAAATCTTCACTCATGTTTTATTTATTAGGGGGGCATCTGAAATAATGTCCATTCAAATGGTTTTTGTTATTCAGTGTATAAAACAATATTAAACAAGCAGACCAACAAATAAACACATTCGACTAATCATTTGCATTATTGTTCTATTGTTTGAACAGAAAAACAGAGCATGCCCTGATAATCATGGCAGACTGGTAGGCAAAATTAAAAAATAAAGCTGAACCAAATATTGTTAGAAATTGGACCTTGGAGTCAGAAATGAAGCTGAGATTAGTTCATAAAATTATGTGATGCCAACAATTTGTTTATTGTGAATACTTGCTTCAGGCAACTAAGCAGTTGGTTATATATGTGGGTGTCAACAGATGGTCATTATGAGAGATGGGCATGAGTTCATGCCAGTTTGTTTATCAGTTGAACAGGTGTTTGGCACTTCCCAGCCCCACATCTCTAGCAGGCACCCACTCAAAAAAGGCAGGATTCTCTGGAAAAGACAATAATGCTGCGAAAGGCAGAAGGCATCAGGAAGAGAGGAAGACCAAACATAAGATGGATTGACTCCCTAAAGGAGGTCATAGGCTTGTGTTTACATGAGCTAAGCAGATACCTCACACACAGGATCACTATAAATTGGAGGCAATTTGACAGAACATAGCAACAAGCAAAAGAAACATTGCATCAGTTTTGTGTGCAACAAAATGATGCTCAAGATTTTGCAACAAAGTATTTTACTGTGTGTGGATCAAGAAATTCCAGATGTTCAAGCTGGATTCACAAAAGAAGGAAATATTAGAGACTACAAATGTTTGGAGCACACAAAAAAATTCAGAAGCAAATCAATTTGTGTGTTATTGATTAAAACAAAGCAGTTAGCTGTGTGGATCCCGAAAAACTATGAGTTGTTCTGAAAGACTGGATAAGATTTCAATAAATGCTGAATGGGACAAAAATTACTTAGTTGTCTAACACAGAGGAGAAGGGATCAATCATGTCTTCTTCATATCTGTACCACCACTAAAATCCCACTGGCTCTTGTTCCTGATGACAACTGTCATGATGGCAGAACATAGAGCACAGTCTCAAAAAGTGAGTGAAATCAGCAGGTGATAATCTGTGGTGGCTTCCAGTCCAGTCAGAGTTTTAACCCATCACTGCCACATGATTCCCACATATCACCTGAATCACAGGCCATCAATGGCAGGCACTTGCTCAGATCTTTTAGATACAGATCATTTAGAGCAGTGGTCCTCAACCATGAATACCCATATATACTAAAAGTCCTAAAGAACATCCAAAGGCCCTAGGTTCAGAACCACTTGTTTAAAGCCCCTTGAACTGGGCCCAGAAACAGACCGGTTACCAGTATGAAATTGCCTTAATACTTGTCTTGTATAAAACAGCTGCTGTACATCTAAAGCTATGTACTTAAGGGTCCTTATCAAATTGATAAAATACCCCTGCATATGATACAAAGTTATGATCCAGCAAGATGTTGTGTATGGCAAAAAGATAAAATTTTTACAGATGAACTCAGGAGCAAAGCAAAACATGATCAGATTTATGATGCATTTGTTTACATTCATCTTCTTATTAGCTCGCAGCTTTGATTGGAGTTTCCTTCATGCTGGGAACTGTGCTAAAACTGGGATACTACTTCCAGTACCTTCCGAATGTAAGTGAATCTAAAATGGAATCTCTTAAATTAACACCATTTATGGACTATCTTTGTGGTATACAAGTTTAAATGATAGGTTTCTTCAAAAGACTGGAGATTTCCCCCTATTAGAGATGGGCACGACTCAGAAAAATTGTTCGTTTTCGTTTTCGTTTTCGGCTAGGAGTCCGTTTCGGCTCGTTTCCGTTTTCGTGAGCTAATTTCAAAATTTTTCGTTTTCGTTTCGTTACGTAACGAAAACGAAAACGAAAACGAAAACGAAAACGAAAAATTTTTCGTTTCTTCCCATTTAGCTCCATTATGTGTTTTTCCAGTAACGAAAAATGAAAATTGGCTCAAAATTAGTCGTTTCGTTTCCGTTTTCGTTCCAGTTCTGAGCCGTTTTTCGTTTTTCGTTTCGTTACGTAACGGAAACGAAAAATGAAAATGAAAATACCGCTAAGTCGTGCCCATCTCTACCCCCTATTAACACTGGCATTGTCAGTGTAACCCTTCGTTCCCTCCTTCTTTCTTCATTTGAGGCCCACCAGCGCCATCTTGTTGAATGGAGGTATCCTTCCTCTATTGTCCTTTCATTTGTTCTTTCTTTCTCTAGTACAGTAAATACATTCCACAGCCATCCCATAGTGTTGTGTTCAAGACCTCCTTAGGCTAGAGACTGGATACGAGCAAGTGTACAATGAGGTGCTGGAGCTCATCAGAACAGCCCTCATGGCTTAATTGCCAAATGTGTTGATCTATGTCAACAAGTCTATTTATCTGATTTAGTTTCCATCTACCAAGAGCAGGTCTTTTGTAAAGGTAAGTGGTCTTAATTTATCATTTAAAACAAAGAGATTCACAGATACTTGGCATAATAATAAGACAGCTTGCAAGCAAGCATAAGCAGTGGTCTGAGCCACTGGCGGAGAGGAGAAAGTTTTGTGTAAGATAGTATGGAGAGGTGCCTTCTTCCCTTGGGTCACAAGGTGCCCATATTTGTAACAATGGCTGAAATCCAGTACTGTAGCAAGTCACAGCTAAAGTAGGCCCATTGAAACTGGGTGATTTAGTGACTTGACTCCTTTGTAAATCCTACTGATTCAGTAGGCCTACTCTAGATGTACCTGGGTTTCAGCCAATATAATGTTCCTTGGAAAATTCACCTGCCCCCCACCTCAGACAGCTGTAGGATTGCAGCTAAGGGCTTTTCCACACATGGCAATTGGAACACGCTGTATTGGACTAAACAGGGTTGCTGAGAGGTCCAGTATGCCATTTGATGAAATCCTCGCATCAAAATGGCTTATGGATAGAGATGTTGACCTGGGGGGAGGATGGAAAATTCTGGGGGGAAAACATTTTTTCTGTGTTTTTTTTCCTAAAGCCTTTTGCAATTTTTTTCTGAAAAAAATTGAAAAAAGAAAAATGATTATGGAATGTTTTATTTTAATATGATGAATAAAATATTTTAAGACAGGATGTTCTAATATTTTCCAAATCACTTCTAAAAATATGCATAGTATCAGATTGTTCTGATTTCTGTTCACTAAGGACAAGCAAGTCCTACAAACTGAGCTATCCAATGCAAGAACAAGATGCATTTATCCCTTTAGGGGGTGCTGCTATTAAGGTTTCACTTTTGGTTTTGCATGTGGGTGGGTATGTTTTGGTCTGTTCTGTCCTCTTCACTAGGCCTCAAAGCAGTGGAAGAAAATGCAGAGCAACAAAAATAATTCTGATTAAATTTCATGCCCATTCTTTGAAACTTAGTCCTACTTCCTTCTATACACTTCCCCCCTCTTCAACACTTTTTATGAGAATGAGGTGTTTCTTTTATTTTTATTTAATACTGTGGAGAGGAAATATGAATGGTCAATTCTGGATCTTTAAACATTGTTTTGTAGAGATTTTTTGTTTCACATAAACTAGTAAATAGTTCAGGAGATTGTTACTACATTTGTTACAATTACAAATAAATATTATTTAAAAAGTAAATTGTGTTTGTAATAATTATTTGGATATACTATATTTTAATATGCTAGTTGTGATAATTTTATGCCAAGTCAAATTGTCCACAGTCATATTTTATGTTCCTAAAGTAACAGAATGACTTTCAAGCTATAAAAGGGGGATGAGGAGTGCTAATGTAGCATTTTTTCATTTTTTCCCCAAAATTTCAAATTTTTCTGGGGGTGGTGATGGTGGGGAAAATGTTTTTTTCCCAAGCTCCAAAATTTCCAGACATTTTACATCTCTACTTACGGACCTCAAGCAACTTATTTGATCTGAAGCAGTGTTATCACTTTGGCAGTATTGTGATGTACTTAACAAGAGAGCCACTTCACAATATTGGCAACTAATGAGGTGATGAGGAAGTGTGTGTGGGGGGGGGATTAAATGTGTATTAGATCAGCAAATATGTGCTGCATCACTTTAAAAAAGCAACATTAGCTATATGTATTGCGAGTTAGGTATGTATATTACATACACCTACCATACCTAGTTCACACATCTAATGGGTAATACCTGTATCTAAAGTGATGCAGCACATATTTGCTTAATTTTTTTCGCTTCCTCCTTCCCTCCAGGGAACTGAGGAAGTATGTAATTGCCTATACTTTATAGTGAAATGGCTCTCTCTTTAAAACACTTCAAAATACTGGTAAATTAGAGAAAAGTTCACTCTTCCTTTGTTTCCAGAGATCACATACTCTGGAAGTGGACCAAAAGAGAGAAATTGTATCAACACCAAAAAGGTAGAAGCCTCTTGACAGGGACCAGAAAGGTGCATGTAGAAAAGCTCAGGGTCTTTCCCATCAGTAGATACGTTACCTGATCACTCTCTTTAGAAATGAACCAGCCTGTCCCTGCAGCAAATTCAACAGTGGGCTGAATGCCTATGTAGTCAAGTCTGTAAAACCACAGGAAACCAGGAAGTTGGAAAGGGGCAGCAGATAACACCATTTGAAAAACTTTCCGACTTGACAAGTCTAGTTTTCATTACTTATGTGGGGAGAGAGAAACCCCCCTCAAATATTCTTTGAATCAATAGATCAGCTACACAGTGAGACACTCAACATGGACTGCCTAGTCATAACTTCCTGGGAATTTCAGCAGGCATAATTTTATGTTATTTCAAGTGCAATAGGGTTTCAGTTTTATATATCAATTTTGTGTGTTCCTAACAAGGTACTTTAAGGACTCTAACGGGTTATCTAACAGCATTCTGTGTCTTTATGCATAACACTATCTAGTATTGGCAAACAAATAATTATTTTTTTCCTAATTTCCACAGGCTATTTTGGCCGCTATTGTACTGGTCAACATGTTCCCATTTCTTGAGAAATTTATGGATATCCCTTTCTTGTGGAGGCAAGATAAATATGATTTTGTAAGTGTTGCATAATCTACACAAAGTTAGAAAGAGAGATGATACATCAGCACAAAAACAGTCCTAGACTACTGCAGAACCTCTGAAACCTGCAGTAACATATTAGATAAGATGAGAGAGAACCATTGCATGATGATCTCCTGTCTCTGTTATGAAGAAAACAGCCATTGAGACACACCCCTCCCCAATTTCAAATGTGGAGTGTGTGGATGGCAGAAGCAGAATCATATTTTTCCCTGATGGAAATGACTAATTTAGGCAAGATCTACAAGCTAAATGTTTCATAATGGGACAAGGAACAGCTTCCTAACTGGGAAAAAGTAGCTCATATGGTCCCTCCATACCACTATGTAAATCTGGTATCAAATTTTGGTTTCATTTCTACGACTGCAATTGGTCTTTAAAGCATAGATTCTAATTTCTAAGTTTTGATGGCAAAAGGAAACTGGTTTTTAAAACACTCGTTTTTCCTGAAGTTGAGTATATGAAGGAAGGAAGGGGGTCAAGGATTGTGTGAGTGTACACTGTTTGGGCCCAAGTTGTTGAAACATCATTTATTAGACTGGGATCATTATATCGCAACTGAACCATTATGAACAGACGCACACAAACTTATAACTTTTGAAAATATCTGGCAGGTTTGGGGATTCTTTTCAACAATTAGGATGTGAATTCTATCCAAATTTTAAAAGTCATGCAGCTTTTCATTCTGTGTAAGTAAAAATGCAGGCTCTTCACCCAGCGACAGGTCTTCATTTTCGCTCCATTAAGTAGCTAATATCACATCTATTTCACCATTTGTTCTAGGGAATTTGGATCGTGACTTTTCTGGCAGTACTCTGCCTTGGACTGGATGTTGGCTTGGGAATTGCTATGGGATTTGCATTTTTCATAATAAGTGTCAGGTCACACAGGTACTGACTTCTATTGACCATTATATTATTGGGCTGCACATAAATGTCTGTGGAGAAAGGAAAAATCATCTGTTGTCACAGTGGTACATTAGAACAGAGATAAGAAAGATAGTTCTGATGGACAGGAACTCTGCTAAATAGAAAATGGTAGTTAAAATAATGTTGGCCAGGTTCTGACATTCTTGGTTTTTGATGCAAAACCCACTGGAATGTTGTGGAAAAAAATAAAAATAAAGTATTTTAAAATGTCATATAATATTTTAGCTGTTTTTTTAATCATGTATGCCCTCACTCAAGCACAAAGTCTCTAAAACTGAACTTTACCAACCATAACATGCCACATTCTGCCATAGAATATTATATGGCAGTGAAACTGCCCTTCCCTAACTTGACCAAAGCCTCTTTTTCTCTTAGTAGAGGAAGAAATAAAAACAGGATCTTGCTTGCTATTTTTTACCCTCCCATACTGATTCTTCATGGAACATGGCAAGGACAGCTGTATCCCCTTTATGTGAATATTCCATTATTTGAAGCCATTATTCACAACCAGAATGTTGACTGTGTTCATGTTGGTTACTTTACTTTTGTGTCAATCAATTATTATTCCAGGACAGAAGTACTCCCAAAGGGGGTGGACCCAAATTGGCTGGGAAGTACGGTATAATTGGCTATAGTCTCTAAGATGAAGGAGGTTCTTTGTTTGTTTGTTTGCAAGAAATTTTAGCTGCCCCACTAGCGAGCAGTCTCTGGGTGCCATACAACAATATATTAAAACTATAAAACAACATAATTATTAAAACCATAAAATACAAAACAATTTAAAACAATCTTGTTTCAGAATGAAGATGTTGACATTGGGTCAGATTCCGGACACCAACATTTATCGCAGTTTTTCTGACTACCATGAGGTAAGTGATGGTGTGGGATGGATTAGCGATTCCTTGATATGACCAGCCCCTGTCATCAGCAAACCGATAGCTGACACATCCACCGTAATTAATTCCAGGAATGATGTTTCCATAGGCTATTATTGTGAATAATTACCACAACTGTGATTGGCAATGAAGAGCTATCCTTGAAAAAGCAGTTGCTGGCATCCTGATAGCAACTCTGATAAACACATTACATGGTTGCTGTTTTGACAGTGTATAATTAACAACCACAGCTCATATTGCTTTCTTTCACCTTGTTACCCTGACATCAGCAAGGAAAGGAGTATTGGAAAAACATAGGCTGTTATTACTTTCGGTATTTTCCCTGCATTGTCTTCATTATTTATATGGTTGAATTTGTCTCATACAAGTTGGCTGAAGAGCCTAGAGATTCTCAGGTTCGTGCTGCTTTGTTGGCACTGCATCACAGACCCCACACATTCTCTTCCCCCGCATACATCATGGCTGGATTCTCCACTCACCAGCCAGTGTGTGGTGCTGCTGTTCTCCTTCTGGCCAAGTGTCCATCCATACCTGCAGGAGCACCTGTTTCTCTCCTCTGCCTCCTCCAGAAGCAGACCATTCAGAAGAGGAGGCAGGGCAGGGCAGTCTTTGAGAGGGTGGCTGCTGGAGGCTTCTGCCCATCTCTAGAGAAACCTTCCAGGAAAAGTGACAGTTTGCACAGCCCTGGACAAGTTGTCATCAAAATGAATACAACCAACATCTCTCAAAATGTTACCTGTGTTCATTTTGGTTACTTTTACTTGGGAAGCGTTGGCATCAACTGGAAAGCCCAGTCTTAATGGTACATCATTATTCATTTTAAATTATGCCAAAGGCACCAATTGCTCTTCCTTTTTAATTCAAAAATTAAAAATATAACAAAGAAACAAAGAATACAGCAAAGAAAACTATAAAGAAAAAATATACATAACTAGCAATATAACATACGTAACAAAGCAACTTTTCCTCACTATCTGGAACATTTGGGGATATAATCAACTTTTCTTCCCCATACTGAGTTCACTACCCTTTTCAAGAATCACATTTCCCTTTATTAATTCATTATCAATAATTGGTCCCCATATATTTATTAAAATTATTCTTACTTAACAAATCTTTCTTTTTAACAAGATAACAAGTCAACTTGTCCTCAATGGTTGAATTCCATAATTTCTTTATACCATTCATTTATTATTAATCTTGCAACTGTTAATCTGTTTGATGTTAATTCTGTTACAGCCAGTTCCCATCGCTTCTTATCAAATATCAATTAAAATTGTATTTTAGGACATGGCTATACATTTAGCTTATTTCATTTATTTCATTAAAAGTGAATTGTCAAAATGTTGATATATTTTCACATTCCCACCACACATGAAAAGAAGTACCATTTGCTCTTATTTACAAGGTGCTGTTTTATTAACAATTTATCTCAATAAATACTCCTAAAAAGCCCCTACACATTGATACTATACAGTAGGATTGGGCAACATTGGTGGTCTAGGGTCAGTATTTACTTTCAGCACACTGAACCAAGGATCCCATCAGGCTAAAAGGGCAATTATAGCAGTACAGCAATAGAACCAATGACCTCAAGAGGCGGTGAGTGCTCCAACAATGGAGGCATTTAAGAGGAATTTGGACAACCACCTGGCAGATATTCTTTGATTTATATTCCTGCATGGAGCAGGGGATTGGACTTGATGGCATTGTAGGGTCCTTCCGACTTTACTGTTCTATGACTCTATGATTTAAAACAAAATCAAAATAGAGTGTAAACTTCCATTATGATTTTTTTGCTTGCTTGCTTGTTTGTGGGAATGGAATTGAAGAGACTGTAGATTTCCAGAATCAGTAGTTCATAGTTTTTCTCTACCATTGCATAAGATCTCTCTCTCTCTCTCTCTCTCTCTCTCTATCTGTCTGTCTATCATCTGCCTGCCCGCCCGCCTGCCCGCCTGTCTGTCTTAAAATTTATAAGTGGATCTTTATATAGATCAAATTTCACAGTCATCAGCAAATGAAAGAAAAATACAGCCAGGAGCCTGTGGGAAACTTCAGTGGGTTTTGAGTGTTCTGATTGAGCTTGTTGTGCTGTGTGCACATGGTGGAATAAAAACAAAAGATGAGGAGGACAGGAATGGAATTGAGTATTTTGGGAAAAGGTACTGATGGCTGGCTGGTTGGCTGGTGAACCACAACTTTCCACATTTTCTTACAGGCCCTATTTGTAAAGATTAAATTTTGTTTTTGTTTTGTAGGCCATAGAGATTCAAGGGGTGAAAATATTCCAGTGCTGCGCTTCCATTTCACATGCAAATATGAAACATTTCAAAGCCTTTATTTTGAAGAAGGTAAATGATGATCACCAAAAATTCAGAACCCTTGCCCTCAGATCAACATTTGCCTTTCATAAACAATCTCTATTTCTGTTTCAGATGGATGTGAAAGCAGTTCCACTTGATGAGTGTGAAATGAGATCCTTGATCTCAGTCAGCATGTCTAGTGTTAAAGGACAGAACACGGACTTCAAGTGTGCCTGTGTTTGCGACCCCCCAGAGCCACTGCCCAGGGTCAGAGATTTCTTGTGTGTTTTTCTTAAGCCATTCAGATTCAACCACAGTTACAAAACAGAGCTATTGAATTATTTTATTTTTCTTAAATCTAAACCATACAGTTAAAGCCCACAGTTACTGGCTTATAGATATGTATAGAATCTGATGATACGTAACTTCCATTTAGTAGTAAATATAAATAAAATGTTATACTTCAGGAGTGTGCAAGTGAAGAATGCAGTGGTTAAATGCCTGTACTGCAGGTAAAACTGTGTTCACAACCTGTGGTTCAATCCCAGGTAGCAGGTTCGTGGTTGACTCAGCCTTCCATCCTTCTCAGGTCGGTAAAATGAGTACCCAGCTTGCTGGGGGGTGGTCAATGTGTACCCTGCATACTGTAATTAAACTGTAAACCACCCGGACACTACTTTAAGTGGTATGGGGCAGTATATAAGCAGAACACTTTATATAAGCAGAACTATGGTTTATGTCATACGAACTGTGGTCCACAGGGCTTCCAATGTCCCCTTCCCATTCATCCATCAAATGGCAAATTGCACCCCCACAGGCTTCAAGAGACATGACTTGCCAATAATTTAAAATATGTTAGAGGAGCAAACAGCTCTCTAACTTCTAAGGAATGGAAGATCTCTGGCTGTTTATAGTTGGCCATCTGTGCGCTACACCTTGTACAATATAGCACAAAGTATGGCCTTACACACTTATTCCTTTGTTGTGGCTGTGAGAAGTGATCCCACCACATAATAAAGCACAAGTTCTTGACATTAATAGCACACACAGAAAGGAACAGGTAGTGGAGCTGTTATGTGGAAGAAAATCAATCTTCTTCCACCTACCAGTTGTTGGGCAAACTGATCAATAGGTGATCTTGCAGTCCTGTCCTTCCTGTGGGCTTCTAAGTGGACACCGGACTTGATAGGCCTTTGGTCTGCTCAAGAAAAATCCTTCTTATGTGCTCATGCCTTTGTTTCCTTTTACACCTTTGTAAGATTTACATGACTTGGTTCACTATGCTCACAATCAATGCAGACTATTTTTATTGTTGTTTCTTTGAAACCAATGGGCCATCCTGATGTGGGAACACGTGCCATATAAATCCCCAGTGAGTTGCGCCTGCTTCAGTCCCTGCCTGCCTTTAAGAAGGCCTTGAAGACCCTCTTTTTTAGAGAGGCCTTCGGCGACCTTGTGAATTAGTGTTGTTGTTGTTTTGGTCCCCTTGGGGTTGCCGCCATCTTGTTCTTTGCTGCCTTATGCTTGCGGCTTTACTGTTGTTTTATTGCTGTTTTATGTGTGTGTGTTTTTAGTTTCTACTTTGTTAGCCGCCCAGAGTTCCCGTTGGGAAGATGGGCAGGATATAAGCTCACAAATAAATAAATAAATAAATAATAAATAAACTTGTTTATCGGAAGAAAGTTATTTGTCTCCTCCAACACTTTTCATTATTATTGCTTACAGTCATGCAGTTGTAAATTAGAGACAGGTCTATATTCAGTATCTCTATTTTGGCTTACTAAAATATATTATCTGCTTCCAGGCGACACTATGTTATGCTACTTTGTTAAGATGTCTATTTGCTTTAGAAGACATGAGCTCAGTCATATTTTGTGCAGCACTGGCACTAGAGCACAGCCCAATCCTAGGCATATATTTTCAGAAGTGACTGCCACTAAACCCAATCAGACTTCCTTTGTAGTAAGAATGACTATGATTGCATCCTGACTTGAGAATGTCAGATGTCTTGGGTGTGTGAGGATTCTGAATGCATTAGATATTTTTATAACATTGATATATACAGATATGTGATCATGCTAAACACAATCAACCTACTCTGGTCCAGAATGTCAACTCTCTTGCATTTTAGGTACCTTATACAGAGAAACTTGTAAAGCGAATTCATACAGATAATGAGTCGCTCTCTTCTTCTTCTTTGGCCTTGGTACGCCTGACAAGATATGAAAACAGTCCTTCATCTGATGCTCAGTACTTCCAGTCCCCAGGTTTCGGAGAAAGGGCAGCAGCACACGAATATGTACAGAGGAAAGAAGATCTGCACAAATTTTGGTCTTGCTCAGACCCCCCTTTAACAAGATCCACAACTCAGTTGTACCCACTTCAGTCACAGTCTGCAACATGCATGATCCGTACCATTATTTTAGACTTCAGCATGGTGCACTTTGTGGATTTACAAGCTTCCAATTTATTGCGGGAGGTAAGTCAAATGCAGGTTAGTTAACTTGTTTCTGCTGTTATTCTTCTACAGCATTTATTTGCTGACACTATAATTGTTTATACATTTTATAAAATATGAGGGATGAACTTGGTTTAGCTGTTTTCTGCAAAGAAACAAGCAAGGGCCCATGCAAGTAACATGGCATAAATAAGTCTCTGAAGAAATTGGAAGACTTCAGGCAGCTTTTTTCTCATCAACCATGATTATTTATTTTGCTACCATCTTTTTTAAGTCAAACTGCTCTTGCAATAAACATAGCACAAGTAATTTGAATTTTGTTGATGCTGCTTGTACAAGAAGATATCTGGAAATTGTTGAAACAAATGTAAATTAGCTTCCCTGCATAGTGCTGTCTTGACTTGTACCCACACCACTTGCACTAGTGCAAGATCCCATATTATCATGTCGGGAGGGGTGTCTAATATAGTAAAAATCTCGCTTTCCCCAAGCAAACACCAGACATCACTTAGTTTCACAAATTGCTCCAATACAATGTTCACGTAAGTGATATTCTCACTCCATGAGAACTGGGCGTTACCAAGTTGCATGTTCAAAATAATTAATCAGACTTTTACCAAGAAGGCCTTAGAGTATATGCAAAATATATGGTACATCTTTTTTCACTGAATAAGTTATAGTTGGGACCCATATATACAGAGCAGATAGAAACAAGGGCAAAAATCCATTGATTGGGTAAAACAGTGCAATCCAATTATTAATTGTATTCTTTTCCAAGGCACTGTGCAGCATATTTATTAATTAATAATAAATGCTTAGAATAGCTGAATAACTTGTTGAATTAGGTAGATTGGAAGTTTGATTTCCCACCAAGTCTTTGAGGAGAAAAGCTAGCTTGAGTATTCTTGAGTATTCAGAGCACTTTTGAGTAATTTATACCTAGAATATCCTGGGAATGATAATCATAAATCAGAACTTTCTTCACCGCTTGAAATTATTATAATTATTATTAACAAATGCTTATAATGATGAAATTTCTTCTCTAGTGATTCAGCTATCATTTGCAAAACTGGGGAAACCCTGAAACACACTGAGGTTACTGGCCATATCTAAACACTAACAAATCCTGCAACTGTAAATAATCTGTTAAAGAAGTGTTCAATATATATATTCTACCATCTACATTATAACCCTATGATCTTAGATTTGCATGGAGATGCTGTAGTTGTCCACAAAATTCTAACTAGTCCTTTCAACGAGAACTAAAGGATAAACATGGAGCCCGTGTCACACTCTTCTAGGGTTCTGAAACCTATTTGCCAGGTGAAATAATCTTGTATTTAAAAAAAAGGTTTAGAAATGATTTTTTTTAGAAATAATGTTTTTTAAAAAACAGGTATATAAATGGAAAATTATCTCATGCATGATTTTATACCAAAAAGTCACATCTGTGGCACATTTGTGATGGCATGATTTATATATAAAAAGTGTTCCGCTTATATACCGCCCCATACCACTTTAAGTAGTCTCTGGGCGGTTTACAATTTTTAATTACAGTGTGCAGGCTACACATATGACCTTTCGCCAGGAACATATAAACCAATTACATTTTATTTGGCTTCTAGACTATGGATGGAACAAAAGCCTAATTCAATTGTCTACCCAAAAGGGAAGGTGATTCAGCACAACATCCTAAATCCTAGATATATGGCTAGCAGATAGTTTGTGATTTTGCAAATGCTCTGACAAAATAAAAAAATTAGAAGTTTAATGTTCTTATATTACACAAAGTATATATATATATATATAGGGATGTAGATGTGAACAGTAATAATGTTAAAATACTGGCTTCATTTTACAGCTCTGTCATGTGTTTCAGAATATTGGCATCACAATTCTGATTGCTGCATGTCATCGTAAGTACAATACTTGTAGTTCTCCACTTAGTTACTTTAGGTATGGACTCTATTCATATTATCAATGAAAAAGCTATTCTTTTAACCATGATGCTGCATGCACTTCTTTTTTGTCTTTTCATCTCGCAGCCACTGTATTGAGAACCTTTGAAAAGACAGATTTTTTTGACCAGTGTGTTACAAAAGCACGCTTTTTTCCAACGCTACACGATGCAGTACTTTTTGCTGTGGAACCAAATCTCTTGGAAGAGACTGTACCTTTTCAGACCAACAATATACTAGCTGCATTGCCTGAGGAAATGTTAGCTGACGTACATTTAGAAGACCAAAAGGTATGCTATTTGATTCCAAACCCATTATTTACCTTGACAACGGTCAATCTGGCCATTTACTTTTTCTATCAGAGATTCGGAACCTTTTGCATTCGGCTCAATGTTCT
>JAHTLZ010000129.1:44177656-44195455 GCA_023846285.1 Phrynocephalus versicolor
GGGGTGGGGTGGTGCGGTCGCGCGTGCGTCTCTCTCTCTCTCTCTCTCTGTGCAGCTGCTGACAGGAGGAGGAGGCAGGGGCCCGCCTTCCCAGGAGCCCCGGGTTCCCCCCCACCCCACCCGTGTGTGTGTGTGTGGAGGGGAGTGGCTTCCTTCACAAGGCACACGTGCCAAGCCTTCCTCCTTGCACCCTTGCCTCCCCCTCCTCCTTCCCTCCCATCCTTTGCTTTCACACACACCCCCTCTTTTGCCTCCCCGCCCGACCCCCCTTTCGCATTCCTTTATCTCCCCCCCCTTCCCCACCCCCACCCCCGGGCCACGGAAAAATTATCAAAAATTTACCGGTCAGCGGGGATAAAAAGGTTGGGGAGCACTGGCATACAGTATGCTTTTTGACACAATTTGCTTTTAGCTCCTCTTTGTTTTGTGGTTAGTTGTAAGAAAGTTACAGTTCAGCGAGTTTGGTGTCTGGCTGTGGAATCAGACATTTTCAGTTTGATTCTCCAGGGCAAGCTGCAACATCTCAGAGCACCCCCAGAAAAAAGGGGAAAGTGAACAATTACTCAGTGTTTGGTACCTACAAAACACTGGAAAAGATCACCACTAGCTGGAGTCAACTTGATAATACTTAATGGCTGGAATAGCTATGCAGACGTAATTTGACATACACCTGGACTAGCTAGTATCATGCCAAAGCAGAAATGCTATCTATAAAGCATATTACACAGTGTGTCAAATGGGAGATTGTGTAATCATCTTGCACATTCCTTACTGGCAGGATGGAACCTCTGGCACATTTGTGATGGTGTGATTTAGGCAATTGCCCACAGAGCCAGAGGGTGAGCTTTCAATTTCCCACTGAGTCTCCTGGGAGAAGAGCCAGCCTGTGTGTTTTTGGACAAGCTGCGCAGTTCTAGGTGACACCCAGAAGAAGTAAATGGCAAAGTCTGAGTAGTCAATACCTAGAAAACCCTGAAAACATTTGCCATAAGTTGGCACCCACTTGACAGCACTCAGTTATTATTAATTTTACATGAACTAGATTCTGGCCAGTGACTATTATTCAAAAGGCCATTGCTAAAGGGAAAAAACATGTTAAATGGTGGATATATTTGGCTAACTTAATGTCTAGTTTGTCTCTTAGGTCTGTCTGGGTCTGTGTATCACACAGGGGCTTTCATGAATGCTGAGCATCTTCTAGTACCTTTCTAATGACCATTGGATCAGCCCTGTATAGATTTGTGTAAGGCTAAGCACTGACTCTGTACATGCCTATGCCTTCCAGGATAGAAGGAGTCAGCAGTCAAGAAGAAGTCTACAGTCAGGCCGAGGAAGTCTACAGCCCAATGTGATCAGAGATACTACTTCAGTAAAAACAGACCGGAGTGAAACTTACATTGATGAGCCAATATCAGACATTTTCCGCACATTATCTCTCCAGAGTGATGTAGAGACAGTCCCTCACCCCCCACTTGAAACATCCGGCCTTGAGGAAAATGAAGATGAGAATGACTGGGAAGGGAATTGGAAATATAACAGTGATGGATAAATTTTAAGACCTATTATTATTATTATTATTATTATTAGCTATATAAAAAGTGGGAAAGATGTGAGACAATCAAAGCAGTTCTTATTTCCACGCTTTCTGGTTTTGAAATTTAAACTGCTGCAGTTAAAATACATTAACTACTGTATTGTTTTGTTGACTTTACTGGGGAAAAGGCTCCAGATTTTATAGGACTGATCAGAAATCCATGCAATCTGCGAAACCATTTTTTGAAACTGTAGATTTTTTAATTAGTTGATATAAAACTTAATAGTAAATTGAATTATTTAATTTTCAAAGCTTTAATTTCCTTATCAGTGTATGTTATGCCTTTTCCCTTCTCCAAGGCCCCTTTCCCTCTCTGAGGCATCACATCCCAGAATACTTTACCCTTGGTAGGAAATTCTCGATCTTTGTAGGAAATTCTCAGCAAAATCTTGTTTCATAACATTACCCTGAAGGAAATAAAATCCAGTGCTGGACAAAATTCTTAAAAAAAAATCAAATGCTTTGCCCAATGATTTTCTTTTTTAAATTATTTTTTGAACAAGTCTATACAGTGCTGTTCTCCTAAGATCATCGGGCAACAAATAGGTTTGACAAAGTGATTGTTCAAATGTTTTGCAGTTGTAAAACTCAGTGTTATATGTCATGTTGAGTGTGCCTGCATGGGATATTTATTTATTTATTTATTTATTTATTTATTTATTTATTTATATACCGCCCATCTTCCCAAATGAACTCTGGGTGGTTTACAACAACAATAAATAAAAGAAGATCTCAAACACACAATACTACAAATAGCGGAGAAAATAAAAATAAAAAATAAAAATACCCAGCAAAATGGCAAAAAAACAAAATTAAACTAAAGGTCACCAAATGCCTCTCAGAAAAGCAAGGCAGGCAGGTACTGTGCTAGGTGTAACTCACTTGGCAGTTGGTTCCAAAGTGAGGGCTCAGCCACGGAGAAGGCTCAGTTTCTGGTTACCGATTTCCTAGCGTCTCTGGGCGTGGCCACCAGAAGTGAGAACGCCCACGACATTCCGGTGGGTTGGGCCTCAGTTGACCTCTGGAAGATCCACTCTGCCAGGTATTCAGGTCCCAAGCTGTGGAGGATTTGTAAATCAAAACCAGTACTTTGAACCTGATCCGGGATGCAACGGTTAACCAGTGCAGGCGGGCTAGAACTAGGGTGATGTGGTCATATCTGCCCCCACACACCACCAGTTTGGCTACTGCATTTTGTACCCGCTGGAGTCTCCGAATAAGGTTCAAAGGCAACCCCACATAACATTTATTTATATTTCAGGTTGATCTTCACATTTCCGTTTTCCATTTCCCATATCATGCCAATCAATTAGTAGCTTTTACAGAAAACAAACTTTTTTTAAAAAAAATGTAATCAACTCACTAAGCCAGAAACTCCCTTTCGGAATTTTCTCTTTCCCTGCCAAGTCTGTTATCTTTGTTAAGTTGTTCTTTTATCTTGATTGCAATCTTAATAGCTGCTCTGCTGGTGACAAGATCCCAAGTTCTTCTCCCTTCTCTATTAAGTAAAGTGTTCTGCTTATATACCACCCCATACCACTTAAAGTAGTATGGGCAGTTTGCAGTTTTAATTACAGTGTGCAGGCTACACATTGCCCCCCCCCCAGCAAGCTGGGTACTGATTTTACTGACCTCGGAAGGATGGAAGGCTGAGTCAACCATGAGCCGGCTACCTGGGAAGCAGTTGCATTTATCTTGCACCGATCTTGTTATATTTGTCTGCAGATTAAAATCAGCTCTCTGTTCTGGCTCTATCTAGGAAATTTCTAGGAAATTTCAGCTTTTTTCATAAGTTCATCCTGCACAATTCTTGTTGTAGTTATCTGTAGACTAGAATCAGCTCTCTGTTCTGCCCCTGTATCCTGATCAGGATTAAAAATCTCTGTATCTTCAGAGGATAGGTCCATCTATTATGTATAAATTTCTATTATTTTTTTTGTAATCCACATAGGATTATATTGGAAAACTCTTTATCTGATAAGCTTTCCCAGCCCATTGTGTTCTTATAGCTCACAATGGAGTAAATGTTGCTTGTAATATTACCCCTCCTTTTTGCCACTCACTTTCCAAAAGGGAGGGGTATAGAAGAAAGTGTCTGGATTGAAAAAAGCAAGAGCAAGAGGCAGGAAACAGAGATTTTCCAGCAGTTATTTTCAAAACATAGAGTCCATCCAAGGTCAAATAAACATTCCCTTGAAAAACAGCTTTCCCAGTGCTGCCCTTAAATTGTGTCTTTAAATCCACCACACATAGAAAGCACAAAACAAAAGGGAGTTTCCTCAAGAGTTTTCCCCCTCTATTAGCCCAAAAAAAGCAATAGGCAGAAAGGGACATTCGTAAAATAAGTGTGAGAACGATCACGTCTTCAGATATATGTTTGTCTTTCTAAACATTCAGACCCCTTTGCCAAACACCACTTCCACAAAAGGGTGGTTGGTGCTTGTTTGAAGAAAAGATTCCAAATCACCGAGAAGCTTTACATAAAAATAAGTTTTTATCTTAATTATTAAGATAAAAGCAGTTTTACTCACAACACGCCAAATATTTACAGCCTTCTAAAAGTTCTCCTGTAACAACAGCTCATACCTTCACCAGTAATGGCATCGGTTTTCCTCTAGTGGGAAATAAGGCATTTTCCTGCTTCCACAGAAGTTCACCGCCATTCCCTTCATAGTCTGCAGGTGCTGCCTCTTCTTTGTTTCCTCTCCAAGGAAACTTACCCTTCTTAGGGTCCCTTTTATCTTGAGGAATTCAGCTTGATAAGCTGCAGCACTTATCAAGTTGTCTCACTGTGGTGTAACTGGAACTGGAACTCTGAATACATCCTTATATTTCAATTGATTTTCTAGTACTTTTTGTTTATCTTTGAATCTAAGGGAAATTCAGAAACACTGAACAAAATGATCTCACAAACCCCTTTTATTCTGGTTTAGTCAATGAAAATTGCCCATTCCTTTCACAAGTGGTTATAACCAGACAGTTCCTGTTCTGAGTAAATCAAAACAAAGCGGTTACTATGCAGGAAATACACATACAATCATAGGAAACAACAAAATATTATTATTTAATATTATGCTGGTGTTACCCTTCTTCACAGCTGTTTGAGAAATATCTAGCCCATGCAGAAGTAGTCCTTTCAGAGAATCTGGCCAGGTTTGGTAAAACACAAAAGCTTTTTGGGGGTGGGGCGGGGGTGGAGGGGAGACTCATTGGTGAACTTAGAGGAAACCTGCTGATTCCCCCCAAATTGTTGTTACACAGATGTTTCCAACTGACCAAGTTTTCCTTCACCGAATCCAGAATCAGTTGCAGCAGGTCTTCTTAAACAAATTATTGAGATGACATCTCCCTCCACCCACAATGTCATACTCTGACTTCAGCTTCATTTCAAACTTCTCTGTCTGTGTGTGTCTTGAGTGTACCGCTCAATGTATTCTCCGGGTGTTCTGATATGCCCTTTGTTTTAATACTGGGCAATGGAGGATTTTACTGAGTGAATGTTTCTGTACCTCTCACCCACTCCCTAACATCCCCAAGTGCTAAATCCTGTAGTACCCAGCCTGAGGAAGAGTCCTTCAAGACTTGAAAATTCAACTGTAGTGCTTTAGAGGGATTACTTATCCTTGTTTTTTTGGGCCTGACATGTCACCAAAAATATTGCCACCTGTTCTTCTCTGTCCTAGCTTAAACAACAATGCTTTTGAGAAACGATGAGGAACCTTGTCTGAAGGGTTAAAAGTTTCTCACTTTCAAACTAGTTGCTGCTGGAAGCACCTATTCTGTCAGCAGAACTCAGTTCACAAGATCTTGAAAAGTCACTCTATGGTTGGACTCCAACTTGTGTTTGCATGATGTCTGTGTAAGTTGCCTTGGCTATTTGCAGCTTAAAAATGTGGGGCACACCTCGATTCTGAAATTAGGAACGAAAACAAGATGCACCCTGCACCCTGGCATTTAACCACAACTAGTCACTACAAATTACATGTAATTTACCCAAACACTTGTTGACTTTTAGCCAGTGATTGGATTTTCGGGAAAAGATGAGTGAGGGAATGATTTCAGTTCGAGGCAACTTGTGCAGAAGTGTGGACGTGTTTTCCCAGCTTAATGACTGCTTGCTGTAAACAGACTAAAACCAAGTTATCTGTATGGGTTTTTTGTTTTGTAAATGACACTGAAAGTAACATTCATGATGGAAGAGGGCTACTAGTAAAATCTCTATAGAAAAAAGATTTATCTCTCTAGACATTTTAACCAATCAGTAGCTGGAATCCTGCTGGTGCAGCTCTGCATATGTAAGGCTGATTATATTATTAATTGCAGACTTCTAATTTCAATTTCCCTGTTTCCCTTCCCCTTGGGTTCCCAGGCTCCCTAGGGATCCCTTTTGACCTAGGGAAGCCTTTGAAAGCCTTGCGTTGGGGAGAAGCTTTTAATGCCCCAAAATTTCTGCCCCTGCTGGAAATGAGACAGGTGATTTTTAGGGGATTAAAGGCTCCCCCTCCACTCCAAGGTCTTCAGAATCTTCCCAGAAAGGGGTCCCTAAAGAGTCTCAGAACCTGGGGCAGGAGATAGGAAATTTTAGTTAAATATTAAAGATCACAGCTGATGATATCATCAGACCTGCGTGCACAAAGCTGCCCCAATAGCATTCCAGCCAGGGAGTTCAAATAAATATTGTCTGGCATTTGCTTTGTATATCTTAAGAGAAAGGACAGTTTCATTTTGGTTTACTCTCTAAATTATTAAACATAAAACAAAGAAAACTCCTGCTTGGGAATGGGAACTAACTCATCTTGACAGAAAATGTTCTCAATTGCATTTCCTTTTAGAAAGGTAAGGGATTAAACAATAGTCCAGATCCTAATTAGAAATACAAAAACAGTGTTTGTATAAAAATCACAATTCATCTTTTTTCTTCAGGATGATATTCCTCACAAGTTCCGTAACATAAGGTTTGATTTCTTCAACAGGGACAGTAGAGTCCCAAGCCTTGACTGCTTTTCCTTTGGGGTCCACTAGGTATTTCCAGAAGTTCCAGGTTGGTTCCTCACCAGTGGATTCTAGGCAGAAATATAAAGTAGAAACAAACTATGTTATGTACAGTTCTATGATTATTCAGTTCCATTCAAAGGACATATTAGATTTAAGGACTATTTTGACTTCCAACATGATATTGTAGATTCGGCAACATTTAAAGGGGTTTGTGAAGATTCTCAGTTATCTAGGTGAGTTTATCTGGAAGTTGAGTCATTGCAACTGGACTTTTTTGTGAGATTGAAACATCTCGCTACTCATCCAAGCAGCTTCATCAGTTTGATTTAAATGGGGGTAAAGCAAATATCCATGGGGGAATTTTCAGGCAAAGTAAAAGGAACTGGTACATTCACTGAAGTCAAAATACAGAGTCTCAGGATGTATAAAAATAGAAAGCAATTTTTATTCCCTGTTAAATCATTATTAAAAAAAATCTATGGCTCGACACACGTATCGGCAGGGCCTTCTTTAGGAGTGAGCTTTCCCCCCCTTTCCTTTATTTGTTCTGTAACAGCTCCAGACTGCTAGGGGGAGTTTTAACCATTTTCTGTATGGATTGCAATGGTGGTAGCGACAGATCAGTTTTATGGGCAATGACATGGGCCAAACAGAACTGACAGGAAACTCCAGGAAAGGGGTATCCGTAGTGCATTTCATCTTTTCCACAAAATAAAAATCCATGCAACATATTAATATTTTGTGCAATGTATTTTAAGTATTATTGAAATATAGGAAGCTCTGTGTGTTATTTATCATGCCTCTATCATTCTGTCTAAGACAGCATAGAGTAGTCGGAACTGGGTGATCTCACTAAGATCTTTGAGATAATTGAGCCAGAGAGATGGGAACTTTTGTGGGGCCATTCAACAGATCAACGACTTCACTGAATGGTCTGTATTTTCTGCATGCAAATGTGCCACTTTATCTACTTTGCCACATTGGTGCTCTCATATAGACTAATTGAGACTACTGAATCTAGACACATAGTGCCACTAGATGGTGATTTATCCTTTGGATTAGCCTGATTTGGGGACTGGCTGGCTGACTATTAATTCTATGATCAAAAAGCATCCTGCCTCAGATAAAAGCCTACCTGCACTTTTTGGGGGGTCCCTGTGTTTTAGTATGATTCCAGCACATACTAAAGGACCCCTCTGTTTTAGTATGGTGCCAGCACATGTCGTCACTAGAACTGAACCAAAGCAGTGGTTTAAGCTACTTCATGATCTTGGAAAACTCCCATGGAGGGAGAGAAAGGTGGTTACTTCACGTCCTTCCTCGAGCCAAGGTGAACTTGCCTCCATGTTGAAATCGGTTTTCAACACGGATCGAGAAGCGGATTGACAAGATTCCCGAGCTCCAGGACAGTTCAGGGGGGCATGGTCGGGATGAACTCGGATTGACCCCACAAAGACATGAGTTTCCGTTCCTTTGAACTCGGATTGACCCCACAAGGACGTGAGTTTCCGTTCCTTTGAACTCGGATTGACCCCACAAGGACGTGAGGTTACGTTCCTTCGAACTCGGATTGACCCCACAAGGAAGTGAGGTTACGTTCCTTCGAACTGATTTCCAGCGGGGCCACGAACTGCAGCGTGAAGTATCAGCCATAGATGAAGATGTATCTTTGAATCAAAAGGCTTGTAATGCAGCACTGAAGTGCTATGTCACTTGGAGTACATTTAATTGAAAGCTTCCTCTTGCTTCCCCACGGGGGAGTGGGGGAGGGAACAAGAAGGGGCATATTGGTTATTTTTCCTTTTCAAATTTGCCAAATAAGATTGCTTAAGATACGGTGTGGATTTCTGCCTCAAACCCATGTAATCCTTGTATGTGGGTGCAAGGATTGCTTCAAATGACAGATGGCATCTCAAAGTGACTCTTTTTAGCACAATTGAGCCTGATCTAGATTGCATCTTTATATTTAAACATAAGCTGTCACTTTTCTGGCAGAAAGTCCATGGGTACTCCTCGGCCTAGTTGGAAGTGGGATGACTGAGGACTTATTTCAGTCTTTCTTGTTGTGCTTCATGTGAACTAGACACAGGATGAATTTCACCAATTCTCAAAAAAAAAAAAAAACACCTGCATGAATAGCATCTGCACAATTTTGAGTGGAACCTATAGAACATGATGTTGTCAAGATGCAGTTCCCACCATCGGCATAGTCAGTGGGGAGGGATGATGCGATCTGCAGCTTGGTAACATTGGGAAACCTACTGTTTCCCCACCCCTCTTGCAGACAAGGCTATCTTCAACTTTTCAGACATCTCTAAACTATCTAATATTCTGGTTTTAATAACAAGGCAATCAAAGCTAGGCTATTGTCTTGATGACAGAACCGGAGGGGGGGGGCATTGAAAACAGTCACAACAAATGCTGCTGCTAAAATGCACTGCTTCTTCACTGTTCAGCCTTGAACATATATAAGATCCTTGGAGCTACAGCAGATAAATGTAACTTAGCCTACTCTACTCTCATTTTGCAATGGGATTGCTGTCCTAAATCACCTGTGGCTCTCAAGGCAAAGGCATTCAAAGTCAAAGGCAGATGCTTTTGTAGGTCACTCACCAATTAAGTACTTGAAAGCTGGATTGGCCCCAGTTCCTTTTACTGCAATTTTGCTGAACATAGGAAAAGTGACTCCGTATGTTTTTCTGGCAAAACTCTCTATTTCTTTATCACTGTTTGGTTCTTGCTGTCCAAACTGATTGCAGGGGAATGCCAATACATTGAAATGATATGGGCCAAGTTCCCTCTGCAGCTTTTGGAGGGCTTTGTAGTGGCTTTCAGTATACCCGCACTCACTTGCGACATTGACAACTAAGGATACCTAGAGAAAAATAAAATAAAAGTAGAATTTAAAATTTACAGAGACTTTTGTTAGCAATCACCTTGCTTTTAACTGATAGGTTATGAACTGGAAAGATTATTACAATATCAAATAAAATAATATTTGAAAATGAATCAAAGCTGCTACACGCCTAACTCTCTAAAAGAGGGGGCAAGCTCTCAGTTGCATCAGATATATGCCATAAAGATAAGAAAATATTTTTTTTCAAAAAAAAAATTATTTTCATATATACAACTGAATAACTGTTCTGCTCAGCCAGAAAATACAACATGTATTTGTGAACATATGTATGTAGCGTGTGTGCATTCTGCTTTTACCTGCTTTTATCTGGGGCGGGGTACAGATATAACATTACACTCCTATTAAAAAAGCTCCACTGGCTGCCAATCAGCTAACGGGCACAATTCGAGGTGCTGATCTTGACCTACAAAGCACTATATGACCTGGGTCCTAACTACCTCAAAGATCGAATCTCACAATATGAACCGATTCGGGTGTTAAGGTCATCAGGAGAGGCCCTTCTCTCCATCCCGCCACTCTCACAGGTATGTCTCATGGGAACCCATGAAAGGGCCTTCTCAACTGCTATGCCCAGATTCTGGAACTCCCTCCCGCTAGAGGCCAGGACTGCCTCATCTCTTCCGAAAACAGGCAAAGACCTTTCTCTTAAGGCAAGCTTTCCCTGCATGATGGAGTACCATGTGAATTTTATATGAATCTATAGGTTCACATAGACTTCATGTTTATAACTACATATAACCTTGTAGATTTAATATGTTGTCTATTAATGCTGTAAGTTGTCCCTCAACTCCTTGTTCTCAATACTTGAACATGTCTTAATTGTTCTGGACTGTATATTATTCCTCATTACTGTAAGCCGCCTTGGGTCTTTTTCCAAGGACAAAGAAGGGGTAAAAATACCCTACAATAAATAAATAATAATACAAAAGCCCCAAAACTGTTGCATGGAACCAAACTCTGCTTTGGAAACCCAATAATGTGAGTTGAATTTGTATGCTTGGTACGGAAATGTCGAATTTCACACAACCCAGGCCCACCCCCCTTTTCACTGGCTCACTCACTGATGGAATGCAACCTCTAAAAGCTTTCCCAAACTGAAACTTAGGCCTTGGCAAAGCAAAGCAAAATGTTCTGCTTTTATACTGCCCCATAGTGCTTAAAGCACTCTCTGGGCAGTTTACAGTATATTTATGCAGGCTACACATTGCCTCTCCAGCTAGCTGCGTACTCATTTTACCAACATCAGAAGGATAGAAGGGTAAGTCAACCATAAGAGGGCTACCTGGGACTGAACCTCAGGTCCTGAGCACAGTTATAGCTGCAGTACAGCATTTAACCACTGCGCCATGAGATTCTTCAATATCTATGGTGAATTTCCACTGTACCATTCTGAACACATTATTTTTATACAGTTAAGTGGGACAGTGATGGGTAGTACTTGGATGGTTCCCAACTGGCTATATCATGTAGGTATAGGAGAGAATCCCACCTGAAATCTTGGGAGATACTGTATGTTGCTAGTCAGAATTGATAATACTGAGATACACAGAACAATTCTCTTCTTCAAAATAAGGCAACTTACTACGTTTCTATTCTGGGGAACACATTGTATGGTTTCATCTTTGATGCTAAATGGACATGAGCTTGATTGATACCTGAATGAGAATTCCATCTTCTTCTTAGAGACATACACAGCAATTGAAAAGTAAATTAAAATATCTCAGAAGAAACCAAAGATCAGAAATATGAGCTGCAGTCTTGCTTTTTTTCGTAACAATCTTTTCTGTGAACCACAACCGCTTTACGGCAACAGGTTTTTGCACCATTTCTGGGCTTTGTACCATTTGTCTCACATGGGTCAAATTATTTGCTAGATGCATCACTTGACATACAGCATCACTGGGGAAGGCACGCTGGCGATTCTTAACTTAACAAAATAACATGACAGTTCTGTCCAGAGACTGTTTGCTGAGCTTTTCATAGAAGCGTACAGACAATAAAGTGAAGAATTTATTTGCCACATGACAAGAGCAGCTTCAAGTCATCCAAATAACAAAATGAACTACAGTAGGATCCCGGTATCTGCTGGAGATCGGTTCCAGGCCTTCCCATGGATAACAAAAAACGTGGATAAGAGAGAACACAACCCCTCCAATGGTTGTTTTGCGACAGTAGCTTGCTTTACGGCTGTTTTATGACAGTAGCTTGCATTACAGCTGCTGTTTGTGACAGTAGCTTGCTTTGCAGCTGCTGAATAATTTATTTAATTTCTTCCTCTGCCAACCGTGGATAACTGAATCAGTGGTTAATAAATCTGTGGATATGGGGGTCCTACTGTATAGGGCTTGTATTGCATAAAATCACTCTAGATGTAGTTAATGTCTAAAAGTGTGAAATAATTAAATCAGGACTGAAGATGGGGGATTACTAGAATATGCTACGCTGAGCCAGATTCCCCCAGGAATCATCTGTTAGATACGTATGTTGATGTCCATAGGGGGTGGAACCAGAGGCAAATGGGGGCTGGATCATGTCTTTTCTTTCTCACTTCCCTGGTTCTTTCCTTCCTTTCCTGCATTGTCCCTGTCATCTCTGCCAAGTACATACCAAGGGAAATAAAATTAATATTAAAGTGAGAGGAGGACTCACGAAAAGAGAAAAGAGCAAAAGAAGAAAAGAAAAATGAAATCTTATTATTAATGGCATTTAGACAATTCAGTTTCTCAGTCCACTCCAGAGAGTTCTTATGTCAGAAGTCAAGAATAGAATTTGGATTTGTTCTTTTGTTCTCTTTTTGTTTTGTGTAAGGTCGCCCTCCCCACAATATCCTTCATGTCTCATGCTGGCCTAGAGGCTGTAGCCTAGAAAACAAACTTTTCCGAGTCTGGATACAGAGCTGAACTGATCAGGCTTTTCACATTTGGCCAGAGGCTAGATGAAATGAAACCAAGAACAGCAAGTTGCTCACCTGCTCTAGAATAAATTGGCTTGTGAAGCAAAGAGTAGTATATCATGAGCCTTGTAGTGTAGTGGTTAAAATGCTATACTACAGCCCAAACTGTGCTCATTACCTGGAGTTCAAACCCAGGCAGCTGGCTTAAGGATTATCCAGCCTTTCAGCCTTCCAAGGGTACTAAATTACATACCCAGATTGCTGGGGGGGGGGGTAACAATGTGTAACCTGCATAATTTAATTGTAAATTACCCAAACTGTGCTTTAAGAGCTGCGGGACAGTATATAAACAGCATGCTTCACTTTTACTGATGACCATAATTAAATCAAGTGTTTTTCTATGTCAATTTATATATTTATTTATTGGATTTTTATACCACCCATCTGGCAGCAAGGCCACTCTGAGTGGTGAACCAAACTCAATAACCTACTCGAACAAACTATGCTATGGGCGACTCTGGCCTTCAGCCAATTACTGGATACTTCTACTTGCTTCTGCTTTCTAGCTGGAAATAGGGATGGGCACCAAATGAAAAATGAAACGCTGTTTCGTCATTTCATAGCTAACGAAATGAAACAGGGAAGCAGCATTTTGTTAGTAACGAAAGGAAACTGTGTTTATTTATTTAAAATGGACAATTAGTTTCACTGTACAATAACTTCCCTGGGTCCTAGAGGCACCTAATTTGGTGTGAGCCATCCTTTGCCTCCCCCCTTTAAGCCCTCCAAATGTGGAGACATTTGGGGTTCAGGGGTCCACGTTATTCAACTTCAAAGGGAATACCGCCAGAAAAAAACATTTCTAATTGCAATGTTATGTGCTTGAAAATATTGGTCCCAGGCATCTAGCAGCATGGGAATTGCAGGGGAGCTTTCTTAAGCAATTCTCTTGAAGCACCCCCAATTTGGAGAGGTTTAAGGTACAGGAGGCCAAGTTATGCAACTCCAAAGGGTATGCCCATAGGAACCCATTTTAAACTGCTGTTGGGGGTGGGGTTGGTGGGGTTGCTAACTGTCTGCTGGGGCGAGGGCATCTAAGAGGCTGGCTGGTTTTATTTTCTTTGTTGTCTGTGGGAGTGAGGGGAGTTACAGTCGGCTCTGACAATGCTGCTAGCTTGCTTTCTTACAGTTGGGCTAGCTTCTCTTTTGCTGTCCCTGTGTGCTCAAAGCTGTTTTGTGTGTTGTGTGAGTGGACAAAGAGAGTGTGGATTGTGTGTGTGTGTGTAGAAGAGAGAGCCTTTTCTTCTCTCTCTCTCTCTGTGTGTGTGTGTGTGTGTGTGCGCGCGCGCGCGCGCGCGTACTGTATGTGTCTCTGTGCTTTTCTGTTCTTTTTGGTAGGATTTTATTAGGGGAGGGATTTTATATTTTATAAATTTCCCCCTCCTACCCCCTTAAGACTACACCTACACATATTGTTATTCCCACCACCAACCAGTACCAGTTCCCCAATTCTCACCTGGCACAATAGGAATGTGCCTGGCTGTCCCTCTTAATCATGGCCCCATTTCAAAAAACCAACAAAATAGAACCGGAGTCCTCCTATTCCATTATCCCTAGATGGAGTAATCCAGTATACTCCCAGGCCTTCTAGCCTGTCTGCATGTTATGGGTCTGAAAGACCCATTTATTTCTAAGACCTGCCTTGGTCTTCTTGTCGATGCCAGGGAGATCCACACTCTCCCTCCATACCTGAGGGTTTGAAATGGCTCATAATGTTTGTAAGAGCTGCCCTGGACATAGAGGTGTCTTTTATACCTTTGTCATTCAAGGGAGTTCCACTCACACTCTCTCTTCATACCTGAGAGTCATATGGCTTAAGCCAGGCATGTCCAAACTTCGGTCCTCCAGATGTTTTGGACCACAGCTCTCACAGTCCTTTGCCACTGGCAATACAGGCTTGGAATTCTGGGAGTTGTGGTCCAAAATATCAGGAGGCCCAAAGTTTGGACATGCTTGGCTTAAGCCCAATATTTAATTCTTGCCTGCCTGCTTGCCTGGTGGAGTACAATTCTGATACAGCCCAATGTGCCTTGGTGGGCTTAAAGAACCAGCAATTAAGATTGAGCCAGAGGGCCCTTTTGAAAAAGCCATCCCTCAAGGAGGTGAGAGGGATGGCTTGTAGACATTGGGCCTTCTTGGCAGCTGCCCCCAAGCTATGGAATGCCCTCCCAAGTGAGATCCGCCTGGCGCCAACACTGATGACATTTCGGTGCCAGGTAAAAACCTTCCTGTTCCAGACGTTTTTAAATTGATACAACATAGACTGTGGGTCCTTTGATGGCAATTTTAGTGTAATGATTTTAGTGTAAGGTTTTTTATCATTGTTTTAATTATTTATTGATATGTGATGTTTTACTGTTTTAAATCTTTGATTGTAAGCCGCCCAGAGACCTTTGGGTAGTGGGCGGCATATAAGCTGTAAAAATAAATAAATAAATAACTTGAGGAAGCTCCACTATAATTTCCATGCTGCTAGATGCCTGGGATCAGTATTTTCAAATACTTCTAAATTATAAATGATTCCCCCCCTGGGGGCACCCACTTTGGAGTTGAATAATTTGGCTTCCTGTACCCCAAACCTCTCCAAATTTGGAGGGCTTAAAGGGGAAGAGTCCTGGGAAGGTAGCCACCAAATTTGGTGCCTCTAGGACCCAGGGGACCTTGAGTAACAAATCAGTTCATTACTGTTTCATTTTGTATCATTTAAAAAATTGTTTCTAATGAAATGGAACAAATCATGGGGAAATGAAACAAAATAAAACAAAACACAGTTTTCCCATTTCATGCCCATCCCTAGCTAGAAATCAAGGGAGGTGAGGAAGAGACACGTACCTTTACTATTAACCCACTGGCAGCATTTTACGACATTTGGAGAGCTACATATTCTTCACTTCTGCTTTGTTTGCTGGATTGCTCATGCTGTAGTACTACTTTTCAGGATGGAGATAGATGCTTGTGGCAATAAAAGCAGCAGGGAGAAATACATTGCAAGGCTTCCAAGTTTTGAAAATCACTGCTGAGTGTGTACGCCTTTGCCTTTGTTGTCGCTGAATGACAACAGAAGCTATGATTGACCTTTCATTTGTCAGATGGCACCAGCATGCCATATGGCTAACAGCCTCTTCATATAAATACACATAGTCCAAAATAATGGGAAACCTCTTTCTGGATACTATTTTTAAAAACTACTCTGCAAATAATCACTCCAGCACTACAGATGGAGCTGGTTAGACTATTTAGCATAAAATACCTCATGGGCATTTTGTAATAATGCATCTTTCACAAGTATTTTCTCCTCTGTAGAAAACAATCAAAATCAAATAAAAAAACAAAGGAGGTGGTATATATGGGCCATATAGTTTCTGAACATATTCTGATTTATAAAGAAATACAATTGTAGGAGTGGGTTTTGCATAAGTATTGTGAGAAGAGATTTCCTATGCGTGTTTCCCCCAGTTCAAATTGATAGTCTGTACTAAGCAATGCAGACATCCAGGGTGAAGTGTGAAATCCAAATGCTTCAGAACGGCAGTCTTTAGGTATTGGGATGAAGCTCAGGACAGTTTGGGCCTCTGTCCACAGATAATAGCAAAAGCCAAGTTCCACCAGCATATCTAGCGCATCACTGCATCGAAGAACCTGAATCAAGCTTGCCACCTAGTGTAACTTACAAGCATCTCACTTTTGAGTGTCCAAGAGAGATTGGAGGGGGAGAGGAGTCACATAAATACACTACTAGGGCTAAATAAAAGCAGATTGATTACTTGGGAACATAACTATAACCCTTTCATTGAGTGATCCAAAATATTGTTGTCCATTCAAACATTTGTTGCCAAACTTTCAGTCTGTGATTGTCTGAATTATCTGCACAGACAAGTGCTAGAAACAGAAAGAAACAAATAGTCCAAGGGGCCAGAGAAAGGACTAGATATTTAAATCTTACCTGGGGATAATAATGCTGACATGAACAATAGTACAACTTAATGTAAAAAAACATATGTAAATGAAAGATGGCATCTCAATGTTGTCTATATGTATCATTTTAATTAAGAAAAAGGAAAATAAAACCAATGCAAATATGACTTTCCTGGTTTCCACTTCTGCCGCAATTTCTTCAGCAGCTGCTTGTCAATATGACCTTCAACTAGGCTTCTGGGTCCAAAAAGTGTTGGCAGAGCCACTAGCATATTGTGATGTGTGTTGTGTCATTACAGTCGTGACCGACTCTTTGTGACGCCATGTCCATGGAGTTTTCTTGGCAGGAATACTGGAGTGGCTTGCCAGTTCCTGCTCCAGGTGCCTACAGCGCCTGGTATTCCCTGGTGGTCTCCCATCCAGGTACTAACCAGGGCAGACCCTGCTTAGCTTCCGAAATCAGGCAAGATCGGATGTGCTTAGGGCATCTAGGCAGCAGCATATTGTGGTAGGTGTATGCTAAAAATGAAGGGCACAGAATGTGCATGTTCACGTGCTGCTTCGTCCAAGGTTTCCCCTAGAATTATTTCAGTGCATGCCATTTCCAAATTGAAATTTACTGTACTACAAAAGCAAAGAGAGTGGTTGTGAAGGCCATCGGCAAATGAACACACAAAATAATGGGGTGCCCTCTTGATTGTGGCTTGGGTTGCATTAGGCTGGCCTGGATGCTGCACCTTGCTGAATGTACTTTAGGAACTGATGCCAATAGCTGTTTAGAAGAAGATTGGCTAAACAGGAGGATCAGATTGGTGTTTTATTACTGGTAGATTGATACATTACATTTATCGTTCTTACAAGTCAACACCTACATTTTTCCTGTGCTTTCTGTGGGTTAATCTGTGATATTCTGCTTAGATATGATCTGAATTAATGCACGTACTGTAATACCTCTCTGACCTACGGAGTGGTGTGCACGGGGATGCAACGTACAGAAAGCTTATGCAGTTTTGTATGTTTAGAGCACCAACTTCTACAGTTTATGAGACAATTTGATGTTTTACAATATTAGACCATTTGATCAATCCATGAAAACAGAATTTGATCAGCTGCCTTACCTAACTAGTTTGGTATCCATAATTCCTCATGCAGTTTCAGAGAGGAAGGTTATCTCCATATTGTTCTTAGGCTCCTGCTTTCATGTGTTCTAAGTGTTTCCACAAATTTCTTCAGCACAAAACCCACTGAAATAAGAAAGTGCTGCACAAGTATATATTAGAACTCCTGACTTCCTCAAAGTGTTTCAACTAAACAAATTCTCACTACCTATACTTTTTCTCATCTCACATGTATGTATGTACACATGTATGTATGTACGTATTATTATTATTATTATTATTATTATTATTATTATTATTATTATTA
>JAHTLZ010000129.1:44196586-44223788 GCA_023846285.1 Phrynocephalus versicolor
TCTATCTATCTATCTATCTATCTATCTATCTATCTATCTATCTATCTTTTGCATGCTGCTGTTTGTCCACCGCCTTAAGCATGGCAGCAGCCGAAGGCATTCTGCCAGGTATTGAGGTCCCAAACCATTTAGTGCCTTGTATGTTAACATCATCACCTTGACGCTGACACAGCAACGAACAGGTAACCAATGCACGGGGGACTGAGTGTGTGGGGGTTATCTGTTGGCATTTACAGTATTTACTACAGTACACACAATAATCTGTCCACCATATACGGCCAATGTAGCTACCCCCTAAGTAGAGCTTATAGGAGTTCTCATCCATCTAGCTGCATCATAAAACCAGGAATCCAGCATATTTGTGTCCTACTGGCACTGAGGTGTATATGCTTTGGCAATTTTCAGGTGTTTTACCTTGTGATTTTAAAGTGCAAACTAAATAAAAATGACATTTAATCTATACAGATTTCAAATTTTTCTCATGCAACTTTCATTTAAAATATTAATAGTATTAACAACAGCATAATGAAGAATTCAGTACTATACTACTGTACTACAATTCAGCACTATGGTACTATTTCTAAAAATACCTCAGGGAATGTGATCTTATGCAGGATAAAGCCACGTGGCGCCTAGTGCAATAATTGCTTAGTTTTTTCTTCAAATCCAGCATTTGCCTTAAATCCCAAATTGCAATGTGGGATCTTTTCTGGCTTTTTTTCTCCCTAGTTATCAATTATCAGAACGGTTATCTTTTCAATCATTTACTGTATTTAATAACTTGATTTACAAAAGCAAAAACTGAAAAAAGAAAAGCTGTGGCATTCATTATGACCAATCCATTTAAAGAACAGCAGTGATACATTATGTATAAAAATGTTGGGCCTGAAAAAGACAGGCCTAATCTCAGATTTATTAAAATATTGTATGGTCCACTCTTTGCCAACTAATACCCAGTCATGTGTGGTGTCACTATAATACTGATTTTACTACAACACTATGGTGAGATAGGTCAACCTGGATCACCATACTCTGGATCACCACTAAACAGACTATTAAATAAAATATTTAATTGTGGAATTCATGGGGTGGGGGGGAAGAGGCCATGGAAAAGTTAATTTTCAGTATATAGTACTACTCTCTATCTCTTTATCCTGCTGGCAAATAGTTAACAGCCTGCATCCAGCCAATCTCTATGGAAGAAGATAATCACATGTGATTAAAATGTTACAGGGCTAATCTTTGCTTGCCATTGTCAGATCAAAGTTTCCTTGCCAGCTTGAGCACTTCTTGTGATTTCTGGTGTGGAGTCTCACAGTCAAGAGAGCCAAAATGTTACAATTCTGTGTATGTTAACTTGGAATTTATTTCAGAAAAATCACTCTTGGATCAGGCCATTAAAATACAGTATTATCTCTACTGCGGAGCAGTAGTTTGGATCTATGGTGGGCCTTCAATCTGGTAATGGGACACTCATGACTCTTCCACTCCCTATGAAGTGCACAAACCTTTATTGTTAGGTAGTGTATAAATTTATTTTGCGTTTCACAGCTCCCTCCAATGGCTGCAATCAAGCAATCCCAAAAGGCTACCTCTATTAACCCGATGCAACAAAAGCAACGCAAAAGTGCAAAATCATAATGTGTGCTCTCCTCATCCGAAAATTTTGCGAAGCCTTCAAGGATCAATGGATATGTGGTGGATATGGTGATGCCACAGAGGTCTCTTCTGGCGGTTTTGTTAAATTGGAGATAGAACTGGGCTCAGTGCAAAAGACATGTTGCCACGATGAGGTTGCACGGCGTTGTGTGTTTGTTTTTATTTTACCCTGAGCAAAACTTCAAGAACTGAGAAGAAAGCCCGAATACTGGCTTTGGGGGCTGGGGAAGGGGTAGGAGGTGAACGCGGCTGCCAGGGCGCTAAGCGCAGCAGGAGGAGGCTGAGCGGGTGAGGGTGAGGGTGGCGTCGGCAACAATAACCACTGCCCTTGGCCACAAGAGTTGTATTTTCCAGTGAAGGTGTCGCCGTTTCTTTTCTTTCTTTCCTTTTTTTTTGAGGGGGGAACTCGACAGGGTTTGGGCCAGCGTTTTGTTGTTGTTGTTGTTGTTCTTGTTGGTGGTGGTGGTGTTAGGGGTGGGGGGAATCGCGGAGGGGCGAGAGAGGAGACGCCGACCGAGCTCAAGGCCCCCTCTTCTTCGTCAGACAGACTGAGAGATCCCAGTCACCACCGTCCAGTCTCTCTCGCTCACACACAAACACACACGCGCTCGCTCGCTCTCCCGCCCCCCTCCCCCACAATGCAGTGCGCGCCGCGGCTGACATGGCGGCCGGCCCAGACTGAGGCGCTCTCGCATCGGGGCCTCCCGTTGGCGGAGCGGGACATGGAGGGGGACGCCGCGGGGACCTCCCTGGGGTGACAGCCAGGTATTGGAGCTCCCCGCCACCCCCAACCCTCCCCGCCCCGGGCCCAGGACGGGGTGGTGGGAAACGGGCTTCCCCAGCGGCTCCTCTTTGCCTCCCTCTTCCCCTCCTCTGGCTCGCCGCCTCTTAGGGTTGCAGTACGGAGTGTGTGTGTTTTGTGTGTATTTTTGTGTGTTGTGTGTGTGTGTGTGCGCGCGCGTGTGTATTGGGGGGTGGGGGGCGTGGGTTCCCTGAGCAAAGGGCCTTGGCTGGTTTCTTCCCCAGAACCCCTTCTCCGAGCGCCTCCTTTCCACCCCCCCAAAAAAAAACGTTTCCTACATTGTGTGTGTGTGTGTGTGAGTGTGAGTGAGTGAGAGAGAGAGGGAGATTTTCCCTCAACTCCCCCCCCCGCACACACTTTCGATTTCCTTCCCTTGTTTTTCTGGAGCGAACCCGGAAAAGGAGAAACGAAAGTTAAACGATAACGTCGACCCCCCCCCCCCCGCGGAAGGCTGCGCGGCGAGCGGAGTCCCTCCCTGGAGGACTTCAGGGCGACAAAAGTTGTCGCTTCGGGATTTCGACTCCGTTCATCTGAAGAACCTTCAAAACAAACAAACAAACAAACAAGTGGCTGCTATTAAAGTTGCACCACTCATTCGGTGGCTGGAGAGGAGATGTCCGGGGGTAGCCTTAGCTGTACCGTTAAGGGAGAGAGTTGTACAATTGCAACCGAAAGCGAAGCAATTAAGACTGTTTTGGCCGGGTTTCAGGAAGAACAGGTTTAAGGTGAGGGGGAGCTGTGGGGTCCTGATCTTACCATTTCCGATCTCGGCAAGTTTCCTATCAGAGCAGGTGGGAGAATAAAGGAGTTAGTGTAGTAGATCATCTTTGTCATTATTTATGCAGTGCTGTCAAAGTTCAGGATATTTTAAGGAGCTTCTTGCAATTAATAATATACATTATGGGGAAGAATCGTACATTAACTTTTTGGTGATGGTGAACAAACTTATTTAGCTTCTTGAAAAGACTAGCACGGCTACCCTCTCCGAAACTTAGCTTCCCATGAAATACTTTTCTTTAGGACATACTTTCTATGCAATATTTTGTAATCACCTGGTGATTTAAAATCTAGTTACCAGCATTCTGCAAAGAGGGAAGTGAAGGTTTCACACTTTAGCAATAGCAGTAGACTTGTGACAGCTTTCTATACCACAGAAGTATGTGGAAAGGAGAAGTGAAATCTTCCACGGAAGGATTTGAGCAAGTATATACTGCCCCATATCACTTCAAGTAATCTCTGGGCCATTTACAGTTTTTAATTACAGTATGCAGGTATGATAAGTTGCACCAAAGTGGGCCTATTTAAATTAATAGAGTTTACAGAGGAGTTGACTCACCAAATCCCCACTGATTCCGTTGTCTTACTATGCCAAGCAATTGAATGTTAGTCACAGAAAATGGTAATCAAACATAAGATCAATAATGACAGCAGTTTCTATATTCTAGACCAGGGGTCCTCAACCTAAGGCTCGGGGGCTAGATGTGCCCCCCCGAGGTTCCTGAATCCGGCCCCTGGGACCATTTGCAGATCCCCCACCTACCCCCTGCTTCGCAAGCAAGCCAGCCTCCGCAGCTGCTTCTATTGCGGAGGTAGTTCAAAGCAGTGGGCTATGTCGCTTCTGCCACTCCCCCCACCCCCCACCCAGATGATTGGCACGCTGGCTGGTGGGGCAGTTCAAAGTGGGAGGGCCACGGCAAGGTCTCCTGCTCCCCCCACCTGCCGTCCAGATGTTTGAGGCACCAGCTGCAGCCAAGCGGGGCAATTTAAAATGTTGGCCTTTTTTTTCTTTTTTTTTGGACTGTTGTCTGGCCCCCAGTGGTGTCTGGGGGGTAGTGGACCGGCCCGCTGTTTGAAAACTTTGAGGACCCCTGTTCTAGACCATCAGATTCGTCTTGATCTTTCTCCAGACTAGCAATTAGGTGGGACTTAAAAAGAAAATGTTGCGAAGGAGAATAGTTTTGTTTAATGTAGTCTATATGTGTGTGAACATATAATTCACCCAATTTTATTTTAGCTTTCACAGTATATAAGTGCCTCTTTGATTGTCCATTGTTCAGTTCAGTAACTGACAAAAGTAAACAGTTTGGATTATTTGAAGGCTGGTACGTTGTTCTTGGGAAGACAACGTTGTCTTTTAACCCATGGAGAGTTATGATGCTTTTCATAGCCGTTGTTTACTTCCAGAAAATAAATAATTAAATACTAAAATGTTGAAGGCACAAGATGGTCTACTTCTTTTTCTTAATAAATATATCTACCCTTCTGGACAGTGGTACTGTAAATGGGTCTGCTATTATTTCAGCTATTTCCCCAATCTTCTGAAGAATAGAAATATTTAGTATTAAAAGGCGGATTTAAAGCAAATGTGTTCCATTAGTGGCTGTGAGTAGGCTTCCCATTATCTGAGACTATTAAAACACCGTCTCATGTTGACAAACAATGAATACATCATATAAAAAACATAAAACCTGTATGATTGTAAACTTGCATTAATAACAGGAACCTGGTTCTTAGCACTGTAGATTAAATTATTAAAAATATGATTTTCTATTAATTTCAAAATATAACTGTTCTGTAGTGAATGTATGTACAGTGGTACCTCTTAAGACAAATGCCTCATAAGACAAAACATTTGTAGGAAGAAACAAATTCCAGGAATATGCATGTTTTGCATGACAAAATCCCTATGGGATGCTTCACAAGACAAAAAATTGTTCCACTTGTACCCGGGGGGAAAAACAGTTATTTTTGTCTTATTCTAGCCTCTGGAACAGATTATTCCATTTTCAGTGCATTCTTATAGAAAGCCGTGTTTCATAAGACAAAATTCTGGTTGCCCTTCTCTGCAATTTTTCCATTTCCATAATATCCTTCTGGAGGTATGGTGACCAGAACTGTACACAATACTCCAGATGGGGCCTCACCATAGATTTATAAATAGGCAAAATGACATTTGCTGACTTGTTTTCTGTACCCTTCCTAATGATCCCTAGCATTGAGTTTGCTTTTTTCACTGCTGCGGCACACTGGGTTGACATCTTCATTGAGCTGACCACCAGCATGCCAAGGTCCCTTTCCTGGTTTGTTGCAGAGAGTTCAGACCCCATTGGTTTATAAATGTAATTGGGATTTGTTTCCATAAAGGGCATATTAATAATAATAGTAACCTTTAAACTGCAGAACTGGATATAGTTGGGATTAAAAGTAAAGAGTGTTTTTGATGCAGTTTTGGTTCTTTCTTTTTAACGTATATAACATATCAGAAAGGGAAATGTTAATCTTTCCCCGGTGCATTCTATCTACTTTTTGTTAGTTTCTGAAGCTGCCATTTTGAGTGCATTCATTTGGACGTACATCTCTTTGAACCAATTGGTGTTCTGAGTAAATATACAGACAAGGATAAATGTTTTAAGCTATCTAGCATGTTTTGTGAATTTCAAAAGGTCAGAGTAATTAGGTTTTAACATTAAGCATATATTTAAATTTAATTTCTTAATGAATTAATAATCATTTTAAATAGACTTATTTGTTTAAAAGCTCTGTGAAGAACAGGGTTTTTTCCACATGTAAATGGCACCGTGCTGTTTGTGCTGTTTGTACAGCTATGATGTTTGTATTTTGAAATACTTGATATGCTGACACTCATGATTGGAGGAAACAACACATTTATGAAACCTAAGAAATAACAGGAAATGGAAGTGAAACAGCTGGTTCTTCAATAGTCTGAGCCAAATCTAAACTGTCTTAGTAGCAGATCATAAACATACAGAATAAAAATGTTCAGGTACAGGTAGCTGGTAGTAATTTTTATTCTCTGAACTTTTATTAAAAATGTAACTTTGTGTTTTTAACCATAGTAAGTAAATGATGCAAGAGGTTTAATTAGGTGTTTGAAAACATTATTCATTGGTGGTGTCTAGAAAAAGATCATAAGAAATTTCAACTTTAATATCACAGTGGCAAATCTAAGAAGAGATCTCACAGAATTACACTCCTCTTCATGTTTCTTCCTCCCTGTTTGAGAATGAGTGTGCTAGCAGATATTTTAAAAAGAGCATGACTAGGAGGATATGAAAATGCCAATTTTCTGCTTTGTTTTTGTGCCCTTGCCTTCACCAAAAAAAAAAAAAAATCAAAGATACAAGTCAATATACTGTACTAACTTAAAAAAAACATTTTAATGCCATTGGACAGTTTGACTTCTCTTTGTTTCTGTTACCTCCCTAATTTTTCTTTTAGCCACTGAAAAAACCAAAAATATTTGGGTGAGGGGATTGATGTATAAATACATTGTTTATCATTGTATGTTTTTCAAAAAGCATCATGTTCTTCCCTACAGACAATCAACCAGATACCCTGCTTGAACAGAGGATTTTGCTCAGCTCAAATTGTTACAGAATATTTTTTCAAATAGTCTCAAGTGATAGAAAAAGCAGGTCTTCTCAATAATGGAAGAGGGCAAGAGCTCAAAAAGTGCAAATCATGATGCAAGAAAATCTGCCCATATTGTCTGTGAAGAAAGCAAAGGTACAAGGACCACAACCAATCAACATTTTAAAACGAACAAAAATGATAAATCCATCAAAGAAACAGGAAAAGGTTCTTCAGCTGGGAACAGTTTCAGAAAGAATAAGCAGAATGATAACTGTCCTGAAAAATTGGGAGAAAATCAATCATGTAAATCAAACAGTGGTATTCCTGGATTGAAGAATGTGGGGACAAGTCTTCAGGATCAAAGTCAAAGCAAAGCAAAAAGATTACTAAATGTACCAGAAGCCGCAGAATGCCCAAAACAGATAATGCATCAACATGTAGATGAAAAAACTCCGAACTCCCATATTTTGCAGAATGGCACCAGCACAGTAACTTTAGCTACTCAAGGTTCTGAGCTGGAAAATCATCCAGGAGAGGATTCATCCAAAATTAACTGGCCTAGTGAATCAGGCAAAAATGGTTTGGATGTGAGACCGGTGGAACAGACATCAGAAGACGCATGTGAGTACAGTGTTTCGTTTTTATGGGAGAAAAGAAAAACACTAATTCAGCCTGGAATATGTTTAAAACTGCTTTTGCTTTTGTGTATTATAGTGGCAAGCATAGTATCAAAAATTGCAGCTAGCTGGAAAATCTTAAAAACCTACAGGCTGCATATCAGTGGAGAAAACATTGTAACCATGAAAGAAAACATTTGTTTCATACTCAAATCAAATGGAAAACCAGCAAGCCAGACAGATTTAGGCTGAAATCTTTCAAATATGCTGCCTCTACATAAATGGAGTTGAAGAAGTTATGGTTCAAATGCAGTGTCCTTTATATACAGTCCAAAGCGTGACTGCCTATTCTGTCATCATACGTTGTCCTATACATAGATCCAGTATGGATAATACTAACAGAGCCAATGTTTCCCCTCTCCCTGTGTGGTATAGTATTTATGAATTTGATAGATGCTTTTCGGAGTTAGAGTTTAAAGACCTTAGTAGAGATGGGCATGACTGTTCCATGGGCACCACACATTCTCCTCTCCCACCTCTACTGTATGCCTTCTAAGCATGATTGCCCACTCACTGATTGCAGCACCCAGTTCCCTCCTCTGCTTCCTCCAGCAGCCACCCACTCAGAGGGAGATGTGGGGCAGGGAAGCCCCATAGCCCTGTGTTTGAGTTGGTGGCAGGCAGAGCGGAGAAGCACACGTGGTGACCGGTGAGTGGGCAGTGGGAGGGAAGCATGCTTTGGCCAGGAATGGGAAGGCATCCAGAAGAGGGGAGTGTGTGGTGCCTGTGAGATACTTACTGGTGCAGGCGCTGCACCAAAGCGGGCTGAACTGTGCTTCATGCCCATCTTTAGGCCTGAGCTTTAGTTGAGGAAGTAATTTGTTTTATCAAGACGTGCTGTATTAGAAGTCTCTTAAGCGAAGCTATTTATCTGTAAAATGGAAATAAATAGCAACATTTCCTAGCTTGGTTTAGAGTACCACTGAGGAAAGGAGCTTTGTTCACATAATACATTGCATAGGTTAAATTAAACATATACTAATAGCATTATAAAGTGCTTTTCTGATTGCTTATAGAAACATAGTTGATTTTTAGATTTACCTCTCCCACCAGGTAAAGCAAAGCATTCTGATTCTGCTAAAGAAGAAACAAATTCAGAGACTGCCTGTTTAGAAAATGTTCCTGTAGTTGATGAATCAACACTGATGGCAGAACAGCAGCTAGGCTTGAAACAAGCCGAAGAACGACTGGAAAGAGATTATATTATCCGCTTGGAAAAAGTAAAGAAAGTTCAATTTATATTTTGTTCTTCTTTAGGCTATTTCTGGGTATTTAATTGTGTGTTGGGAGGGGGGGTGCCTGGGTTTTTAATAAACGTTTGTAGTGCAGAATGGTTGTCTCTGGGCAAAGTCCTCAACTGCTCAGCTGTGTTATGGATGTTGCAGGAGCTGTACAGTTGTGGGACTCTAATGGTAAGCATAGAGTTGTTCAGAACTTGGAACATCAGGTTAAAAATCAGTAACACTTAAATGATAGACATTGTTGCTATGAACATTAAAAAGTGGAGGCGTATAACTTGTGGACTATAATTCCACTGCCTCCTCCTCTCTTTGAAGAGATATTTCATTTACATCCCCGGAAGGAATCTCTTATCCCAGTCAAATTTGTGTTAAATTGCTGTTTTCGGTGGTCTTTTTCATCATCTGGAACAGATTAATCCACTTTCCCATTACTTTCTATGGGAAAAGTTCGTTTGACTTAAGACATGTTTGATTTATGTCTAGACCTCCGGAACGGATTAATGACATAAGTCAAGGTTCCACTGTACCTGCACTGGGGGGGGGGGCGATCTGGTCGCTCCGCGCGCGCCCTCCGCACCTCCGATAAGCCTCAGGGGGTGGGGGCTGCGCGGAGTGAACACATAGCTCTTTGTCGCCCCCCCAGCGCCTCTGAAAGGCCTCGGAGGCACCCAGGAGGGCTGCGCAGAGCGATCGGGTCACTCTCCGCCGCCCCCCGGGCGCCTCCAAAAGGCCTCGGAGCCACTCGAGGGGGCGGTGAGGGGCAATCAGGTCGCTCCGCCCCCCATGCTCCTCCAAGGTGCGCAATTGCCCCCCGCCCCAGCCCCCCCGCTTCCACATATCCCAGATTTTCGTGGATCGTGGGTGGGGTAGGTCCCTAACCCCCGTGATCGGCGGAGGGTTACTGTATTACAGTTTTCCCAGTATTTGGCCACTAAAAATTTCTCGGTAGCTTTTTAAAAAAACTGAACAAAGTAGTTCTACATTATCTAAAAATGTAATATGTGAATAACTATCATATCCTATTATGGTTGGTAGGGACATTTTCATAGTCGCTGGAATAGATGTGCTTAATAATATTTACTATTGTCATGATGGACAAGTAAACAAAATTAAGTGGTTTCTAAATTTTAAATATGTGGATGTTTCCCCACAGCGCTCTCCAGAGTATTCTAATTGCCAGTACTTATGCAAGCTCTGCATAGTCCACATTGAAAATATCCAAGGAGCTCACAAGCACATTAAAGAAAAACGGCATAAAAAGAACATAACGGTAAGCATTGCTAGTTCTAGGCTTTGAATTTATGATATTGGTAGAGACCTCTAACAGCTAGCTTTCTAGTTTTCGATAACTTCTAAAAATTGCCTCATTAACCATAGTAAATAGATATCAGACTGTAGTCTCTCCCCCCATCTTTCTTCCATACCTTTCCTTCCCCCCAAGTGGCCCTTAAGAAATCTTATTAAACAAATATAAAATTGCAAACATGTAAAATATAGTCCAATTTGTTATTACTACTAGTAATAGTAACTGTAGCATCATCATCCTTAATATTTGTGTAACTCCATCAACAGGCATGGCTCTGCGCAGAAATAAAAACATAAAAATCACCATTGCAAATAACAACAAATACAAATAATAATAGTGCAAGGATTGGGTATCAGGCTGTGAACCCAGAGGCTGACAGTTTGATCCCCCATTGTGGATCCGAGAGGTGAAGCCAGCCTGGATAGCCTGGGGCAAACTGCATGGTCTGAACTGCTACTCCTGAACAGGAGGAAATTAAGACATAGAGCTGTATGTTATTGGTGTATTGATAGTGTCCAAATATTAATGATATAGCTAACAAGGTTGAACCCTTACAGCATGCCTGCAGGTCAGTTTTCATGGGGTGAAACAAAAGATGTGAGGCCGCCTTGTACTGCCCACCTGGGACGGGTGGGATCCCCAGAGGGGTACCAGTGAGTTCATCAGTTCCTATCGTGAGAGACCCATTGGTATCCTACCATTTTCATGCACTATTTTTGCTTTAGGATTACATTCAACATCTGAAAACAGTTCGGGAAATCAGAATGAAATTTGAAACATTGTCATCTTCAGTCATAACACTAACCTTTATCACAATATTACTCAGGAAAAGCAAGAAGAAAATGAACTGCGTGCCCTCCCTCCCCCTTCCCCTGCACAAGTCACTGCTTTGAGTAGCGTGCTGATGGAGGCAGCAAAGGAACAAGGCATATCAGATGATGATTTTAACATTCGCCAAGAAATTGTATGTGGCATGGAGAAAATAATTCAGCAGCACTTGCCAGGTAATGATGCAGAGTCATCAGTGTTTTGTAAGCCACCAGAGTGGCCATGTTCCCAGATGGGTGGGATAATAGAAAGGAAGGAAGGAAAGAAGGAAGGATTACTGTATATGTCTTTAAAATAATATAGCCTGGTTATATTGTGTTATGTTTATTTGCATATGTTCAACTGTGTACAAAATACAGTTTTGGAAGGCTGTAAGATTGAATGGTATTTGCATTTTTGGCAATCCCTGTCAGATTTTTATTTGTTTGTTTTCTAGAGATTCATTCTAGATAATTTTTTACATTTTTATAGTCTTATGCCATGTGATTTAAAGAGCTGGATGGTTTGCTTCTAACATATTAAATGTATATTTTTAACTGGATTGACATGGGGTCACGAAGAATCAGTTGCGACTGTAACAACACAACAGTAACAACAACTGGATGTTAGATACCCATAATTAGGAAACAACTGTTAAATAGATGTAAAATTAATTAACCTTCTGGTGACTCATTCCATATCAGAATTACAAAAGAAACAAGTTCAAATAATAATTTTAATTCACACTAAAAATAAAATTCTCCCAGCATTTGGGTGTGAGAATCCAGTGAGAAAAGCAATGAATGTATGAGAAAAACTTTATTCTAAGTGCATTTTATGTTACTATGGCTTAGAATGATAAAGCCGAACAGCAACATGTTAACAGTATTGACAAGGAAATGCACAGAAACAGACAAGTAGTGAAACCTGGCTCTTTTAATATCATTTTTGTCTGTCAGGACGACTTCCAAGAGCTGCTTCATATGTCACACTTTTTAAAACATAGAGGTAACTTGCATGTCAAACTAGGGAAGGATTTTGGCACTCGGAGTGAATATACACTTGTTTCTTCCATCATATGTTTGTGCCATGCACCATAGTTGAATGAATTATATGTAGCAGTGTATAACAACATTTCCTGTATTTTTTTTTCTGTGCGGGATCCTTGTCTGTCTTAGGGGTGGGGTTTCAAGCCATAACCCAAAAGTAAATGGACACTGATTCTGACTACTGCTTCGTGGCACCAATGAAGCTCTATGCCTGTGTGCTGTTTACGGTGAAAATTGATGTATGCTAAAATATTTGTGTTGTTGGCAAGTAATATGGGATTGATGTTTATGTAACCTGTTCTGAAATACTTTTTTCTTAGAAATAACCCCACTTTGTACTTATGTCTAGTGCTGAGACATTTATTAAGAAACAGGTCAGTGTTGGTGTTAGCTGTATTTCTGAAGTATGGAAGGGATATTACATTGCCAGTGAAACCAGTGCTGAGTTATGCTGTTATTTGCCAATATGAACTCATTTATCCTTTTTGATCTTAAAAACACTTTATAGCCGGAAGTGAAAATAATAAGTCCTTATACAATCGCTGAACCCAACAAGGCCTGCTTTGCTTCACAACAATTATAGTATTATCAAAAAATTGTAAGAGCTATGAATTTCCCGGAAAGATCCTAGAACAGATTATTAAGAAATCAGTCTGCAATTATCTAACAAACAATGCTGTCATTACAAAAAGTCAACACGGGTTTCTTAAAAACAAGTCATGCCAGACTAATTTGATCTCTTTCTTTGATAGAATTACAGGCATGGTAGACGAGGGGAATGCTGTGGATATTGCTTATCTGGACTTTAGTAAGGCCTTCGATAAGGTTCCCCATGGTATTCTTGCTAAGAAGTTAGTAGGAAGTGGGATAGATAGTGCTACAGTGAGGTGGATTTGTAATTGGTTGACTGATTGCACGCAAAGGGTGATCATAAATGGTCTCTCATCATCTTGGAGAGACGTGACCAGTGGGGTGCCCCAAGGTTCTGTTCTTGGTCCAGTGCTCTTCAATATCTTTATTAATGACTTGGAGGAAGGAATAGAGAGTATGCTAATTAAATTTGCAGATGATACCAAATTGGGAGGGGTTGCTATTTCCCTAGAGGATCGGATGAAAATCCAAAAGGACCTTGACAGATTAGAAGTCTGGGCCAAAGCTAATGGAATGGATTTCAACAGAGGGAAATGTAGGGTGCTACATCTAGGTAGAAATAATGAATTGCACAGATATAAGATGGGGGACACTTGGCTAGAGAATAGTACCTGTGAAAGGGATTTGGGGGTCTTGGTGGACCACAAATTGAACATGAGCCAGCAGTGTGATGCGGCGGCCAAGAAAGCCAATGCGATTCTTGGTTGCATCAACAGAACCATAGTGTCTAGATCAAGGGAGGTGATAGTGCCACTCTATTCTGCTCTGGTCAGACCCCACCTGGAGTACTGTGTCCAGTTCTGTGTGCCTCAGTTTAAAAAGGATGTTGACAACCTCGAGCGGGTGCAGAGGAGAGCGACTAGGATGGTTGAAGGCCTGGAAGAGATGTCTTATGAAGAACGGCTTAGGGAACTGGGAATGTTTAGCCTATCAAAAAGAAGACTGAGAGGGGATATGATAGCTATGTTTAAATATTTGAAAGGATGTCATATTGAAGAGGGAACAGGTTTGTTCTCCATGGCTTCAGAGACTAGGACTTGGGGCAATGGTTTCAAACTACAGGAAAAGAGATTCCATTTGAACATTCGGAAGAACTTCATGACAGTTAGAGCTATTCGGCAGTGGAATATGCTGCCACAGAGGGTGGTAGAGTCTCCTTCTTTGACGGTATTTAAGCAGAGGCTGGATGGCCATCTGTCGGAAATATTGTGAAGGGGTTCCTGCTTGGCAGGGGGTTGGACTCGATGGCCCATGAGGTCTCTTCCAACTCTATAATTCTATGATTCTATGATTCTATGAATTCACATGATTGATTATCAAATTATTTTATTTATTTTCAGAATGTTCCTTGAGGATGTATGGATCCTGTCTAACTAGATTTGCTTTTAAAAACAGTGATATCAATATTGATATAAAATTTCCTTCTACGGTAAGTTGAGGAAATAACAATGACATCTTGTAACTAGATATATTTTATATTGATTCTTTTCACGATTTTCACCCAACCAATAGTTTTTTTCAAACAAAAAAAAAACAGTGAAGTCCTTATGTTAAGTAAGCACTTTCAGAACATTCTTTCAGAAATTGTACTATGCTTAAGCATAGTTCAATCCAGTCTTGTTGCTTCACAGTTATACTTAAAATTATGATTGCTGCTTCTCCCTGTGAAGACATGGGTTTACCATATACATAGGAGATGCTCATCTTCATGGTTAAGTTGATTGTGACATGACCGAAGGAAAGAGGTTAGAAATAAGTTCTTTTGGAGCTTTTTGGGCTTGTATCTGACCAGATATCCCTAGAATTGAGGAATGCATTTGACAAGGAATGAGAGAAAGAAGGTTGTGGGTGAGTCTGTTTTTTGTGCATTTGTTGGACTTGAGTTCATAAATGCTTTTGTCCAAATAGGTTTATTAGCCTTTAGGGTACTGCAAGACTTCTCCTGCAAGACCAGACCAGCTATTATTCTGAGGTTTTAACAAATATGTGAGCCTGAGAAAGTCCAAGAAAGCCCTTGAGGAACTCAAGATGTTTTTTGAGGAGATGTAAAATAAGCAGTATGGACTGATTTGGCTTTGGGGAAGCCCATGTGTGTAATTACTGGCCTTTGTATGTAGGAATCAGAAAGCATACCTGCGGACTGCCCACTTACAGATGTGGGTGAGAAATCCTCAGGATGAAAAGGTTTCGCTACCTTGGCTAGGGAGTTTACCACTCAATCTGTTCTGAGGACCTAATGGGGATCAGTAGGAATCAGAATAGTGGATGTCAAGTGGCTGAAGCAAATCCAGTAACCAGTACATGGCTGTAGGAGCCAAGAGGCCTGACATCCTGGTCCTTTGAAACTCTTCGGGTGAGACCTTATACATTTCAGACGTCAGTAATTAACACCTATAGCACTTCTTTCTGCTCTAAGATAGTTCTGGGTGAATTAGACACAGACTAGTTTGTGCAGATAGTGTATACTCTCCAAGCAAAAATAGCTGGGTTGCTTAAGCTTAAATGAGTATAGGGTTCTGGATATTTTGCTCATGGGCATGATGTATGTTCCACTATTGTACCAAAGATGTGTGATTATTGGGCAAGACACATGGGCTCTTGACTTAGATTCTAGAAGCACGCAGGTTTAAAAAGCTGCAAAAAGGCAAGATGTGCCGCTTATGTACTACCCCATAGTACTTAAAGCACTCTCTGAGCAGTTTATGTTAATTATGCAGGCTACATATTGCCCTTCCAGTGAGCTGGGTACTCATTTTACTGCCCTTGGAAGGCTGGAAGGCTGAGTGAGCCTTAAGCCTGCTACCTAGGATTCAAACCTGGTCATGAGCACTTTTGGCTGTAGTACAGCAGTTTAATCACTGTACTTTATAATTGTCGTGAATATGGTTGTTCCTTTTACTTTTACAGAATCAAAATGAGGATAAAATAACCATCTTGTTCATTATTTTAGATGAGTCATCCAGATGTTCTGATACAGGTGCTTGATATCTTAAAAAACAGTGGTAAGTTTGCCTGTTCATTAATTCTAACCTTTGTCCTACATACAGTATGTGGAATTAGTGCTTGAAATATAAAGGGATTGGACAAAGGACATAGCATACTTCTAGGATATTATATTACCCATGTGAATGAATTGAGAGCTCAGGAAAACATGTCTATCTCCTGATATACTCATTTATTCTTTCCTCTTCCCAGATTCCTACTCTGATGTAGAATCAGATTTCCATGCCAAAGTTCCTGTTGTTTTTTGTAGAGATGTCAGCAGGTTTGTGCACTTGATATTGTGCGTTCATGTTAGAAGGAATTTTGTTAATATATCAAGATGTGTTCAGTATTTCTGCAGTCTGTTTTAGATAAAGAACAATATTTTGAAGCTAGCTTTAGAACAGTTTCCTCTGTTTGCCAAGGAGTAAGAGCTCTTTAGAGATATCTCACAAACAACAAGGCACGGTTCACTTCAGCCAAACGATTAAGCATGTTTTACTTCCATTGGTTCCAGTGGGAGAAAATTGCAGCATATTATTTACTCTTACTGAATCCACTAGAATTTAAAAAGTACTTAATGTTTTAGCTGGATTTTGCGCAAAGTAATAAATAGATCTCAGCTTTTTTGGGGGGAAATATTAACATATGGTAATAAACCAATGTAGGTGGCGCATATGCATGTTTTTGTCTGTTAATTCACTGGAAAACAGTGATACAACTTACAGTTTTTCATAATTTCTTTCTATATCAGCGGTTTAATTTGCAAAGTAAGTGCTGGAAATGATGTGGCCTGCCTTACAACTGATTTGCTAGCTGCACTCGGCAAACTAGAGCCAGTCCTTGTTCCTTTGGTGTTGGCTTTTCGCTACTGGGCTAGAGTAAGTTTTAAAAAACCCACTTCATATTTGTGTTTATTGTATATTTTAGTATGATGTAAGTTAGTATGTTATTCAGTAATAGGCTTACACTACTGAAACAACCTGTTATGATATAAGTACAGTAGTACATCAGTTTTAGTAGTTAATGCGATCTTTGGGACGTTTTGTATCCTGAAAAAATTGTAAACCGAAGCATGGTTTCTCATAAGAATGTTCTGAAAACCAATTAATCCATTCTGGAGGTCAGAAAAAAAGCAAAAAAGTTAAACATCTCCCCCCCCTTACAATGCACAATGCACAGAACAGGCACGGAAGCAGTGAAGGATTAACTACCTACCTTTCCACCGCTTGAGAAATGCACTAAAAAGTTTGAAAAGTCCAAAACCCAGTGCAAATGTTCAGAATGGCTCCAAAACTTGATGAAAAAACAGCTCCAACTTCTCCCACACTTCCACAAACTACGGGGGTGCAGTGCATCCTGGATACACTTTTTCTCAATGCCTAACCGTGGGGGGGGGGGAATGTAACCCAGAGCATCCCCATTTCCAATAATTTATTTTAGTAACCCAAGTTTTTCGTACCCGAAGCATTTGTTACCTGGGATACTACTGGGAAATAAAGTTGTTTAACTGATCCAGAATGCAGAATACAAAATTTCTGTGCACATTATAAGCACAATGAATACGCTGGACATTCATTGGAGCTTCTCCAAATTCTTTTTTTCTATATGCTTGATAAAAGATTCACCCCAAGATTCCAGTTGTAAGTGTATGGATCTGTAGCTGGAAATGGAACTTAGGAAACATGTTATGTGCACTAAATTATGAATCTACAGGAATCCTGGAGAGCTGAATGTTGTTCTTCTATCCAAGCAAACCAGAGTTTGATCCTTTAGCTACAAGAATGTACAGAAGGGGAGAAATCAGTACATCTGAGCTACAAAAAATGAAGTTTACTAAACAGCAGTGTTGAGTTGATAAAAGTTATAAATAAAGAATATTGTAGCAGTAGGTATGGTTTGTGAGTTACTTTTGCCAATTCTACATGATAAATTAAGAGCTGTCATTTCACTCCTTTTTTTTTGTAGTTATGCCATATCGACTGCCAAGCAGAAGGTGGGATCCCTTCCTATTCCTTTGCCTTAATGGTGATATTTTTCCTTCAACAAAGAGAACCACATATACTACCATCATATTTAGGCAGTTGGGTGAGTTTAAAAAAAAAAGAATAGAAAAATCCATATTCCAGGAATCTTACAACTGAAACCAATAGACCCAATGCAGTAAAAAAGAAGCCATTTTTGGATCTTTGTTGAGAACCTCCAATTAAGCCTTAATCTTAGTATAAAATCAGTCCATGTGTGTCGGACGTTTTCTATACATAGGATGTGATTTTGTTTGTGTAATGCATTTGTTTTGATTCTTTAGATTGAAGGTTTTGATTCTAAGAAGGCTGATGACTACCAGCTGAAAGGGATAGTGGATGAAAAGTGTGTCGTGTGGGAATACAAACCATCGCATAATGGTGGAGGAAAAAACATGAATGGTGTGGAAGGAAAAAGTAAAAGTGAACAGAATAGAAATAATAATAAGAATACAGCTACCTTGGAAACAGACACCCAGAATAATCCAAAGGAGAAATGTGGCACTGTAAGTGATAAAAAGAAATGGCTCTTTCCTTTCTTGATCCTCTTTTTATAATTTAATGGCCAAAGTGTTAGACTTCTAAGTTTCCTTTTTCTATTTATTTCAGTCTCCTTTAGTTTTGGAAACACCACAGCAGATATCTCTAGGACAACTATGGTTAGAATTGTTGAAGTTTTATACACTGGAATTTGCTTTGGAAGAATATGTGATCAGCATACGGGTACAAGACCTTTTAACCAGAGAGAACAAAACTTGGCCTAAAAGACGAATAGCCATTGAAGGTGAGGGCATTGTGTTTTGTAATAAAATATTTTGTAATGATTTTCTTTTGCCTTACTTACCTAGGTTTATGCATAGGTTATTGTATTTTATATTGTCTTATACTATATTATGTAAAATTACAAAAATTACGAATTATGTGTTGGTCACATACTTGTCCTTTTTAAATGACTCTTATCCGAACAAAATATCTGAAAATACTGTAGTTATTTACAAGTGGACTTTTAACTTTTGATTTTGTATTCAAGTACCTTTAGTTAAATAAATCTATTTTTAAAGGAGTAATTGTCTTATAATGCTGGTCTTGAACTAGGGTAATAATTCATACTATTTCAATTCTTTTAAACTTTTATCCCAAAATAGTGTAGTGGGTACAGCTTTAAGATTTGACATACATTGGCACTGCATTAACTTCATTTATTAAAATACAATACTTGGGCACACTAATGGGTAGAACAGTCTTGTTCTTCCTGCGTTTGTTATATTATCATTCAGGCTTGTAACAAAAGCAGTTATATGCTAGGGAATAAAAGGTTACAAATAAAATTTAGGGATTAAGGCCATGCAAAGAAACATGTTTGTTTCATTTTCGGTTCTTTTGGTGGGAGTCCATTTTTTGCTTTTAGGTTTCTTGTGCACTGGTTCTTTTAATTTATACAAAAGAGAATGCGACTTTTAGGCCATTAATTTCAAGTTTCCCTTTTTACATTTTCTGGCATTGCAAAAACCTTCAAGAACCCTTAAAATCTTCTCCAACAAAGCAGGGGAAACAAAATAATCTCAAGGAATACTCATTGAAAAGCACACGTTTAGCAGAATAAGTACACAGTCAATTAAGCATTAAGAAAACACAAACATGAAAAGCAGTTATTGTACACACAGGCGCTCTCCTGAAAACCAAGAAAAGCAAGCAAGTAAGCAAGCAAATGAAGGGGGAAAATATAATCAAAGCATATCTAAACCAAAGCTACTGGAATATGGGAGATTTTTCTCCCTCCATCGCCAGATGCTTTCTCTTCTTTTCCTTGAGTCTAGCAAACAGCAGTAAAAATAATCCAAGGAAAGGTTTTCCTCAAATGAAGAATGAAACAAAAAAGGAGAGAAAACACCAAAGGAATCAGATGATGAAAATAAACAAATAAATAAATAATCTGAAGGAGTTACAATGGCACAGGCAGATGACCTAGTGATAGCAGCAAAAACAATCCAAAGAAACGGGGGAAATTCTCCCAAATTTGTTTTTAAAACAGCAGAAAAAGAGGAAGAATGGAGGCACAGAAGTAGGCAGGAAGTATATTCCAAGATGGAAGGTAACAGGAGCTACATGCCCACAAGGAGCAATTGAAGCAAATTCCTCACTCTGTTTCAGTCATTTCAGTCCCTTTTACAGATTGACATTCTTGTTCCTCTCTGTGGATGTTCTCAGTGGCTGTAGACAGCAGCCATGTTATAGTACAAAAATGTCACGGGTAATTTGACAGACAAAGGGAGAAAGAAGGAATACGTGGAAGACCAGACATGAAAAGACACCAAATTGTTCTGCAGCCCTCTTCTATCCAAATAAATTATTTGTATTTTAAAGGCTGTCTTTTGGGAATCAACCCCAGAGCACAAAAACCAAGTTTTGAGAGTTCTACACTCAAACACAAATAACCAATTTCGATTCCAGATAATGGTAAAATATTTACATGGTTTAAAATCAGGACTGTGGCCTGAGTAAAGAAATCATATGAACTCAATGCAGATTTTATTTAAATTACATTTGGATATATCAGAAATCGAGTCCTGAAGAAGCCAAAAATACTTTTTATTTTAGATAACAGAGATAATGCATTCAAACTAATGATATGCTTTTTAAGACCATTCTTCTGAGCTGTCTGCAATCATTCAATTAATATATTTCCAGCAACTGCTCGAAGCTATTTATTGCTTACTCTAACCTTTCCATCAACCAAAGTGGGTGGTCCTATTTAAAATGCAGTATTTTTTGTATTGTATTTTAAGTCCTTGCTAAAAACAACACACATAATATTGGTCTGTCATTTTCCAGATCCTTTTGCACTAAAAAGAAATGTTGCACGGAGCCTGAACAGCCAGATGGTATTTGAGTACATCCTTGAGAGATTCAGGACAGCGTACAAATATTTTGCATGTCCACAGAATAAAGATGGAAACAAGGCCAAACTGGATGCCAGGAAACAGGAAAAGGGAAAAATTGGAGCCAAAAACGTTGGAGAACCTGTAACTAAAATTTGCCTTCTGCCAGCGGCCACCATTAGAGACAACCAGAACACAGGCCGCCCATGCAATATTTCAGAGTGTGAGTTGAAGGAGTGTAGTGAAATAGAACCTACACCCCAGAGATGTACTTCCAAGAACCTGGAAAGCTTGCTGGCAACAAAACCTGAAATTGTGAAATCAAACTCTGAAGACAGGAGGGCAACGGTGTCTCTTAATATTAACGATTGCTGTGAATTAGAAAAAGTAGTTAAAGCAAAAGATAATCAAGAACCTTCAACTGGAGAGAAGCGAAGTGTCCATTGTGTTCTTAGTGAACATAAGTCCCATGGCACAGATTCTGTTAGTGAATTATCCGATGCTGAAAATAAGAGTTCTGTAAAGGAGCATCCACAAAAGAGTATGTGCTCAGGCACTGGCACATCAACTACCTCGCACAACTGCAGAGCAGTAGGAGAAATTCAAGACGCTAAAGAAGAAGCCACCACAGAAGACATGCATTATGTGTTCGATAAATTTATTTTGACTTCTGGAAAGGTAAAATAAACTCAGTATTCCTTTTAATGCTTCTGTTGCTTTGGGGAACGCTTGGGGATCCTTAGGATGTGGTTGGGAATCTTGGATACAGTACGACTGCCGTATCTGCGGGAGATTGGTTCTGGGATCCCCTGCGGATAGTGAAATCTGCAGATAATAGCAAGTGCTTTTATCCCAGGATAATGGTGCCAGAAGGGGTGGTAGGTGCCAGGGTGAAAGCTTTTGCTCCCGACACCCCCCAGATGGCAAGGAGGGAATAAAGGTTTTTTTCCCTTCCTCCTTTCCGCTCAGCTGCAGCTAGGAGAAAAATAAAGAAAAAAACTTTATTCCCTCCTTGCAGCTGTTGCCACCGCTGGCCAGTTGGCTGGCAGCAGCAGCGGCAAAGAGGGGAGAAACTTAAAAATAAAACTTACTGCCCTGATGCCTGCCACCCTCCTCCTTCCTGCCGGCACCATGGCGGGCCGGCAAGGCACCCTCTGGAGGGGTGGGCTGGGGACCCACTTGGCTGGACAACTGGCCTTTGAACTTCCTGGTTGGACTTCTGATCAGCCACCAGGGACCTGAGTGGGGGAATTCAAAGTCTCTACCTCACGCCTCTGGTGAGTGCCTGGCCCATGGTGGCGGTGGTAGGGGGGGGGAACCGCCGGCAGCCAGGCACTCTTCGGAGGGGTGAGATGGGGACTTTGAATTTCCTGTTCATGTCCCAGGCAGTGGTTCGGAAGTTTGAACAGGAAGTTCAAAACTTCCCGCTGCGTAGGACCCAACCGGGAATTTCAATGGCTGGTTGGTCAGCCGGGTGAGTCCCCACGCTATCCCTCAGGAAGGTGCCTTGCTAGCCCACAGTGGTGATGGTGGTGGCAAGTAGGAGGTTGGTGGGCATCAGTGGTGGTGGTGGGGGGTAAGTTTTATTTTTAATTTCCCCCCCATCTTTGCTGCCCCCACTGTTGATCACCAGCTGTGGATAACTGAATCTGCGGTTAGTGAATCAGCAGATAAGGGGGTCGTCCTGTAGTCAAAAATAGTTGCTGAATTGTTGGTGATGGCCCCAATCCTACCAGTGGTGATCCAGTGGTAATTTTTAAAATTTTGCTTAGTATGTATTTCTTTTTTCAGCATATTTCCTACATTGTTTTTGGATTTTTTTGGGGGGGGTATTCCTAATCACCACATATTTACCCTTTCTTTATCTCTGCTTAAGATATGTAGAGAAGTGTGTTGTTCTCTGTTGTGGTGTTCTATAATATAGGGATCTCCTTCTCTCTCTCCTTTCTTTCTATGTTATGACTGGCATGTCACTGAGGCATATTTAAGTTCCACATAATTTTATTCATTGTTCAGATGCTATTGAGAGAAGGTTTCTGGTTTTCTAATAATGCACTGAGGAAGTTCCTCTACCCCTCCAACTAATTTTAGTAGGCATCCCTTCCTACTCCTGGTATTTTTTGTAGTTGGCTGTTGAGCCAGTTTAGTACAGGTGTATTAAGTACTGTACGGGCTGAAATTTTACTATACAGTTATGCTTTTGCATCAAATTGTAAGGTAAGGACTATGTAGGATTTACCTGTTGCATACTGACTTGGGTTACGCAGTATGCTGTAGATAATGGCTACACAAATTTCTTAACTTACAGCAGTATACCACTAAAAGTCATGCATTTTGTTTAACTGCAACAGGATTTTTTTGACTAGTGTGTGCTTTTGATTATTGAACTTCTGCCAGATGGGAATTTGTTACAGTTTCCTATGTATGACTCCATTGCATTGTGGGAACTGCTTTGGAAACACTTGATTATTTCTGCCCCTTCTCATTGTTGAAACAGCACTGAAAATAGTGTCTTTCTCAAACACATTCCATTGGAATGAGTTTGTGCTAGAAACAAAAGTTTCCCTCTGTGATATTCAGGTTGTTCTTAGGGAAAATAGCACTCCTCATTTGGACAGTTTAAATATAAACGTTATGGTATTTCTGTTTTAGCCTCCAACTTTAGTATGCAGTATCTGCAAAAGAGATGGCCATTCCAAAAATGATTGCCCAGAAGATTTTAAGAAAATTGATCTGAAACCACTACCACCAATGACAAATAGATTTAGAGAAATACTGGATCTAGTATGTAAAAAGTGTTTTGGTAAGCATGGTTTTCCTCTTTTGTTTTCAAAATGGGAAACACACAGAGAACTTTTGATTTGCATTGGGTTTCTCAACCTTCTTCATCCAGGTTAACACTAGAAGCTATTTTTTCTCACATTAAACTGAAATATGTCTGTCTTATATGAAGGAAGATGAGTTATTTTCATATGACTGACAGTAGACTATATTCCCATGTGTTTTAATTTACTGTAAGATTATTAGAGTGTTTTAGACTTTACTACACATGTGGAAATAACATGTAGCCTAAGGGAAAATAGGTTTATTACCTAAGACAACTTGACTGATAGTCTTAGTGCCTTTTTCCTTTAGTGATTTTGTTGCATACTCTGTGTGACTCATTAACATCTTAAATATAAAATGCTGTTGTCATATGACTGGAGTAAGCTGCAGACATTAGTAAACCATTCAATGAGATAAATGCTAGAAGAAATATCAATTTAACCATTAGATGTTGCTTAGTGCCTCACTTTTGTTTATTTAGATGAATTGTCACCTCCTTTCTCAGAGCAACAAAATCGAGAGCAAATTTTGGCAAGCTTGGAAAGATTTATTAGAAAAGAATATAATGGTATGTAACATGAAACATTTGAAAGCTCCATGTTTTAATAATTAATATACAAATTCTGAACAGTTTCATAGAATCATAGAGTTGGAAGAGACCTCAAGGGCCATCCCGTCCAACCCCCTTGTTTAGTGTTTAGTGTTTTCTTTACCAATCATATTTCTTTCTTAAGTATATTCCTCTCTCCTAAAACCTGAAGTTGCTTACAATGAAATGTTAAATAGAATTGGATCATAATTTCACTCCTCAAAAGCACTTACAGTATTTTTCAATGTATAAGACTATATTTTTGTCTAAAATTGTTCAATTAAAAATTGAGGGTCATCTTATACACAGAAGTAAGCTGAACTGCTTCCCCCCCCCAAAAAAAAAATTGTAATTTTGGGTTGGAAAAGTTGTGGGCGCCTTACATCTGTGGCGTCTGATAGATGGGAAAATACGGTATAGATACATATTAGTAATGGGTGACATACGTCTCATTAACATCAGAGGATCTTCTCTAAATTTTCTAAGTTGGGATCTAAACCCTTAATGGTTTTTTGGTTCAAACAAGTTGCTGAGAAAGGGTCTTGAATTGTGGGTGGAATACTTTTTCTTTTCTTTTCTTTTTTCTTGTTGTGCTGAGACTTAGGTAGTATCTTAGTGAACTAGTGCCACAGAAATATGTGGCCTCGGTTTTGTGTGTGTGTGTGTTGTGTCGTTACAGTCGTGACCGACTCTTCGTGACCCCATGTCCATGGAGTTTTTCTTGGCAGGAATACTGGAGTGGTTTGCCAGTTCCTATTCTAGGCGCCTATAGCACCTGGTATTCCCTGGTGGTCTCCCATCCAAGTACTAACTAGGGCCGAACCCGCTTAGCTTCCAAAATCAGGCGAGATCGGATGTGCTTCGGGGCATCTAGGCAGCTGTGGCTGGGTTTTACTAATTGTTTAATGAGGTGTAAAAGTTTTGCATTCTGAAATTGGAATAGATTGATCTAGTTCACATCAAGCCACAGAAACTTAATGAAACATTAAGAAAAGCAGGAAAGAGTCTCTTTAACAACAAATAGGAATTGGGTTGGGAAAACATATAATGTATTTTGGGAAAATATTTGAGAATAATTTCGCTTGTTCAGACAAAAAATGGAATATCTTGTTTGTTTTTGAAGCAATATATTTTATCAGCAGTAAGAGTTAAACCCTTGATTGTAAGGTCAAGCAGCACCAATTAATAGACTTTATTTAATCAAGGAAAAGTTGTTCTTAGAATGTTATTAGTTTAGGTTTATTACCAAATATTTGTGTAAATTTTTGGAACTGTGAAGCACTTAAGCACATGCTTCATAAATGTGGCAAGGCACCCAACAAAAGTTGTACTGGGTCTGCTACAGCAGGGCTGTCCAACTTTGAACAGGCCGAGGTCTACTTTTTCTGGACGAAAGTGCCTAAGGGCTACTATACTAAAACCTCTACTTATGAATTTTATCTGTTCCGAGCATATGCTCATAAGTAAAAATTATAAGTAAGTAGAGCAACGGTTTCCCATAGGAAATCAATTAATTCTTTCTGGAGGGAACAAATTTCAATGCATTCCTATGGTACGGCTGACCATGCATGCAAAGGAGGTGGGCACGCCCATGACCCTGCCCCTCGCTGTCCCCTCCACTCCCCTTCCTCCACTCTGCACCAATAACTCAATTGGTCATGAGACAGTGGCACGCCAGTCATTTGGCTGGTAGGGAGAGCAGGGGACTGTGCCATGGCCCTTGAACTGCCCCGCTGTGCTGAGACAGTGGGCTGGCAGACCCAGAACTTTGCTGGGGCAGTGGTGGTCCTTGGGGTGGGGGAGGTAGAGGTGGAGAACTTATCCCCTCACATTTTTTATTGATGGCTGGCGGGCTACTTTTGAATTCTACAGGGGCTACTGGTAGCCCCCAGTCTACCTGTTGGGCAGGTCTGTGCTACAGGATAGATTGAAATGCTTCTTGTGTCTTGGAATGAGTTAAGAATATGATCAGTCAGACACTCTTTTATTGAATTAAGATTTTAAAAGTATGTTACACCACCCTCTTTTGATCAGATAAGGCTAGGCTATGCCTGTTTGGCTCTTCAAAGAATGGATTTGGATTCCGCGACAGTGACCTGGATATTTGTATGACACTGGAAGGCCATGAAAATGCAGAGGTAGCTCTTTTTCAAAATAAAATGTTCTATAGTTAAAAGAAGATAATATTGTAATATCATATACATCTGTGTGCGTGCATGCATTTTTGTGTGTGTTTTCCCAAATTGCTTCCCATTTTTTGAATTATTTGTTAGATTATATAGGTAGTAACACAAGCTTCCATTTATTTTTCCTAGAAATTAAACTGTAAAGAAATTATTGAAAGTTTGGCAAAGGTTCTTAAAAAACATCCAGGTATGTATGCAATACTGTGTGCTTAATGTTTACACTTATGTATACTCCTTAGAATATTTTACGTACCAAAATCTTACTTTCTCAGGTTTAAGAAACATCCTGCCTATAACTACAGCCAAAGTGCCTATAGTAAAATTTGAGCACAGAAGAAGTGGCTTAGAAGGAGATATCAGCTTATACAATACACTGGCAAGTATCTGCTGCAGAACAAGACACAATACTGTATCAGATGACAGAGGAAAGGCTTGTCTGGGCATGCTAATTCTTTAATGGCCAGAATCTTATTGGGTTTACATCTTGTCAGGGCAGCATAATGGGTATGCACAATCATTCCCATCCTGGACTTGGACGTCACCAGGTTATTCTCTCAGGTGTGCTCTTGTGTGACAGGAATGTGAGAGAGGGAAAGGGCCACTGTGAAAACGGATCCCATAGTTTCTCTCATTGCCTTCCTTCATGCCCTATTTTGCAATAGGGTTACAGTCAATGCCTAAAGATGGTAGTAACTGGATATATTTGTCAGTTCGGTATCTGACTTGTGGAGCAAGACGTTGGGAGTTTGATCTCCCACTGTGCACCCTGGAAGAGCTGGCCTGTTCGGCCTTCGGCTAGCTGCAGAGCCCTAGGATTCCCCAAGAAAGTAAACTACTTCTGAGGACTCTTTACCTTAAAAAAAAAAATCCTGAAAACGACAACCATCAGTTGCAGAGCTCAGAAATAATACCACCAGAGTTGCCAAAACAGGCATTATTAGGAACAGTGGATATACAGCCCAAATATTTAACAGATGCTTCGGTTTTGGATTAAAACTTGTATCTTTTATATATTACCAGTCAGTACTTTTATAATTTTGATTTATTTTATCTGATATTTAATAATAATAATAATAATAATAATAATAATAATAATAATAATAATAATAATAATAATAATAATAATAATAATAATAATAATAATAATAAT
>JAHTLZ010000129.1:44226473-44282629 GCA_023846285.1 Phrynocephalus versicolor
TAGATAGATAGATAGATAGATAGATAGATAGATAGATAGATAGATAGATAGATAGATAGATAGATAGATAGATAGATAGATAGATAGATAGATAGATAGATAGATAGATAGATCTACACACACACACACACACACACACACACACACACAGAGCCAGCTTGCACAATGCAACTCAAGGCGGTGAACAACAACAAAGCCAACAAAAATAAAATACAAAAACAAGAGACAATATAAATGTAAACAGTATATAACAGTGTTGGCGAACCTATGGCACAGGTGCCAAAGGTGGCACTCGGAGCCTTTCCTCTGGGCACCCGATATTGCCCCTTCACAGCCACCTGTATTCAGGTTAAATTGCTGTATTGGCACTTTGCGAAAAATTAGTGGGTTTTGAATCGCATTTTGGGCACTCAGTCTCTGAAAGGTTCGCCATCACTGGTATATAAGGTTACAAAATATATTTTAAAAAACCCATGTGAAATAATAGTCTTTCCATAATAGTTTTGTGTTCTGATTGTTATTCTGGTTGTACTTGATTTTCAAAGTTTCTGTTTCTGCTCATTGCTTTTTAGATATTTGACGGACAACAGATCCCTCAAAGAATGGTTGATGGGTGGAATGCATTCTTTTTTGATGATACTGAAGAACTGGTAATTTTTAAAATCTAGACAAATCATAGGATTTTTTAGTAGAGTTTTATTACTCCCCACATACAGTGGTTCCTTCGTTTATGAGCATAATCCGTTCTGGAAGCATGCTCGCAAACCAAAATACTGTAATCATAATTAAAGCAAATTTCCCCATAGGAAATAATGGAAACTTACCCAATCCTTTATGGGTCCCAGTCTCCATTGTTTCCTATGGGGAAATTTGCTTTGGCTGGGAGCCACAGCGACTTCCAGAGCTCACCTTCGGCCCAGCGCTGCCCAGGGTGTGCTGCAGAGGCTGTGGGCAGGCAGCGCCAAGCCCAGGAAAGCTCCGGAGGCCCTGCACATGGCCCGGAAGTTACTTCTGGTCAGCTCAGGGTCCAGCCAGACACCCAGGAGGCCCATTCCAGACATCACTGGGCCCGTGGAGAGCCCCATAGGCCACTTCCAATCCACTGGAAATCACTTCTGTTTTGTACAGAGGCCCGGGAAGGCCGGTGTAGGCCCACCGTGTGCCTCGGAAGCACGTTCCAGGCGGGCCTCAGGCCTGGGGCGAGCTCCAGAGGCCCCTTCCAGGCAGCACAGAGCCCGCTCTGAACCTTGCTCGCAAACAGGAACATATCTAGTATTCCATAGGTGGAAAAAGCAGCTTCTTTTATAGCCTGTTGGACAAAGGAAGGAAGTGTGCACAGCCTGACAGATTGGCGTTTCAAACTGGAAAATAATGTAGTGCATGGTTAAAACAAAGAATCTCAAAAATATAAAATGAACAGTTGATATCTTTTGAAGCTTCCAGTCTTTTCACTGATGGCAGACTATCTTAAACGCTCGCAAAGACTTAGTTATGGAATAATTGGGGGGGGGGGTTGATTTGTCTTTAAGGCTTAGTAGCTGAAATCTAGTGGCAAGTCACAACTGTTACAGACCCATTGAATTAGTGGGAATTTAGTGAGCCATCTCTTAACTTCCACTGATTTTGGTGGGCATCTTCTAGTTAGAGCTTACTACTTACTATTGGATTTCAGCTGGTGTTTTCTTCTTCTCCCTTTTAATCAAAAGAATTATACATTTTACTTTAGCTTCCCTGTATTAAAATATGCCCAGATATGAGTAATGGTAACATCTCCAAGTTAAAAAGCTTTTTATATAAAGCAATCTAAAATCATACAAGTGAATGTACAAATATCAGTTGATTAGTTATGTGGCCCCAATGGTCTGTAAGCCATCTGGCATCCACTGCTGGGGGACCCAGTCAAATACAAGGCTGTGGGACTGCTACAGTTGACAGTATCATTTAACAGCCTTGGATAAGTGCCCCCAAATACTGCTCTAGTTAGGACAAGAACACAGTCAGTGACAGGGGCAAGATGTAAAGTCTGTATTTTAGAGTATATAGACACAGCTCCCATAGTGCTCCACTGTGTTAAGGGATACAGAAATAACAGCACAGAGCCATCATAGTTGCTATTCATACTCTGAAAAGTTTTTGCTGTGAACGTGGTAAATTTTTGTCCTATGTACCAATATGCATAGATTAAGGAACTCATAGCTTTGCAATAACTATCAGGTAATTCACTATGTTACTTCAGAATCCACCCCACCCACCCTCCGAAAGTATTATGTTAAGAAGTAACTATTGGTCTGTTAACTTCCTCTCCTGTTCTTTTTACGCAGAAAAAACGTTTACCTTCTCTTGGGAAAAATACAGAATCACTGGGAGAACTCTGGTTAGGGTTACTGCGCTTTTACACTGAAGAGTTTGACTTCAAGGAGTATGTTATCAGCATTCGGCAGAAGAAACTGTTAACCACATTTGAGAAACAGTGGACATCTAAATGCATTGCTATTGAAGGTACGTGAGAAATGGTTTTAATGTAACAAAAAAGATGCATCCCTCTGAAGGAATTACTAAATTGTTAACATCAGTGAAAACCTGTACTGTTTCTTTTACAGCATAGCATTAAATGATAGAAAACTTTCTGTTTTTACAAATTAAGTAATACAAGGATCTCTTATTAAAGAAAACTGAAAGTTGAATACTGCTTGTTGAGTACTGTTTTTATTCCTTTTGCTCAGATCCGTTTGACTTGAATCACAATCTGGGTGCAGGAGTGTCCAGAAAAAGTAAGACTAAGAAGAAATATAATTTAGACCTAACGAAATTCTGAAGCACATAAGTTCTTTTAATACATATTTGTCTTTTCCTTTGCAGTGACTAATTTCATAATGAAGGCATTAATCAACGGGAGAAAACTCTTTGGTACCCCATTCTATCCGATTTCAGGAAGAGAAGCTGTAAGTTTTCTCAATTTGCAACTTCAAATGTGCTGCTATACTGAAAAATATTTTTCCTGTAAGCACCTAAGAGCAAGTGCATTTATTTTTCCTGGGATCCTGTAAACAGTAGTGTTTGTGTGCATGCACTCACATGCCTGTGTGTGCTGCTTGAGATAAATACATTTATATATGAACTTGAAGAACAGAATCAGCTTGATAAAACAGAGTGAACAACTTAATACTTCCTGCCTTTCTCAAACCAAGTAATCTTATTACCTTATGGTTGTGGCCCTCTTCATTTATGCAGACCAAAGAATTTGTATCAGCTTTGCCCTCCAAATCTCTTGTTCTCCCATGTCTGCCAGTCCTATCCAAGCGTAATCAGTGGTATGGAGTTCTGAGAGGTATGAGTCCATAACCTTTGGCAGACCAGACATACCCTAACAGTGTTATAGATAAACATTTATTGCACTATTCCACAGACTGTGGCAAAATAAAGCAGTTGATCAAGCAAACATAGCAATTGAAAGGAAACAGTTAAAATTGACATATAACAATTAATATATGTTGAATATTTATACAAATTAAGTATGTGTAATATAAATGGGCATGAACTGCCAGTTTGGTGGTTTGTGCTAGTTCATCCTGTGGACAAACAGGTGTTCAGCACGTCCCAAGCCTGCCTCCTCTGGTGGATGCCTGCTTAGAGGCAGCACCCTGGATTCCCTGCCCTGCAGGGGCGTATAAAGGGGGGAGCGAGGTGGTGCACTTGCTCTAGGCGGCAGCAGTCTGGGGGCGCCTGGACGGAGAGGAGGAGGAAGCCATGTGCCCTCGTGCCAGAAGTCCTCCTTTCCCACCTGGGTCCTGTGCTTCCCGTCCACCCATCATCCACCTGTACATCCTCTTCTTGTTTGCTGGCTTACTCGGCCAGCCGGTCCTCCAGTGAACTAGGTAAATTTCTAGAAAGGTGCCTGGGGACCCCTTCCTGCTGGTGGAGGGAGCATGGAGGTGGGGTGCCGGGGCCTTTCCTGGGCACATATTGGCCCCGCCCACCAGGGATTGACAGGCCCTCCCTCATGGGCTCACATAGAAGCCAGCAGCGGCTGGGACCCCTGAAAAGATGCGCTCCCAACTGCCAGCCGGGAAGGGGGGGAGTCGCACTCTGGTATGGAGGGCGCCCTAGGAGGGAGGGAGGAGGGGGCCGAGGGGATGGGTCCAGAACTGGAGGAGGACTGCGGAGAGGAGGGGGCTGGAGGAGGAGGAAGGGGGGGAGAGGCATCCAAGGCAGCAGCAGCAGTGAAACTATGCTTGATTCAAAATGTCCCCTCCCCCTCACACACACACCCATACCTGCTTCGCTCCCGGGAGGAAGCAAAAGGAGAGTTCCCCCCTGGCGGGCTGGGAGCTGGGAAGGCTTCAGAGCCGCCTCCACCTAGCCTTATCTTGCTTGCTCTCCTTGCACCCACCACGCATCATAGCCGCCGTGGTTTCCCCCAGCGGTTGGGGGAAAGGCAGGATAGGGTGTGGAAAATGATTTTTTCTCTGGGCGCTGTAAACCCTAGCTACACCCCTGCTGCCCTGCTTCCTCCAGCTGTTACCTCTGAGTTGGTGCCTGCCAGAAGTAGTGAGGGAAGGCTAGAAAGTACCAAATACCTGTTCATGAAGTATGAACAAATAAACACTTCATGCCCATTTCTAAGGCGTGTCTTTAAAACAGATACAACTTTGCTTCTAAAACAAATTAATGTTACTAAATTGCAGGTAAAATATGCTGTTAGGAGGTGGCATTAATAGTTCTTAACAGGCTACAATCATATTCTTATGTTTTTGAGTCCCCATGATGATTTGTAGAAGTAGAGTCTGGGAATGTCTCATTTCATTTGTCAGCTTTTACTGCAAAGAGAGCAACATTATCTGTCATGCATTGCTTTGTCCTTTAAAGCAGGAAACCTACTTTTCCCTCCTTCCCAATATGGATGCTCTACCCTGCTTTATGTGATTACAAGTCATTCATAATTTAAAGGGTTACAATACCTTACATTGCTCATTGTTGTGTAAAAAATTACTGTGGCCATATATGTACCTAATGTGGGAGTTAACTCTATTAAATAAAATGGGACTTGCATTTCAGCAGACATGCATACAATTGTGGTGGTTGCTTTTTCCACCTGTGTTGACTTCTTAGAAAAATAAAGTTATGAACTGTGATCAAGATTTTTATTTTAATACATATGCATTCTGAATGAATGAATGTTAACATGAGAGCACACACCTTGGATTTTTATATTTTAGGCATTGGGGTTGTGGATTGTTGAATAATATATGCTTCTATATAGTTTCTTCCTCTCCCCTTTCCTTTTTACTCTCTCTTTGTAGACAATAAGGTTTTTCATTGTAGATAATAGGGATTTTTTTCCTCTCTAAGGAGTACTTTTTCAACTCTAAAGTACTGACTGATGGCGAACTGGCACCCAATGACAGATGTTGTCGTGTCTGTGGCAAAATTGGTCACTACATGAAGGACTGCCCCAAAAGGAGGAGGTTAGAAAAAGACACACCCACCTCGTTTGAAATCAATGTATGATGCAATCTCCATTTAACTGTTTATGCCTGTAGTTTCCTCTCAAAGAGGAAAATCCTCAGTAGCAGTTCAAAGCTGAAATTATTTTGCAGTATATTCTGACCCCTGTAAAGTTGAGATTAAATTCTATTATGCATCTTAGAATTTTCCACCAAAAATTTCATCTACTTTTTACCCATAAAGTGGGATTGAAATTAATCTTGAAGGCTTTTGTTATTTTGTCATCATTTTCCCTCTCTTTCCTCTTTTGCTTGGCTTCTGTAGCACTCATAGAGTTTCAGAGATCTTTTATAGCATGACTGGAACCCTTTTCTAATACAGGTTGAAGAAAAAAGAGAATGAAAGAGATGATGAAAAGGATGTCAAGGAAGAAGACAGAGAATCTAGAGAAAAGAGGTGTTTTATCTGTGGTGATGTGGGGCATGTACGAAGAGATTGTCCGGAATTCAAACAGACAAGACAAAGAAGCAATGGTGTTCAAGGTAAAATAGACCTCGTCACTTCATTCAGTTTTGTATCTTGGTGCTGTTTCAAGTGTCTTAAAAGGCAGGTTTGTGGTTGTCCAGAAATAAGAAATAAAATTCCAAGGCTGCATTTTCTTCACAAAATAATGAAATGGGAAGATAGTAGAGGACATATTTCCCTAAATTCTTCTGATAGGACTTGGACTTACCTTCTATAAAGCAGTGGTATAAACCTTCCTGACCACAGGGTTTATTCTTTCTTGCTTTTCCACTTAAGTTTATTTGGCCCTTTAGGACCTCTAGAAACTTTTCCCTCCTGGTCCCGAATGGCTGACCATGACAGTGGCTACTTAAATGCCCTGCCGGAAGGTGTTCTAAATTTCTTCTAGCCATGTCAGCCTTTCTCTGAAATTAAATACTTGTCTTCATCTACTCCAGGGATTGCAGTTATAAAGTTTTTGTTAACCAGTGGATTCAGAAGATAGTTATACTCTGGTGTTTATTATCTCAAGTGTTATCATCTTAGGTGTTACAATACTTTCTTTTATCTACAATAATTATGTTATGGTTGGGAAGTATAGTATAATTCTTTTATTTTAATGCAGTTATCTAATATTTTTTCAGGCTTCTAATTTATTTATTTTCTGTGAGTGAGTGCTGCTTGATTTTTTAAAAGGTGCCCCACTCCTGCCTACAATTAGATCGTCATTATTTTGGTCAGTTTTAAACACCCCTGTTTTAATGCTGATCCATTCAATTAGAAGTATAAGGAAGGACCAATAAAACACATATTTCCCTTAATTTGGGGGTTGATAAGAAATTAAATTGAGATATTTCTGTACTTCTTGTTACTTGGGTGTAGTTCCAGCTGCAGAAATTGAAACGTACTTAAACTCTGTGATCAAAATGCACAGGTAAGCTAACTTGGGGAGAGGGGTGATGTCACCAGCAGCAGCATATTGTTAATTATATATGGCTTGCTTTGATGTTGGACTGTGAGCACCTGATATGCACTAAGAGTGTTGCACACAACCTGGAATTGAAGTGGGTTTAGCAATGCCGCAGGCTGCTGGTCATTGAGCTTTTGAAGTATGGTACCTTATCTCTGGCAAAGGGCCCTGTTTTAAAAATGCAACAATAATAGTCTTGCAGCCAATCACTTCTTCCAATAACAATCTGTTTGGTTTCTTAATTCATATTAACAAAGTGTGTTTTGTACGTTTTACTATTTAGGGGCTCAGATAGTCCGAAGCCTTGTCAGCTCACAGCAAGTAACTGGACCGGTTCAGCAGCAAGTGGAAAGACCCTTACGCACTAGACAGCCATCAGAATGTGTGAGTTGTCATCAGTAATTCTATATGAGAAACTTTTGTGATTTGGTTAAAAACTGTAAATAAAGATTCATGCATTCATATGAGAAACTAATATGGATAATGTCAAAAATATAGCTGCAGTGCATGTGAAATTTCTTGCAGTGAGGGAGGTCTTAGGCATTGTGGTAGTCCCAATTAGATTAGACCTATTTAATAAACAGAACATAAATATGTTAACTCATCACTCAGGAACTGATTCAGTGAATCTGTTTTGCTTTGCACTTTAGGCCAGTATATTTTTATTAGTAGTCAGCATGCCTGTTTCTTATCAGAAGGGCTTGTTCTATGGAACGAATAGGTTCAGTCTTCTTTCAATGGAACGTCATTTGCTAACTGAGCTTGTATTATTTAATTTAGCTTTAACCGTGCATATGAGTTGATGTGCAGTTAATGGGGAGGAAGATATTCCTGTTACAGGGATTTATGCATTAGAAGTGCAAATGAAACATGTAGCTAACTGGTGAACTAATCCAAAATGCATCCTTTTTTCCCTCTCTCCAGTCTGATTCGTGTCAGTCATCTTACTCTCCGCAGCCTCAGTTTCCCCAGAATTCCTCTCCACCGACCTCCATTAACCAGACTCAGCCACAGCCAATAACCCAGTCTAAGCATGCTGGTCAGCCCCAGCAAGGGGCACAGCCACCTCACCAGGTCCAGCTGCCTTTATTTAACTTTGCCCAATCACCCCCAGGTCAGTATTCCACCTTGCCTAACCTGGGACTGTTTCCAATGCACCATCACCAAATTCAACTTCCTAACACCTCGTGGCCTGTTATTCACTCTGCACCGGGTAATCCTTCTCACACTACCAGTGTTCCATTTCCTGTGAGGGCTGGCAGCAGCAACCCGCCCAGTAACCAGAGCAGCATAAGCTTGAATGATCCCAGTATCATCTTTGCACAGCCTGCTGCCAGACCGGTAGGAATTCCCAGCAGTTCTCACGAGGGACGCTGGCCCAGCCCTGTGACTCTAAGCTCACTGGTGAACAATGGCACGGTGGGAAACTCAGGTAACTCTCTTCTCTTGTTTCTTGGCTTGTACAAGTACTGCTGCTGTCTTTGTTAAACATTTCTGACTGTTCATCCCAACTGTGGGTGTTCCTTTGGGTGCACACGGGGAAACCTGAGAACATATTAAGTCTCACCAATGCCTGGAATGTAAACAACATGAAAAGTGGGTAAGAAATGCACACTGAGGTTGAAGAGCTTGTCTCAGGATGTTTAAAAAAGGGTTTTGAACTTTCCGCAGACAAAACATTAATTTTATATCCATGTCCTGAATAAAATATTTGACTAGGACAGGAAGTCAACCATATTTATGGAGCAGCAAGCTTTGCCCATTTTCTTTTTTTAGTGGTGGCCCCTTCTGGCCTGCAAGGCCTCCTAAACTTAAGGAGCAGCTTCTGGGCATAAGGGGGTATTGCAAGGTGCACAGTAAGAAAGAGGACCCAACGAGAAGAACATTGTGCACACCCCTTGGGCTTCTATGAATGACTTCCGAGTTTTACATCTTCCTTTTGAACCAAGGAAAATCAGAACTGGTTTTATCTTTGGAAAGGCCCTAAGAAATAAGAGAAGAATCTTTGAGTATATGCAGAGTAACTTTCCTTCATAAAGGGCATCACTATAGTGCATTGCATAATATATGGCAGATTATAAACCAGGAAAGAGAGGATATTTTTTCCAGATAAATTGTTTTCCAGTCAGGTGCCAAGCTTATCAATGTTTGAGCCTTTCTCAGAATATTCATTAATTCAGTCATTCATTCAATTTTTATACCGCCCAACTGACCACAAGACCATTCTGGGCAGTTCAGTAAGAATCATTCATTATAATCAAGCATTCATTATAATTATTCATTATTGTATCTTCATCAGTTTAATCAACCAGATAGCTATCAGCAGTATTTTGCTCAGGGTAACATGTGTTCACAGCCTTACAGCATTTATTTCCATGGATTTACAGTGCCTGTTACTTATGCAGACCTGTTTTTAAAACCACAGGTGTGTTAAAAATATAACAAGATAGGTTATATTGTCTTGCTGTTATTCTTATACTGCAAATGATTGCTAATTTCATACACTGCTTTGCTTTTTAAAATGAAAATTAGATCAGAGCTTCCAAGGACAGTTTGGAAAAACAAACCCACCTCCTCCGCCTCCCGTTCCCTGGGACCATGGAGCTCCTGCCCGTTTTCCTCTTCTTCGAGGGACGTGGCCTTATAATATGGCTGCAAACTACGTGCAACAGGGAAATGCCAGCTATCAATTGAACAAACCCTTCTACCCTCAAGGTACCAAGAATAACTTCCCAAAGCTGCTTTGGCATTTTTCTGTTATCCCCCCCCCCCCCCCCCCCCAGTTTTAGGCTGCAGCCTCTTTAAGTTATTTATTACTCAATGAAACAGAAAGCGAGCCGTTTGCAAATGATCTTATAAAGAGGTACAAAAAACAGGTTTGTAGCATAGAACATGAAGGCAGTTAGAAATGAGTACAGTAATCCTCCGTTCATTGCGGAGGTTAGGGACCCGACCTGCATTAAAGGGAAATCCGTGTTATGCGGATGCTGGGTTGGGTCAGGACTGGGGGGCCTCTTTGGTGCCTCCTGCACTTACCCCAGGTATGGCGGTGCCCTGAATGGGCCTCCGACAGCCTTCCCGGGCCTGTTGGAGGCCCGCTCGGGGCAGTGCCAGGCCTGGGGTACGCACAGGAGGCCCCAAAAACAGGCCCACAGGGCTTACCCCAGGAGCCCTTACCTTCACATACTGCGCTCCCGCGATATACCAGGACCGTAGTATATGAACAGTAATATAGCGGGGGGGGGGCAATTGTATCCATGCTTAGAATCATGCTAGTAGGGGACGATTCCTATCTGAATAAGTGTAGCTTAAGTTTTTTGGGTTGATACTAAACTAAGATTAACATGTCCTTTGGACTTAATTAGTTTAGTTAGATAATATCTATTTCAATTATATTCTAAAATTACAAGGCTTTCCCTAGGTCACATGTCTAACGAGTACCTCTTTGCAGGTTTTCTTTTGTGATATACTCTTTTTTGTACAGTATATTTTCTGTTAAGTTGGTGTGGATCAGTGTTTTGGGCTATTTCTTTTGAGCAGTCCCTTTTTCTGCTGCTAAACCTGAGATAATTTAAAATCCCCTTTCGCTCTGTTAAATGCTGTGGACTTCAGTAGTAGCTCTTAATACAACTAATAATTATCCTTTTTTTAAAGCTGGCTTACTGATGCAGAACAACCAGCAGTTTTCACTTCTGTCTCAAGGACATCCACATGTGAACATGAATTTTATTCAGCAGAAGAAATGATATTTTACTAAGGGCATGGAAAGAAATCAGGTTCTGGATTAGAATCTTACTGCAAAATGTTTAAATAAGAGATTATTTAAAACTGTTTTTAACTGTATCATTTGTACATAGATATATAGTTTTTACTCGTATCACAAAAATAAGTGATATAAATATCATCTATTTTATTACCCTATTTTTAAGGGGATCTGTGTTTTATTTCATCTTGATAAACTGTAAAGAGAGTTTTAAAAAATTAAGTTGTTTATTTTCTATTAGCTTTATTCATACTTTGGTTCAGACTTTATATCAATTGTTCTAAGAAGAAATTAGAAAGGAATTTCATTTGTGAAGAGATTGTCATTTCTTTACAGAACAATGTAGTGCCAAAAAATTTTAAAAGGAAAAAAATAAAATTGCAAAACTAGAAATCATAATCAAGACTTTTTCTTCTGTATATCCATTGGGATTCTGCAAAGTTTTTTTAAGCCTTTCCAATAACCTAAACCAGGGGGGACGGGGTAGCCACCTAGACCAATTTAGATTGGCATCTGAATCTCCAGGTATCTTTCAATGTGTGGTTTGGTCAGCTTCTGGTTATACAAAGAGGAATCTTCATGTACAGTTGTGAAACTCAACCATATGTTACATCTGAATGGCATATAAGCTCTGCTTTTTCTTCTTCATTTTATACTTTGGATGGTTGTGTGTACTTCATGGGGTCTATATTTCCTTGATTTTAGTGGCACTGACCTGCCCACTGATAAACCCAGCTAGCCAAAGGGCACAGACTGTGGTGAACCTAAGCCCTACTACCATAAGGATATTGGAAATCAGGACACCTTGAGCTACTTTGTGACAGCACAGGATCTGCGTATTTGAGCTGACACTTTCTAGCTCTTTTTGCTGGCTGATCTCACCCAGGCCAAGGGCAACTGTTTCATCAGAAGAGGTTCTGCCCATTCCAAATCCACAACAATTAGTATTATCTTTGGGTTTTACCTGCACTACTTAAGAGACAAATCCAAAGGGCCAAACTAAATGGAAAATGGGATAATAATGGGAAATCCTCAATTAATTAATGTGGTGCAGGAGAAAACAAAGTTAAATCAAAATCAGGATATCCTGTTCACCTTTAGTAGAAAAATGTCCTTTTGAACCTAAAGGGGCTCATTTCCAGCTCGGCATGTGTGCCATTTTATATTGTCCACAATACATGGTGAATAGATTTCTCTACTGTGAAAATTTGTTACCCTCCTTGCTGGAAAAAACCATCTTCCTCCTACTTAATCACCTAGTGCAAGTGTATCCAAAGTAATTACATACAAATAACATGTATATTGTGGCTTGTTTATCAATTTTTTTAATAAACAAAGTACAACAGTAATAGTTCTCCCTGCCCCATACGTACAAATAATTCTAAAATTTACATTTTGACAACTTTTTGGGTCTGTTAAAATAAAAATTACATACAAATCAGATGAAATCCCATTTGATAAATGCTAAATATGCAACGTTTTGGCAATAACTCTTGCAATTAACTTAAACAGTTCTGCATCTTATTCAACTGTTAACAGTGATTTCCCCCAAAAATTGAAAACCTAGTAACTCCTAGCATAATACAGTACTCCCCCACCATATCGCGGTTCATATACTATGGTCCTGGTATACCGCGGGACCGCAGTATACGAAGGCATGGGTGGGCAGTGCTAGGCCTGAGGAAAGCTGTGTGGGCCTGTTTGGGGCTTTTTTGTACTTACCCCAGGCCTTGCGCTGCCCCAAATGGGCCTCCAACGGGCTTCCCGGGTCTGTTATAAGCCCCAGAGGTGGCTTCTAGCAGCCCAGAAGTCACTTCCGGTTCACCAGAAGCCACTTCTGGGGCCTCAGACAGGCTTCTTGGGCCTGTTATAGGCCCTGGAAGCTACTTCCAGTTTTCTGGAAGTCACTTCCAGTCTGCCAGAAGCCACTTATAGGGCCTCTGACAGGCTTCTCGGGCCTGTTACAGGCCCCAGAAGTGACTCCCGGCCGAAAGCCATTTCTGGGGTCTGTAACTGGCCTGGGAAGCCCGTTGGAGGCCCATTCGGAGCAGCGCCAGGGCAGGGGTAAGTACAGAAAGCCCCAAACAGCCTCCCCCAATCCTAACCCAACCCAATGCTAAAAGTATCTGCATAATGCAGATTTTCCTTTATCACGGTCGGGTTGGAAACGTAACTCCTGCTGTAAGTGGGGGAGTACTGTACACCATTTCTGCAGGAGGAACAGATACAGTCAGACACAGAATAAAATAATTCAGGCTGTGAGAAAAAATTCCACCTTACTTGAAAGAAAGACAGCTAAATAACAAAAAACTAAACAAATAGAAAAATTATTTAGCTTCTATCACAATCAGATTTACAAAAATTTGTTCAAATAAGATTACTCATTTCCCCGACGACTCTTCTTATGGCTCTTTTTAGATCTGAAAGAACAACAAAGGCTTGTCACTATTCAGTTGATGTAAGATACTAATGAAAATTGCACTCCCACGCAGAGATTAATTCACTGATAATGCTAAAGATTAGATAATAACTATGGAGATAATAAAGTCTCCATTACTTAGATACTACACTTTGGTCTTATGAGCAGAGGAAAAGGCATAAAAACTAATTATGCCATTATTCATTTGGAGTAAACTAGGGAAAAATATCATGGGGGCCTGCCACAGTACCATCATTTAGCAGCAATATAGGAAGACAGTACCTTTCTGGGGACTTGGAATGACTACGATGCCTATGGCTACGATGATGCCCTGTTGAGAAAATGTAAAATCCGTAATTAGTTTAAAATCCAGATCAATAATGCAGAATAGTGAAGAGAGGAAGTCATTCATTTTAACTTTTTATTGAAATGGTTTTAAGATTAGCCTCCATATAGCTAGAAACTAGAAGTATAATGACAATTGACCGGGCCGGGGTGGGGTGCGGGAATCCCTGTAACTTCCGCCCTGCAAAACAGTGTTACCTGGAGACTTGGACCGTGATCTGTGCCGTCTTTCTCTGGATCTGCTTCTGTGGCGCCGTGGACTCTTACTGCGATGTCTTTCTCGCCGTGGTGATGGACTGCAAAGACAAAGACCAGACTAATTAAAGGCTCACATAATTTTTTGAAATCAAGTTGACAATAACATGGCTTTCTTACCTCCTTCTCTTTGGTGAGCGGCTTCGCCTAAGAAAGAGGAAGGAACAAACAAATGTTATTCTGCAGAAGCTTTATAGCTAGCATTATATTTGAAAATATTCTGATAGCACCAAAAAATGCTACCTTCTGGGTGATCTGCTTCGGCTTCTCCTGTAACGTAGAGCTGGAGATCTGCGGGGTTTGTCTAGATCTCTGTAACCTCTTCGTCTGTGATCAGGTGAGGGAACTCTCTCCATCTAAAAGAATTACCAAAAATTGGTTTGTCCTGAAGTATCTCAGTAAAAGAGCTAAAACCAATGTTTATCTTACTTAAGGATCTGGATCTCTTCTATCTCAGAATTAATTGCCCCAGTGGTCCCTTTGTGTGGAAATATTTCTGAAACAGTAACAGCTGGAAACACGGTTTTGAATGGATACCTCTGTTTATCAAATTTAAATGATTGTATTCATTACATCTCAGAATAGGTTCCTCAAACATTTGCTTCTTTGGCTCAAAATATCTCCTCAATGGTAAGAGACACAAAAGGTTCAACTGCTAATAAAACTTTCCTGATTCATATAACTGGTTGGATTTTATCACTCAATTTATTCTCCTAAGTATCAGCTTTTAATAGGGCCTGCTCAGTGGTATTTGCTGGACCTTTTGGTACAAGCTGGATGAAGGCAACAATGGAAAAACATCAGTTTTGAAGAAAGCATTTGGGAGCAAAGAGAGAAGACAAGAGGACTCTGGGGTGAGGGTGGGATTCAGTTTTTTTAAAAATCCAATTTGAATTACAGTAGAGGGACAGAAAAGAGCCACAATGGAAAAACTGGACTGTAGCAGGAGAAGCTGCAAGAAAGTGTACACTGGAATAGGAGCAGAACAGGTTTTTAACTTGAGCAAAATCTGAATTTATTAGGAACTGTGCAAACCTGAGATTGTACTATATTCCAATAATCCCTTTATAGAAGACATTAAGATGTAAATACAGTTAACTTACCCCCCCCCATTGCGGGGGTTAGGGACCCGACCCGACCTACGATAATTGAAAATCCGCGACATGCGGATGCAGGTGGGGGTCAGGCCTGGGGGCCCTAGCACTTACCCCCCAGCCTGGTGCTGCCCTGAATGGGCCTGCAAGGGCCTTCCGGGGCATTTTGGAGGCCCCAAAGGGAACAGGAATGACTTCTGGTAAATCGGAAGTGACTTCTGGATCACCAAAAATCATTTCTGAGGCCACCCACAGGCCTAGAAAGGGCCTCAAAGGCCCGTTCAGGACCCCGCCAGTCCTGAGGTAAGTTTGGGAGGTCTGAAACAGGCCTTTCCCCCTTACCTCAGGGGGCCTTTTTTCATATCCTGCGATCCCGCGATATAGTGGGACCGTAGTACCATATGAACCACGAACGAGTGGGGGACCACTGTACTGTCAACTATACTGTAGTGAGATGAAATATGAAAATGATTTGCAACTGAGTACTACAAAAGAAACATTCCCCCCAGGTTTTAAGGATGTTTGTACCAGTAGAGCAATATGAAAATATTGAGACACCCCACCCACCCACCCACCCAGGGTTTGAATAATTCTTGTTCTCAACATCCAGACCTTGTCATCCTCTTCTTCCTCATCCTCACTAGACTCCACATCATCCATATCTTCTTCCAAAGCACTAATCCGTGGCTCCAATTGTTCAGCTTCTTCTAGAACATACCGCTTCTAAATGAAACCATAAAAAAACCATAGCAAGTACACTTAAGTGAACAAAAAGCTGACCTATTGTATGAGTGGATGTCGATTTTGGTCACAAATTTGCACATAATAGACAGCTCTCTTTTGATGTCTAGGATCTAAAGGTGATTTGGAGTTTTATGACAATTACATACCTGTAGTCGAGGCAAGATGATATCACAAATGCGTTCCTCATGGAGCAGTTGATCAATGAATTCATCCACATGCATCAGCTCAAACTCTGGAAAAAGCAATGCAAAACGCTCCTTAGAAGAGAGAACTTTTCACTCATGGTGATGTAACTTACACAGCACAGTTCTGTCCAATAATGCGTAAAATGGCTACTATTTTGGACTGAAGATGTGATAAATCCTGGATTTGACATCTATGGTAATATAAAAGAAGAAATAGCTACCATTTTCCAGTTTACTGGAGTCATGTTTCTCTTTCCTGTTCTTGAAAAAAGAGCTGCCCTGTTTATTTTTTATTCAAACAATCACTTAAAAACAATTCCAAAGCAATAATTTTGTCCGATATGTGGTAAGACTACAGTGCTACAACTTACTCTGTTCTATCATATTCTACACAGTGTTGCTAAAAATCAAGAACCAACTAGTACCAACTCAAGCATACCCACTGATTCATAAGAACACATGAAAGGGCCTTCTCTGTTGCTGCTCCCAGACTCTGGAACCCCCTCCCACTGGAGGCCAGGACTGCCCGTCTCTGCTGTCTTTACAGAAGCAGGCAAAGACCTTCCTCCCCAGGCAAGCTTTCCCTGAACTTTTAGGTGGATTACCATACATGATGGCATTGACTGTTTTCCTAAGAACACCAGTGTTTTCCATGTTAGTCTCCATCCCTCATAATGTTTTTTGTGTGCTCTTTGTAGCTTTAATGTCACCTTTTCATGTTCTAAGAATGCCTCTTCTAATTCCCTGTTCGTTAACTTAAATTATGTCTTAAATGTTCTGGGCTGTATATTGTCCCTCATTATTGTAAGCCACCTTGGGTCCTTTCCAAGGAGAAAGGTGGAGTAAAAATATTCTAAATAAATAAATAAATAATCTCAAGTTAATTACCTCCATTTCTATTTTGGCTTTTTATTTTCCGATAATCATTGTACAGAGGCTCAAGGTATTTGTAACAGTCTATAGCAGTGCCTGTCAGTCTCATGTAGAGTGCTCCCAGCAACCTCACATACCTGAAAATGAGCAAATTCAAAAAAAAAGTTGTTTGGAATTTTTATCAACAGAGTTACCGAAAAACATGAGCATTCATTAAAACCACTCCAATACTCCAGTTCCTTAAACAGGCCCTGTTTGGTCACCGAAAAGTTAAAGCAACATGTGCATCAAAAAGTGATTCTGAGGCCTGACCTAAGAAGCTTGCATTGTAAGGTTTAGCAGGGTAGAAACAATTACATTAAGCAAATACAGAAGAAATAAGAAACAAATACAGTGGTACCTTGTATAAAGGAATTAATTCGTTCCAAATGAAATTATGTTAAGCAAATTTTCCTTTATACAAATTTCCCATAGGAATGAATTGAAAACAGTAATCTCTAATCGCAACCATTTTATGTTGTACAGATTTGCCCCATAGGCAGCTCTGTTAAGCAAATCTCCCCTATCTCCAGAATTTTTTTATGTTGTACAGATTTTATGTTATACAAACCGTATGTTATACGAGGGTCCACTGGTACATGAAGAAATTATCAAGACTCTACTGTGAATCAGAACATTGGCAAAAGACAGCTAAAAGTCTCCCTTGTACATTTACTTCTAATTTGAAACAACGTTGCAAAGTAATGCTTTTTCTCCTTACTTGAAATCTTCATTCTTTATAAATTCAACAATAATATCTTTTTCAGGCTGTATCTGCAGCATCTTCAGAGTCAAGCATAAAAATGGCGTAGGCTTGATATTTCCACCATAAACTCCACCAATGTATCTCAGTTCCATAGCTTTGTCTACAACCAATTCCGCTGCAACAGGAATGAAATGTATTTAGGCTTTAAAAGAGTTAAGATAGTAGCAGTAACCCGGAGAGAGAGTCACTGTGCTGTCAGCACATGATTATAGTGATACAGCTTCGAGTTAGAATCAGAGAACTGGGCAGTCATTGATTCAACTTCCTGACAAAGCAGAAAACCACAGTTGAAGTAACCATCTCTGTTTAAAGACAGCCAATGGAGGGGAAACTCCACCACCCTCCAAGGCAGTGCACTCCACTAGCTCTTATTATCAAGATCTTCATCTTCCTTGTAAATTGAAATAATTAATTTGGTTTCTACCCTTTCAAACTTAAAAAAAGCTTGCTCAATCTTCAGAAGACACCACTTTAAAAATGGCTATCCTATCATCTCTCAAACTTCCCCATTTCCTCAATTATCATGGTCAATCTCCTTTGCACATGTTCCGGCTTATCAATAGCCTTCTTAAACTGTGGAGGGTACAACTGGGCATAGTATTCCAGATGAGGTCTGAACAAAACAACAACATGAACCTCTAGCTTCCATTGATCTGAGCACTACATTCGGGTTTATACAAATGTGGTGCAAACAGCACCTAATTTCATTATACATATTCTGTATGTGTATAATGACAATAATTTTCTATTTCCATTTGCTTCCCCCCATCATATCACACTGTTGACTCATGCTAAGCTTGTACACTATGACCTCTAGATCTTTTTCACATGTACTAGCGACATATTAGTTGTCACTCATCTTATAATGATCTTGGACTCATCTTTTCTCAAACATACTCAAACATAGGTTTGAGAAAAAGGACAAGAGAACAAGCAAAAATCACTTCAATTGGAGTATCATTTATCTTAGGAATGATTCCGGGAATTTTTTTTTTCACAGCAGCAGCCCAAAAAATAGCAGATGGCAAAATAATGAAGGACAAGAACTCTCAAAAAGAGTTGTGATAGGCAACTGAATACATACGCAAGTTTGGGGAAATTTCCTTTGGAACTGCCAGTAATATGCTATCACACTGACTCCAATTCATGGTGATTCTCCCAAGATGTTTTAGCATAAAGTACTGAAGAGTGGTTCTCTCATCACTTTCTTGTGGGACAGTGCTGTTCACACCGGATGACACATATAACAGGGCATGTAACTCCCATCAACCTGAGTGATCTTGACTGGCCACAGCAGGGATTCAAATTGCAGCGATGCACTCCAACCCTCTTAGTTCTACTAGTACATCATGCTGGATTCCTTATTGTGAAATTGCCACTCTGTATTCATTCATTTTGTAGCCCTAAGTCTGAACTGACTTGATGGCATTCTTGTTTCCTCCGTCTTCTCGTCATAATTCCTCCCTTTTTTTCTCACCACGGGGAATCTCAATGTAGAAAATACTAAAGTGCGCAGCATCTTTTCATTTAGAGCCGCCTGGTGTTGCTGCACTAGAACCCAGGTATTTTCCTCCAGCCCTCACCCCAAACTGACCGAGACCTGAAGGAAACATTAGTGACAAGACGCTAATCCAGCTTCTTAGCTCATCCCTGAAGTGAACCTCGATTCCAGAGCCGACAGAGGAGGAAATTAGTGTTGGCTTGGAAAAAGCGGCTTTACACCCGCCACTCGGTTACGGCGCCTTGTGGGGCAAACCGTTTTCTCAAAAGCAGGGCTTTTATTTTATTTCTTTAAAATATTTTTTACGCCGTTTGGGGCTAAACTAAACGCAGTGTCCAGAAGTCCTCGGAGGAAAGGGCGGCCGTTACCCGACGGCCACTGGCACCACGACCTAACGGGGCGCCATCCTCCTGCCTTCCAACCCCCTCGACTGAGGCTTCGCCCGTCCCGCGGCCCCCCACCCCCCACCCCCAGCGCCCAACCTCGTACCGGTGAGGCCAAAGCACTCCTCCTTCCAATACTTGGACTCATAGATGCGGGTGCGGATGATCTTCTCCACCAGATACTGAGGGTTGGTGCCGTGGATGCTGTGCGCGTCCTTGACGGTCCGGTTGGCCATCGCTTAGCCGCCCACCGAACCCCCTCGACAAGACGAGAGAAAGGCGGGGGGGAGAAGAGAAAGAGAGGGACCACACAGGAATAACTTCCTGGCCTTTCACATCCGCTTCCGGTTCACTTCCTTTTCCCCGAGGCAACACGCAGGCGCCTGACCTTTTGGTCTCGCCATCTTAGTACCGGGTCGAAAATATACCCGGACGTCCTACCGCCAGTACCAAACATGGCGGCCATGGCCGTCGCTCTCTACGGGCTTCCGGGGCGGGGCGACGCGATTTTGGCGCGAAGTTCCATCCTGCAGAGGAAAGGGGAGGCGTTCGCGTCGGCCTTGCGCTGAATGTCTTCTCGGGAACCTTCTGTCCAGGTGCCTCGAGTTAAAATTGGCGTCGCCGTGGGTGAGTTGCTGCAGTCAGAGAGCCACTTACTGTTTTGTATGAATATCCTGAACGAATCCTGGGTCGCCCGCCTGCGAGTGTCACGTTTCTAGAGATTGCAACTGGAAGGAGCCCACGGGCGTGTGTTTCCTCCTTCATCCTCTGTTTTCTCTAACTTCTGGTCCCCTTTATCAGTCATGAGACGGACTGCGGAGAGGCATGGAAGTAGTACAGAGCTGGTGAATGGAGATTACTTTTGGGGGCAGGGGTTGGCAGCAGTGTGTGTGCACGCGCGCGTGCCAAATATAATGTTTTTATTTTTAATTTAGGTAGAAATCATGAACGCAGAACACCGGAGGGAACGCAGCTACGTGTGGATTGGAAGACCCATCTATAACAATAAACAATCACAGATTTCTTATTATAGGTGAGTACCTTACTTGGATAGGGGTGGGGTGGTTCAGCGGATTAGAGCGCTGAAACGGTTGGCTGCAAAGTTGGCAGCTCAGCAGTTCAAATCCTGGGTACCTTGCAGTGGAGCGAGCTCCTGCTGTTATCCCCAGCTCCTGCCAACCTAGCAGTTTGAAAGCATATAAATGCAAGTAGATAAATAGGTACCAGTGTAAAAAGCAGGAACATAAACAGTGTTCTGTGCAGCCATGCCAGCCACATGGCCATGGACTTGCACAACACTGGCTCTTTGGCTTGAATATGGAGATAAGCACCACCTCTAGAGTTGGACACGACTAGCACACATGTGCAAGGCGAACCTTTACCTTTACCTTTTTACCTGACTTGGATACCCAGTATGGTATAGTAAGTTGAGTGACATTCTCAAGAAATCTTAGTTGAGCTTTCTGCCTGGGAATGAAAATTCACAGCATGGTGGTGTAAATGGCAAAACCATCCCTTAAATGTCTCACTTACTTTGGGAGCCCTATTTGGGTTGTTATAAATGTGTTCTGACTTAACAGCACAGCACAGTCTTAAGATTGGTCTGCGGTAGTAACAAGGAAAATGGGGGAATTAACAGGAAGAAGAGTGTTCTGTTCTGTTGCTCATACGTAGTTTAGTTTCTAGGGGATGTGGGCTGTACCTCATATTATTTTTAACCCAAGAAGCAGAAAAGTATGTTGTGACCATCTGATTTATTTTAACATGTACTTTCATGGATTACAAATTATGACTCCAGTTGCAACCTCAGATTTCTTTACACAGTCTGCATAATAGTGACCCATTTCACTCTTACCCTGCATCCACAACCCTGTCAACTACATGGAAATTGAGGGTCAAGTATTATATCATATGCATATGATAAAGTGGATTGTCATAGGTGAAAATTAAAGTGAAAATAAATACTGTACATTAATCTTTATGTGGCCATAAGACCTTCTAGCCCAATTTTTGGGGTGAATCACAGCTATGTAAGCATGATAACTTCACTTGCAGGGAGATATTTTTGGAAATTAAAGAGTTTCCACTTCTGTCCTGTAGCTTTTCAGACTCGCATCTAATCAATCTAATTTTCTGCTAACTGCAACAACATCAGGACATAATGAGAAATCACCCAGAATAGCGATTTTTCTAGATCATGTGGTATAGAAGCTTAATAAATAAATAAATAAATAACATTTTAACTACTGAAGAGCTTTCCTACCAAGTGACATTCCAAGAAGGAGACAATTTTCAGTAATTAAAGGCTTCTTCTTTGAGTCCCAGGGCTCCCACAGTTTCAATGCAATGAAATTGAGTACACTGAAGTTGGACAAGTCTTGAGGCAGAAGGAACTCTACAAAAAAAAAAATCTTCCTGTATATCAACCTTACATGAATATACCAGAAGTTTGGCCATTTTTGTTTGGCTGTACTAAAATGTACTAACCTGGCTATGTCTGAAAACTAGCTGAGCAGAAATTTGAAAGAAGAAGCTGAGGCAGGGCCATAATGGATCTTCTGAAAGCTAATGGTCGTGGGACTAACAGAATCACAGTTGCAGATAGAGATGAGTAAGCACTGGCATAACTAGGGAGGGGCGGAAGAGTGCATTTGCCCCAGGACACTCAGCAATCTGGGGCACCTGGAGGAGGAGCAGGAGGAGGAAGCCGTGTGCCATCCCGCCAGCAGTCCTCTTTTTGCCCTGCTAAGGCTTGGCGATTGTTAGCCCAGGGAAAGGAGGAGAGGGAAGCGTGCGACGGAAGTGCTGCTTGGGGGGGGCGGAATCCCATTGCCTGCTTCCCTCTCCTCCTTTCCCCAGGCTAACGACTGCCAAGCCTTACCCGTGGGAAAGGAGGAGGGGGAGCATGCTACAAAGGTGATGGTTGAAAAAAATGGCCTGCTTGGCGCTATTTGCACGCTGTGTGGTTCGCACAGAAGAGCCTTAACTGGAAAGGAGACCCACAAAGGGCGTGAGAAGGAGAGACCCTTCTCCCCCCCGCACACACTGTTCCCCCAGGATCTGGCCCTCCTTGCTGGATGAGTGAAACACGGTGGGAGGAGGAGAGGGCGTAAAACCTGACTTTGTCCCCGGGTGCTCCAAATTCAAGCTACACCACTGTGAGTAAGATGTAAATGCAGAGTGGTATGTTCTAACTGTTAAGAATGAACAATGTGTTTCTGTTCCTCATTTTGTAGAGGGATAACAATTCAAGAGGGGAAAAACCTGCCTGAAATTCATATTTTACTTCAAGAGTTTATTTTAATAGAGCCTGAGGAAGTGGGCCAGCCATTTGTGGCAAGGCTTATAAAATTATATGAAAATGGTAAGTCTGTATTTTTGTTCACTGTATAACAATTTCTCCCCTTGTTAGGATAGCTTGCCCCTCTGCATTTTTAATTTGAAAATGAAGTTAGTTAAATAATCATTTAATGCACAGAAAGGTTTAATGTTTGATCCAAAAACAATTAATCAATAGCATTTTAGGAGGGAAAAAGTGGGATGAAAATGGCGTAGCAATCAATTCCATGGCATAAATCTTATGTCATACATTTAACCATGTATTATGCAATGACGGTTTTTGCTTCCTTGCACTGCTCCCACACCTGCTCTAAAGAATTATATAACATTTCCTTGCCAAACTGCTTGATATGGGAAGGGTTCCCTGAGTGTTGAACGCCTGAAAACAACTGTATTTAATGAAGCACTATAATGCAGGAGTACTTCAAGTGCTCTTACAACCTTGTCCTTACTATCCTAGGTGCTCAGGAAAAGTGTGCAACTGTGGAGTGGTTCTCTCGTATGGCAGATATACCTCTCAGTCAAAGGCCGTCTCTGGGACACGAGTCTTCTGATGAAATATTTCAGAATGATAACGTTGAAAGGGATACCAACATTCTTGTTACGTCTATTATTAGTGGCGTCACGGTGTGTATATTGGCTATTTCTCGATTAGAGAAAAGAGAGAAGTTGCTTCTCAAATGTGTAAACATTTCATGATGTATTTCTACACTTGCAAATAGGGTTGCAAATGAAATCATCTCCTAGGTTGGTCTGAAATCTCTGCATAAGGTCTACAATAGTTTTTCTTCCCTGAAATAAGCTGAATATTGTATTACTTCAGGTGAAGTGCCTTCATATTTTTTGTGTTGCTACTCGGATGTAGCAGCACTTGTAGGAGTGGGCTGAAAGCCTTTTTGTTTCACTTGTACCATTATGTTGGGATTTGCATCTTGCCTTACCTACATTTTCATTCATTACCATTTTAGGAAGGAAACACTGGTGACTCCTGGTGTAGCACAGCATTGTTTCAGAGATATTTGGAGGCTGATCAGAGCCTGCAGTAAAATATCCACAAAGAGATTCAAGCAGTCCAAAAGTTAGAGTATCTTTAGAATTGTGTGTCGTGGTGTTTCTGCCGTCTTGGCTTCCTTAGTAACCAGGAGAGAAGTCTCCACTCCACTTTGACACTGAGTTGGGATGCCATTTGGTCTTCAGGCTTTTATTTGTTGCCCTGCTGCTGAAAGACATCCATAGAGCTAGTGATAGACTTGCATTTAAAACAAGACAGTTCATCTATATAAGTATATGTTGTGGTTTTTTTTAGTACTTTCTTCCTCTACAGGTGATAAGGATAGAAGGAAGTAACTGTGAGCCAGTTGTTTTAGATTAGCTTTCCCCAACTCTGTGTTGTCCAGATGTGTTACATGGTAACTCCCACCAATACTATGCTGGTTGAGGACATCGAGAATTGTAGCTTAAGCACTGCAATGACACTCAGCTGAATGAGACAGTGGGTTTCTTTCATTTTCAATATCAGGAACTGCAATTCATGGGCACCATCTTGGAAAGGGGCTTCACTTTAATTCTGATGTGAAGGCTTGTTTTAAGACTGCGTGTGTGGCATCTGCCGGTGTAATGCCATCAGCATAAATCGCTGCATGGAGTTGCCCCATGTTAACAAGTTAGTGTAGCATTCACTGTTGCTGCTCAGCAGAACAACAAATACCTATGCTTAACATATTCACTTGCAGGAATTTGCCACCAAGGTTGAGACAGAGTTCAGTGAGGCCGTGTGAAAAACAGTAGGATGTTGGCCTCGTGTCAACTATTGCAAGCGCATGAATTTGGTTAAGTCTTGTATGAAAATGATTAGTTGGTTAATAGTAATAGTTTGAGGGCTGCAGTATGAGAGTTGAGTAGATACCCCTGTAAGTCAGCTGTCTGCCTATTGAGGGTTCAGTTCTGAACCATACTTTGAGCCTGTGTGGCCTTTGGCAAGCTGCAGAGTCCCAGAACAAAGCCAGAAGAAAGGAACGGGAAACCACTTCTGAGTCCTCTCTTCCCTAGAAAACCCTGGAACATGTCGCCATAAGTCAGAGTTGACTTGATAGCATACAATCATTATTAAGTATGAGAACTGCAAGTGGGATTTATCTGATCCAGATAATGAACTTCCAATTTTCATGATTTTGTAGTTTATTGAATATGTCATAATTTACAGTTTTGAATTGTGTATTTAAGAAATGGTCACAGGGGTGCATGGAGGTCTCTTTGTACTAATTCTTTGTTATGGTTTAAACCTTAAGTAGAGGTATTTGATACAGTACCAGATTTTTATGATAAAACTGAGATATTGAAAATGTGTCATATGACTGAAAGTTAGAACCAGCTAGGTGGAATGAAAAATTATTTGTTTTGATAGGTTGTTCCACTGTCTCCACATGAACCATTGCCTATTATATCAAAGGATGAACAGGTGCTTTTTATCAGGAAATCCTGGAATGGAAAAAAGTTTAAGCCACTGTCACCCAGATTACTCGCAGAACTGAAGGACTCGGCCAAAATGAAGAGCAAATATATGAACTTTACTATTCAGTATCACCTGACACCCAAACACAATGTTTGGTCTCTGGACGGAGAAGCTGAGCAGCTCAATCAAAGTGCCAGAAAAAGTCAGAAGTGCACATTAGAAGTCGAATCAAGACACACCGCTTCTAAGTCGTCACTAATTAAGCAGAGATGTTCTGAAAGAATAGCCAAGGACAGTCACACCCCAGGAGCAAAGAAGAAATTACAGCTAAACAGTACGTTCGTAGTACTTTGATATATGGACATTGTTGTCTGCCAGGTGATGTGAACTGACAAGGTGATAACTCAGGATGCAGAGAAGTGATGATTCATTTAATTTTCATCCTGCTTTTCTTTAAAAAAAAGGAAGCACTTGTTCAAAGAGGGAGGGAGTAAAGAAGTGGCACATTCATGAGTAGTTCTTTTAAGTTGGTCCCTTCTCATGCTGCAATTTTGTGAACAGCTATTCCCCGCCTATTCATTTATATAAAATACTTTCACATTGCCTTTATCAGTGACGGCGAACCTTTTGGAGACCGAGTGCCCATACTGCGATTCAAAACCCAGTAATTTTTCACAAAGTGCCAATGCAGCAATTGAACCTGAATGCAGGTGGCTGTGAAGGGGCGATGTCGGGTGCCCACAGAAAGGGCTCCGAGTGCCACCTTTGGCACCCGTGCCATAGGTTTGCCAACACTGGCCTATATCCTTAAAAAGGAGCCATAGAAGCTTACATAATTAAAAAGGCAATATTTAAAAGCCGAAAACAGTAAGTATACCACCATTTTGTAAATAATGAAATATATTTAAAATATTTTTTAAAAAATACTGAAACCCATTTAAAAACAACGAACAACAATTCATCTAAAAAAAAACACCTCTCAGACAGTCAGCTATTGTGAGTTGGCCAGTGGCCACTGTGAGAACCTGTAACTTGACTTACAGAAGATAATTATGTTCCTCCAGATACTGTCAGACTGCAGTACCCATCACTGACTATAGTGCCTAGGACTGATGTAAGTTTCAGTCCAACAAGATCTGGAAGATCATCGTTGCCTAAGCTGCAAAGTGTTTGCTTTTCTGTGCATATACTTTTAAATGTTGTGAGATGGAATCTGTGCTATTTGAGAATGTACCTCTCTTAATAATGAATTTGACTAAAGAGCACAGAGAGAACTCCTAGTTCCCTGAGCTCCTTGCCCTCTGAAGATGCCGGCCACAGAGTCTGGCAAAACGTGAGGAACAAAAACTTCCAGAACACGGCCAAACAGCCCAAAAACTCACAACAGCTTTCACATCCCGGCCATGAAAGCCTTTGAGAATGCATTGAATTTGGTATAATTTGCACATCTCTGTGTGGGAAGTGAATAGAGGCTTTGCAGGAGAAGAGATCAGTGGTGGGTACCCCACCTTCACCCCATAGAAAAATGTAAGGTTGTGCTGGAGAAGGAGAAATAACTTCACGTGTTCCCCCTGTTTCATCAGTTACCATACAAGGAATAATGAGACTATATAGTTAATACTACTTTCATAGCCATCCTGGTTCTAAAAATTATATTATGACTCATTTTAACCTTTTGTTAGACTGCCTGGAACAGGTGGTTCAAAACTGATTATCCCAGGAAGCGATTGTTAATAAATGAGAAGTGACTTTTACCAGTACTGGTCATTACCAAATTACCATTGACACTTGAGAATTGATTGTTACCTAAATTGTCATATTGATGCTTTTGGTTTCTAGGTCCTACAAAATATCCCCAAAGAAGCTTTCCAGAACAAGACTTGATTAAACTTTTAGACGATGATTTCAAAGAACCTTCGGAGCGATCAGCCCTCAAACGAAAAGTGAAATTCAATGGCAACAAAGGTTCTCCCTCCAAAATATCTTGTGCTGCTGATCAGGAAGATCTCTTTCTAGACATCAAACCACTGGGAGACCATTCCGATGAAACGGATGCAAACCTGTCACCTCCTTGCCAGAGGAACCGGGAGTCTGGATGGAAAACCAGGAGTTCTGCTTTGAAAAACACTGCGGTCAAGTAAGTGGCAGAGCCAAAAAGCAGACTCTTATCGCCATTTGTGGGACATGAACTTATTCTCTGTATTTTAATGAATAGTTTCACGGGAAGCAAGCGAGAGAGATCCCTGACAGACGCCTTACACGTATTCAAGAAGTCCAATGATTATGCGTTTCCTGCAGTGAATTGCTTGCACTTTAAAATATTAGTAAGAATAAATATAGGGTCAGGTAATAACTATACTAAAACATTTCTTTTTTAGAATATAAAAATCAATTTGAATTTTTAAATATCCCACACACAAATTCCTCGGCTTAATATGTGCTCAACGGCATGTATTCTGCCTTTATGCCCCACTTTCTGCATTTGATTTTGATATGTGAGACTTAAGATGCTTGTCAAACAAAAAAACAGATGCCACCACAAGTGTAAATTCTGCTCCTATCTTGCATGTCTCACCTGCTCAGGGTGGGAAGTTCTTTATCCAGACAACACAACCAATAACCTATAGAAAATCATTCTGCAGCTGGCAGGGTTATTCAACTAAGATTGCCATTCTTTCTCTATAGTTTGAGTGAAGAATTATCGAATATTGGGAATCAAGCAAAAACTCCACACTCACAAAGGAAATGTGCACAAAGAACTGCTACTCTCATTGGAGAGCAGCTAAGGTGAGTGTATTTTCTCTATAGGAACATTGTTTTTCTTAGTTTTCAGACCAGGGCTGCTCGCACTGCAGTTAACATGCCTTTGTAATTACCTTGTAGATGTGTAGTGGCATTGCAAAGGCTGTTATGTTCAGCTGTCATAGGTAGGAATGAGTTTTTAAAAGCTGGTCCGGCATTGTTTGTTCTCCCTACAAACTGGACGAATGAGGTTCAACTCTGGATCTTGCCACTAGAAAGCAAATCCCCTGCATAGCCTTACCTATAGTTCTTCCTAAAATATTTTCTTGCATAATAAGTTCCTTTCACTCCTGTAGTGTTTTAGATGCAACCGTGGAGAAGGACAAGAAAGAGGATTTCCTTTCTCCTGCAGGACATTCCGAGTCCAGTAGCAGTGATGAAGAAGAAGTAACAATGCCCAGTACGCCTAGTAGGCTGACGAGGTCCTCGTCAAGACTCCTGTGCAAACGATCTGCAGAGAAACCAGACAGCGACACATGCAAAAATGTAAGATTCGCGGTGTTGACTTTGTTAATTGTTTTGTTTGTTTTTAACAAAGTTCCTTGAGAAATTCTGTGTTCATAGAATGAAATGGATTGTTGCATAAGATCAGCGCACCTGGATAGAATGTGCCATATTTAAGAGCAGTCCATGAAGAAATGATGGCAACTGTTAGGAGGATCTGTTTAGTGGCATGGAATGAGGATAACATTCTCTCGGTCACAGTGCTTCACAACCTTGCATCCCAAGTTCCAGAAATTAAGGAAATGTATAGTTTTGGTTGGTTCATGGTGCTGGCGTAAGTAGAATGGCATTAATTGCTGTGGCCATACACACCACTGGTTAACAAGGGACCTGCTTGGGGCATGTTGATGAGTTCTATCAGTTGGCGCATAGTGAAGTGAACCAAAGAGCAGCTCATTAACTAACAGTAATTCATCCCTGCAATATATGTCATCATGCATATGCCACTGTGTTTAAGCAATAGGCTTCTGGCCATAAATCCTCTCTCTAGTATTTTGGAATTTTTTTTTGTATCTTCAGTATTTGCTGCTTAAGGCTTTTGACGCTAGTCAGGTTTTTAGTTAGCATTCCTTGCCATGCAAAATACAGGGGTATGTATGTCTGGTTTTCCTTCTTAGCCTGAGCCAAGAACGCCGAAAACGCCACGTAATGCTAGCTCCAGAATTCGCAGCCGGAATCAGACTCCACCGAAACCCGCCAGTGTGCTAGAGGAGGCCCAAACGAGGTAAAATGAGATATGTTCCTGATTGGCAATGCAAGAGGACACACAAGGTTACACGAAAGTTAAAAGAAGCGGGAATTGTACAAAGGCTTTTATTTTATTATTCAAAGAAAACCTACTATGACTCCTTTGAATGAGTGTTTGCATGGGTCGTACACTGCCCTGCCTCCTTCCCTGCCCATTTTAGCTTTGGTGCACTAATATGTTAGACAGAATATCTGCATTCCTTTTATAAGCTTCCTAGTGTCATCTGTCCTGCGAGACGCTGCCTGATGAGAATTCTTCTAACAAAGTTCCTGAATATCCCTTGTTTCCTCTGCCTTTTTTTTAAATTCTGTGTGATCAGAGGCCCATCTTCTCTGTCTCGTTATGCACCACTTTCCTGCATTTGTTTCTCATTTGTCGGACTGAAGATGATGGTCAAGCAAAAAGTAGATGCCACAAGCCTAAAACTCTTGCATATCTCGCCTGCCCACTGTGGGAAGCCCTTGATCAAAATACCCAATCAATAACTTACAGAAAATCAGTCAGTGGGTGACAGTGACATTCAAGTAAGATATTGCCATTCTTTTTTTTTCCCTATAGTTTGGAAGATGTATCGAATGTTGGGAATAGATCAAAAACTCCACGCTCACAAAGGAAATGTGCACAAAGGACTTCTGCTCGCATCGTAAAGCAGCTCCGGTGAGTCTGTTTTCTTTATCGGGACATAGTTTGGTCACTTGTGCAGGGAAGGGCGGGCTGGGTTGATGCTGTGATTAGCTCGGCACTGACTACATCAGAGCCTCGTGCCGCAGCTGTCCAGATACTGGTAAGGGTCCAGTTTGAACCATGGTTACTGGCTTGCTGCGGCACCTCCTGGTGTTGCCGTCTCCAATAGGTTTTAACTTGACAGAGTTCTGTTACTATGATCAATGCAGGTCTCCTTGCTATTCACACGTGAACCTGATTTAAAACGGATGCAGTCCCACCAAAGAATTTACCATGGTTAGAAAGTATCTTTGCCAAAGTACAAAGCATGATAGATTCCTTTCCCTCCTGTAGCGTTTTAGGTGCAGAGATGGAGAAAGACAAGGAAGAGGATTTCCTTCCCCCTTCAGGATGTTCTGAGTCCAGCAGCAGTGATGAAGAAGAAGATGGAGCAATGCCTCGTACGCCTAGTAGACCGACAAGGTCCACGCCAAGGCTCCTGAGCAAACGCTCCAGAGAGACACCAGCCAGGGACCCATCCAAAAATGTTAGATTTGGGGGGAAATGACTTTATTCTTTTCATTTGTTTCTTCTAAGTACATTCTTTTAGTAATTATGTGTTCATAGAATTTATTTATTTATTTATTTATTGAGCTTATATACCGCCCGTCTTCCCGAAAGGAACTCCGGGCGGTTTACAACAAACAATATAACAGTTAAAATAAACACGAAGTTAACCAAATAACAGGACTATAAAAACCAGAGTTGCAGATGGCAGGGCAGGGGAAAAAAATACTCTAAGTCAACCAAATGCCTCCCGGAAAAGGAGAGTTTTCAAAGCTTTCCGGAAGGCTGGCAGGGAAATTTATTTTGAAATTTATTGTTCAAAAAAATTCAGCACACCAGGATATAATGTAGCATTTTTAAGAGCAACTGAAAAAATTGGCAACTTGTAGGATTCGTTGAGTGGCATGGAATTAGGACGTTTTTCTCTATCCCAGTACTTTCCAACCTTGGATCCCCAGATGTTTTTGGACTACAACTCCCAGAAATCCTGGTCAAGATAGCTTGTGATGAAGACTTCTGGGAGTTGTAGTCCCATCTGGGGACCAAAGACTGGGAATTCACTGCTGTCTCATATCTGTTTATTGGAGGGAAAGTCTCACTTTTCTGGGTTGAGGTGGGTCAGAGAAGGAGAGGGCTCCTTGGAGAAGCAGCACTTCAGCACCATCTGGAGACCCATTCTTTCCTCATAACCCAGCCCTATGTTGGAATCTTAAATTACCATATAGTCTTTTTTGTGGTTACAAACCCAATAAAACATTTTCTAACACTTAAACACTGTTGAGAAAGCATGGTTATATCTGCTCAGGTAACACATTCCACAAAATTCACTGGGACTTTCTCGCAAGCAATCGTGTGAAGGACAGTATTTGCTAAAAAGTCAGTTTCTTAAAAGTATTTTACTACAGTACAACCCCTGTATCCACTGTTTCATTAACCACTGATTCGGTTATCCACGGTTGTCAGAGGAAAAAAATTAAATAAATAATTTAGCCGCAAAGCAAGCTATTGTCACAAACAGCAGCTGTAATGCAAACTACTGTTGTGAAACAGCAGCCGTAAAGGAAACTACTGTCACAAAATAGCAGTTGGGGGGGGGGTGTTGAGCGTTCTCTCTTACCCACGGTTTTCATTATTCCCGTGAAGGCCCGGAACCAATCCCCAGTGGATACTGGGGTCCTACTGTACTTCTTATCAGTTGTATGCCTACAAAAAATTATTACTAAACAAAAAAATTAATATATTTTAAAATGTCAGCTTAAAGCAACAATAAAAGCTACTACATCTATAAATCTAACTAAAGTTGGTTGTTACTAGAGTTGAGGCATTAGATTTTTTCAAGTTAGAGGAGAGGTATTTTTAAGATAAATAATGGGTTTTCCAGCTTGAGCCTCTTCACTTCTGAAAGTGTGATGAAAGATCCCAGATTTTCACAGACCACATTTTAATAAATTATAGATCATGCTTTCTGTTTAGCTGCCACTGGGTATCACATTCCAGAAAATCAAGAAAATGCCCAGTTTTGGTTGGTTAGTTATTCTGCAGTAAGTGAAAAGGCATTTGATTGCTGTGGGAAAACAAGGGACATGCTAGGAATATGTTGATCCGTTCTGTTAGTTGGCACACAGCGAAGTGTACAAGCAGCAACTCATTAACTAACAGTAATTAGTTTCTTCACTTTATGCTGTCATGCATACGCCACTCTAACTAAGCAATAGGATTCTGGCCATAGCCTAGATCTTTACTATTTCAGAGATGTTTATATTTTCAGGATTTGTTGCATAAGGCTGTTGATGCTAATTAGGGTTTTAATAGCATCCGTTGTTTGTAAAATGCAGTGGTATGTATGTCTGGTCTTCTTTCCCAGCCTCAGCCAAAAACACCTAAGACTCCACGTAATGCGATCCCCAGAATTCGCAGCCGGAATCAGAGAGTACAGAAACCAGCCAGTGTGCTAGAGGAGGCCAGAATGAGGTAAAATGCGATGGTTCCTGATTGTCAATGCAAGAGGACACATCAGGTTACATGATGATACTTAAAGGAAGTGGGAATAGCTGTTTATGGTTTGCATAACCCAGGATGAAAACAAAACTTGCTACCCCTCATTTAAATAAATGGATGTGGTGCATTACCTTATTGTCTCATTTCCTGCCATTTTTAGCTTTGATATACTAATATGTTAGACAGAGTATTGCTTGTTACTTGCATAAGCTTCCTAGCATCATCTCTTCTGTGCCAAGTGATGAGAACACTTGTAACAAAGTTCCTGAATATTTCCGTAACCTCTATGTCCTCCTCCTCTCCCCCCCCTTTTTATTCTAAGACTACATGTGTCTGCTGTCCCGGATTCCTTGCCCTGCCGTGAAAAGGAATTTCAGGATATCTATAACTTTATAGAAAGCAAACTCATTGATGGGACAGGCGGGTGAGTACTGCCTTCGTTTCAGATGGCATTCACACTTTGCTGAAGAGAAAGAGAAATCCCCAAAATATTTGTGCATCAGAGCAGTGAGAACAAGTACATATTTGATCCTCTGAGATTTGTAACATTTTTGATACTGAAGTTTTTAGAACTACAGTATTGTAATTAAATGGTACAGCAGCTACTTCTGCTTAAATGTTTGTTAATATATTTTACTTACAAAATAATGCCTGGTATCTAATACTCTTGAGATGTCCTTATATCTTATAAAACAATTCGAGCAAGGGTCAAATAACTCAAAACAAGATTCAGAAATCAGCTCTATGGTAGACCAAAGACCAACCATGACAAGTTTTTAAAAAAACTTTGAGAATGAGTCAGATTTTAGTTGGTACTGAAATGCGGATAGCATTGTCACCAAAGGGACTTCCGTGGGAGGGCACTCCACAACTGAGGCACAACATTCACAGAGAGAAAAGGGCCTTCCCAGGATCACAGAATTCAGACAACCAATGAAGTGCCAAGGTCTTAAGTGGCATGTTTGGCAAACAGATACCCCTTGGTTCAATCCCTGATACCTGCATTTAATATTTTTAAAAACAAAGAGGATTAAGTGACAAGTCGGGGGGGGGGGAGAGAGAGAGAATGTGTGTGAAAGAGAGACTCTTTAAGGGGGAACTGAATTTGTTGCTGCCACTGACAGGAGATGGTGCTGGACTTGAGGACAAGGAAATAGCCTGGCTTGCCTGCTGTCAAGTCACCTAAATAAGAGGGGCTGTTCTCATGGTGACAAACTCGGGGATGTGCTGTCAACCGGAGAGCCAGTTATAGTGGAATTTTTGTGCTTTTTTTTTTTTCAGGTGTATGTACATTTCCGGAGTGCCCGGGACAGGGAAAACAGCCACAGTTCATGAGGTTATTCGTTATCTGCAGCAGGCAGTGGACAATAATGAGCTGCCGCCTTTTCAGTTCATAGAGATTAATGGCATGAAGTTGACTGATCCTCACCAGGCCTATGTGCAGATCTTAAAGGTGAGGAAATGAATTGCATGTCTGCATGACCTGACAAGATATTCACCCAGTGACTGAATGCATTTTGATAAATATTCAGCTGAAACTGCTTTAAAGAACAGCACACTTCTTCCCTGCACTTTCAGAGGTGGAGTTGTAAAGGCAGTCCCATTAAGGAAGTACAGGTAGTAGCATCAGGGTTAACAAACTATAGTAATTCTATCACAGATTGCATAACACGCCACTTGTGTTTTGGATATGATCATTTAAAAAGTCACTTGCAAGGTGCATACCTCACAAGGTATGATGTGACCAAGGAAAACTGAATATTCAGGGGGCTCACATGTTCTTCTAGAATTGCTTGAATTAGCTGTGCTTCCTGGTGCTTTCCACGGGGAAATATTTGGAGGGACATTTTGAACATGTGATCGCCTGAATTGAAAGGATTTTGCTGCTGAATTTTAGCATGCCTATTCCACATGGTGGACAATACTCAACCCATATATCTAGGTGGGGGAAAGAGCACACTTCATCCACTATCTTAATCATCTTTATGGTGATGAAATACAGAGGTGTGAAATACAATGGGACTGCCATCTCAGTAAACACATGGCACTGGTCTTTGGAACGGAGGAGAAGTTGGTTTTTGGGACTGGGGCTACCAGAATCCCCTAGCCAGCGCAGCCACCGGGCGTCCCGTCAAGTCTACTGCATACCTAAAGGAAGTAGCCTTTCCATGCCTTCGAAGTCCATTATTGCCTATTGCAGATTGTAAATTGACCATGTGCTTAATCCTGTTTAGTTACTCACAGGGCAGAAGGCGACTGCAAGCCATGCTGCTGAGCTCCTGGAGAAGATGTTCTGCAAGCCTAGCTCTAAAAGGAAAACAATCGTACTTGTAGTCGACGAGGTACCGCGGCGGGGGGGCCCCCCCCCCCCCCCCCCCCCCCGGGAATTAGTTTTCAACTAACTTTTAAATGTTAGCAAATGAATTGACACTTCAGATTTCAATATCTGAGCAGAGTTTTGATATGTACAATCAAACTGTACGGACAAATGACCTTTATAGGCTGTATTTCTAAAAAAGAAGGTTTATGTCACTTTTCCTTGAAAGATTAATGATAAGACAGTCCAAGCCCTTCAATGGAGGTATAGAATGCACGACACCAAGAGCAAAAGGAATCTCTTTCTTTCCCTAGCCTGATATATTTCTACGAATTAACTGCCCACATGGGATTTGGCTGGACACACCACTGCCCATCTTATCAAGGGATACTTTTGGAGGCAGAAAAAGGAAATACTGTATCTGTCATTTGTACACTTGCTATATGCACAGTGGGGAAAGAAAGCAGCATTTTAAATATGCAGTTTTATGTTCCTGAAATTAGTGTGTGTATTTTGTGTACTTTTATATGACTACAAGAGGACAAGAGTGAGCGCGACTGAATCCACGGTTTCCTAGACTTGCGGAAATATGCGTTTGAAATTATATCTTTCAAATCTTTGCAGAACATTTTCTATTATGCATTAACTTCATATCATTTTTATCCTCGACCCAGCTTGATCTCTTGTGGACACGAAAACAGAATGTGATGTACAACCTCTTTGACTGGCCAACCAAGAAGAAATCCAAGTTGATTGTCTTGGCCATTGCTAACACCATGGATTTGCCAGAGAGAATTATGATGAACAGAGTAGCAAGCAGGCTGGTATGTCTTACTGTTTTAGTTATGCAGTATCCAGGTCAGAGAACTGATGAATTTGCTTGGATGAACGCTGATATCCTCCATTATTTTTATAGAATCCAGACTTTATACCCCACTGTGATATCTGAATTTACTATATAACCAGTTTAATCTCGAACAAGCACAAACAAAAAAGTTATGAAACTATACTACCAAAAATGTGATCACAAGGTAAATTTTATAAAATCAGTAGCATACTATTGAAAATATATTGGCCCACCAAGGTTCTTTATTAAAAAGCAAGGTCTTAATGCAAAGCAAAGTGTGTTGCTTATATTCCATCCCACAACGCTTAAAGCACTTTCTGGGCAGTTTGCATTTTGAATTGTGCAGGCTGCACATTGCTGCCGCCATTACCACTTCGAGCTGGATATTCATTTTACTGTACTCAGAAGGATAGAAATCTGAGTAAACCTTGAGCTTGCTACCTGAGCCAGTCAGAATCTATGGCATGAGTAGAGTCTGGAATACAGTTTAAACACTGCATCATGAGGCTCCTACTTGAAGCAGAGTTTAATCTTCTAGTTTCTGGCTCTTGTATGCCACAAAAATGTGCTCCAGATAGAGACAAATTGCCTTCGCAAGAGTTGTTCATATTGTCAAATATTGAACATATGCAAGGGCTACTTTAGTCCAGTAAAGATGTATATGATTAAGCATAGCCTTCTGAGTATACATTATAAAACTCCATACAACGAAGCAGCCAGATACAGTACTTGGCAGCAAATAAAACCAACTGTAAATAAATTATTTACTGAGAGCTAACAATTTCATGAAGGTGGAATTTTCTTGTTCCTGAATAGGAAAAGTCCTGAGTTTGTATCATTGGCATCCTTCAGTCTCGAAAGACTATGGTATCATGCCTGGAGTAGAGATCCTAAAAACAGCACCTAGTGTGACTAAATAGACCAATTCGGGAATGGCAGTCTCTACCGCACTGGGGGCAGATGTATTCTGTTTCCTGCCTGGTCCTCGAGTTTCGTTCTTTCCGTGCCTGCCTCTTTTCCTCTGCCTGTTGGACAAATGCCTCTTCAAATTTATGTAGACCATGCTGTATCTCTTACCTCCAGACAGTGCGATCGGAGGTCAGGGTTTCCCAGCTGTTGAGGTCCATTCCCAAGGCCTTCAGGTCCCTCTTACAGATAACCTTATACCACAGCTGTGGTCTCCCTCTGGGGCACTTTCCCTTCATTAGTTCTCCATATAGAAGTGTGTATACTGTTCTACAATTTTAATATAATTTTAATTTTATACAATTTTAATACAATTTTAAAATGAAGCAGAAAAATATGGATAAACAGAACAACTATCTCTACCATTACTTTATGATAAGAAAAATAGCAGCAACAAAAGCACACACACACACACACACCTGAACATGCCTATCTCTCCAAATTTCTGAAGCTAAACGTGGTCAGGTCTGCTTAATCTCAGGTAAGACTAGGAAAAAATACTGTCTGCCTGAAGCTTGGAAAGTCACTGCCTATTAGCCTTGATAATACTAGGCTAAATGAACCAGTGATCTTATTAAATATATGACTATTATTTAGCACACAATTTGCTTGAAATGAAGGGACAGACTTGCAGAAGCCCATGGACATACAGCAGGTGCTAAACGTTCAATGATTGTTTGTCTTCTAGGGTCTTACCAGGATGTCTTTCCAGCCATATACTTTCAAACAGTTACAGACAATTATCTCATCCAGGATGGATGATTTGAAAGCATTTGAAGAAGAAGCAATTGAGTTTGTTTCCAGAAAGGTAAACACAGTTTCTAGCAGTTGGAAAGGCCATATTGGCACACACACCCAGCCCCACTCAAACAGTCATATACATCCACATTTGTGGAAATTAAACCCTATGTTAAAGGGGAATTTGTGTAATTTTTTTCACCATAACTGGAATGGCAAATTCACTTGGGAAACAGATAGCAAGGATCAAGCAGTTGCAAAAACAGCTGGGGAGGTTACATGCAGGTCATGGACCACATGTCCCCCTCCTCTATGTTATGCTTGAAAAATCTGTAGATAGTTTGCTCATTATATAATTTAGAAATGAGAGCTGCAGTAGTAAATGCATTCTGGAACTGCAGGACCTAAGTCCTTTTTGAAAATCAAGGCAATGAATTACAGCCTCTTTGGTTTGGAGTCTGTGAGATTTTATCAGTTGCTTGCCCCACTGTGCTTTTGTGAGATGAAACTGTGTGAATTTTTATCTTGCCCACAGAAGTAGTTACATTTTATCTGATGTTTGAAAGCCAGTGTTTAAAATGATCAATTTCTGTTTTCATCATTGATTAGAAAGTTAGTTGCTGATATGTGTGTGTGTGTGTGTGTGTGTGTGTGTGTGTGTGTGTTCAAGTAGCTAAAACTTACTTTGTTTTATTTACCATCTTGCAACACATGCAAGAAGGCTGTTCTTTGTCCTAGGGAAGGTTACCATTTAATCACCATAGAGATAATAAGAAGAGGGGAGATCAGTTTAGCAAGGTGAAAGAGCAAAGGCCAGAATAACCAAAAGTGTTATAAAAATTTGCAATTCAATATATCTTGTTAATTTTTCTGAGCATTATGGGAAACATATTCTTAAATCTTTTTTTAAGGTGGCAGCTTTATCTGGGGATGCAAGACGTTGCCTTGATATCTGCAGAAGGTCCACTGAGATCTGTGAACTTGCTGATCAGAAAAGCGATTCTGGGCTGGTGAGCATAACACATGTTATGAAAGCCACGGATGAAATGTTCTCATCTCCATATATAAATGCAATCAGGTAATACAATAATTTGTCTTGATGATACCATGCACTCTGCCACATGTGAATTTGTTGTTCAATCATTCGTTTGTGTCCGACTCCTCATGACCCCATGGACCAGAGCACGCCAGGCCCTTCTGTCTAATATTTAATCCCCAAGTATGTGACTCAAACCTAATTATCAAACTTTTTTTAAAATGGCTATCACAAACCTGATACCCAGTGTGGTGTAATGGATGGAGTGAGGGGCCTAGAGCTTCCCTCACTCATGGTGACTCCTATGAAAGGATGGATTGACCCCCAAAGGGGTCATGACTCCCAGATAGAAAACCACTGTGCTATAGTTTCCAAATATAGCTCTACAGTATACAGTATTTGTACTTGGAATGTTTATAATTATTTCAAACGTATAGTTATTCTTCCATGTTATATAGGTTGAGATATCTGTCTGTCTATCTATCTTATCTAATCTCTATGTTTTCAATCTTATCTATCTATCTATCTATCTATCTATCTATCTATCTATCTATCTATCTATCTATCTATCTATCTATCTATCTATCTATCTATCTATCTATCTATCTATCTAATAGTGTGTTATCAAAAATGTTAAAAACTTTTTTCTCAAAGCAAAGCACATTGTTTATGGGCGCAATATAAGATTTTGCTAATTAATCTCATTGAACTTGCTTGTTCTCTTTCAGGAATGCTTCACTGCAGGAGCAAATTTTCCTGAAAGCAACTGTTGCAGAGTTTCACAGATCAGGACTGGAGGAGGCAACAGTTAATCAGGTAGTCTTGCAAATGAGTGAGAATATTGCTTAATCTTGTATCTCAACCAGAAATGCTCAGCTCAGAAGTGGGCAAAATATGTTCCACATAGTTTGGGGGATGCACCTCCAAGTCCCTACGCCTGTCACCATTACCTAGGTTGGCTTGGAGCTGCTGAGAGTTGCAGTCTAACAAGAACATCTGAAGGGTTGCAGTGTACCCACCACTGCTGTAGGTCAATTAAGAGTGTCTATCTTCTTACTGGCAATTCTTAACCATAATAGTTAAGAGTTACTGCAGTGTAACCTATTCTGCACATAAATTATGTATCATAAATATTAACATGTTAGGATCTCCCATAAGCACCAGTTTTAGCAGCCTCTTTAGGAGCTTTCCAGGTTGGTCCTATAAACTGTTTTCATACAATATATAGGAAGCAAGACCATTTGTTAAACATGACTGCAATAAAACAGATCCACAAGATTGGCCTTCTAATTGTGTATGCTCAGGGACAGAACCTATTTAAAAATCTATTTTAAAGTCTTGTCATTTAATATATATTACGAAATATTTAGAAGAGGAATACTAACCATTAGTTTGAGGACTGTCCCAAGGAAGGGCAATGAGCATGGGGGTTCCTGCATGGCAGGGAGTTGGACTGGATGGCCCTTGAGGTCTCTTCCAACTCTATGATTCTATGATCCTGTGGATGATTTCTTAGTGTCTACTGACCAATTGAGTTCTGTGTTTTTGGTTTCTTATAGGTATTTCATCAGCATGTTGCACTGTGCAGAATGGAAGGACTGCAGACTCCTACCATCTCAGACATAATAGCAATTGCCTCACGACTTAGTGCCTGTAGGCTCCTGTTAGCAGAATCGAGTCATAAATACCTTCACATGCGAATTCGACTTAATGTTAGCCAGGATGATGTCATGTACGCACTCAAAGAAGAGTAAAAGCAACAGAGCCACCTCTGTGGGTGCATGCATGTAGAAGAGAGTTTATATTAAATTTTAAAGAGATTTATTTGAAATAATGGTGTTGACTAAAACTTGAATATGATTTTCTGTTTTAAAATGTAAGTATTCTTTCACAGTATTTTATCAATTTTATTTTGCGTTTCTTTTTATTCAATATTTTCCAGGTTCCTGTGCTTTGTTCAGATGGAAATGTATTACTACCTGTTGTGCAGGCTTGTGCTGTTTTTTGTGAAAGTCTACATATGACATCCACACTCGAGTTTGGAAAAGTTGTATTTGACTGCAGTTGTTAGAACATTCCCAAAATACCCACTAGCACCATCACTGGCTCTGACAGTCAGGAAAAATCTGGAAATTTTATTTTTTAAAAACCGCCAAATCTTTTCTATATTCTGCCCCAGCAGTCACACTATATTGCACTATTCTCTCAGTTATGCTTTGCAAATCTTTATCTGGTTGTAGCCGAAGGCAAAACGTTTGAACTTTAGTTTTCAATTGAGGTGCTATTAGTGAATTATTCTTAGTGAACACCAGGAAGAAAGGAGCCAGGCAGGTCCTCTGAGGTGCTTCAGTTCCTCAGTTGCCCTGTGGTATTGCATCCAAACTGAATCAAAATTATTTACATTCTGAAAACACTGTTTATCAAACTGCCTAAGTAAATGTGAGGCTAATTGTAAATAGTGGAAGAGCCCCTTTGGACTTTTAAAAACTTGAATATGCCATTATAAAAAACTCAGTCTTGCAAGTTTGTACTGGAAGTTATGATACATGGAAGCCACATTAGGTCAAAACTTCGTTCCTATAGAGTAAAATTTAGTAACAGTGCTTTACAGTTACTACTTTTATTTTAGAAAAACAAAACCTTCTATTGCTCTTCATGTCATCATCCACACACATGGAATTCCCCCCATAATCCTATTTTGAGAATATACTAAGACTAGAATGATCCCTGTTACCTTAGGTTCATTTTCCCATCCAATTTAGTGGATTTTTTAACATTGAAAATGGGGATAAGGAGACGAAACAGCACAGGACAACTGGCTTGATATTGTATATCATTTTCAAGGAATAAAAAAGTTTTATGAACATTAGCACTGTGAGTCCATGAAGACTCAATTAAAAACAGGTGAGTTAGGATTTTTAACAAAAATAGTAACATCCAAAATTTCTCAGTTTCACTCTTGTCCCTAAAGTTATAATTTTGATGACAAATATGGAGTAAAAAGAACTATTAAACCAAGTGTGAAATCTATATTCATTTTCTCACAAGAGTTCTGGTCTTATAAGGGATTATAACATGGCTAAAATGCAAAATTTCGTGATATATTCTGTTTTATCATATAACATCATAACCAAACGTGAGAATTTATGTTTGAATAAACATGCATAAGATGTCCCATTGTGCTCTTTGGTCCTCTTTAAAAGAAAGCTGTTTTGCAGCATTTTGTATGATTTCTCATTAAAGAGTTGTAAACCAGACTCACCAATGCCCACTTTAATTAATGATAAATTAACCCAGATTCTTTGCACCAACAATTCCAAACATTTTGAGTTGAGGAACTGTGAATGGAGTTTGTTTCTTATTTTTACCTTCTTGCATAAATTTCATCTGCAAAGGCTAGAGCATATTTTTTTTAAAGATTTACACTTGTATCAAAGTGTGGAAACTAAACATGAAGAGGGGAGGGGTCATTGATACCAATGGCCTGTGATTTTACCTGCATTAAATATTGTCTCTGCATAATTTTGCAGCAGTAGAGAAGAGGAAGGGATGTTTTTACAGCTCTTCCTTAGTACTGAGAAAAATAATGTTATTCTCCAAACTGTGGCTCAAAGTAAGCCGAGCCAGAGCCATGGGAGATGTTCAATGGGACCATGGTGTTTTGCACCAGGACAGAAAGCGGGTGGGAAGGGGATATCTCCCCCCCTCGACTCCTTCATTTGTTCCTTTAAAAATGACTCATTGGAGGCCTACCCACAGGCCTTATGCCTGGATCTATGCACACTGGAAAGGGTGGTAGAGATATATAAGGTGTGCATATAAGGACCACCTCTGATATCTCTGCTCCACCCAGAAGTCTCTCAGGCCTTTGCATTAAACACCAAAAGATCTGTTTTGCTTTTATGTGAGATTTCAACATAAAGAAAGGCTTGTGTACATCCCCACCATTCTTTAAGTCCTATTTATTTATTTCTCCTTGGAAAATGACCCAAGGCGGCTTACAGTAAGGAGAGACAATATACAGTCCATTACACTTAAGACATATTCAAATTTGAGAAATGGAATTGAGGGGTATCTTACAGCATTAGAAGGCAACATTAAAACTAACAATTGATAACATAGTGTCAAAGCAATCACACAAGCAGAGAGATAAACACAAAATTATAAGTGGTTATAAACAAAGTCTGTGTAGCCGTATGGTAGATTTATAAAAAGACACACTAGGTAGTCCGTCATTCAGAGAAAGCTTGCCTGAAGAGAAAGGCTAATATCAGAGCTTTGAATCAAGCCTAGTGGCAGATTTGCCATTAAAAATGACAAAGCACTGTTAGAACCTCTACTGCTTCATTTAGATTTAGATGAGTACAAGATAGCACTAGTGTTGCACGTATGTTTGTGACAGTGTGCTCATCTCCCTGTTATCTTTCACAGCAGCTATGTATAGATATTTAGTGGCATGGGGAATGAAAAGCTGGTATATTCTGAAAGACGCCTGAAGCAGGTGCAAATCAAGTGCAACTCTGGAAATTCTTGAGCTTTATCTCTCAAATCCAATAATTCCTTACCGTTAGGTATATTTGGTCATACTGATGGGTGTCACAGCCCAACAACATCTGAAAGGCTGTGGTAGTTGGATTAAACTGGATTCTTAGCAGTGTGTGTGTGTGGTGTCGTTACAGTCGTGACTGACTCTACGTGACTCCATGTCCATGGAGTTTTCTTGGCAGGAGTACTGGAGTGGTTTGCCAATTCCTACTCCAGTACTGAATCTAAAACTTCCATCTCAGTTTGATAATAAGGAAACCTACAGAGTGTGTTTACAGAGAATTAGTGGAGTTGCAGAGAAAGATTATATTGAAGCTTTTTCAACATTGCATGTTCCCTCTAGTACAGTGGTTCCCATTCCCAACCTTAGGTTCCTGTAAGTTCTTGGACTACAACTCCCAGAGATTCTAGCCAGTACAGGTAGTGGTGAAGACTTATGGTTTTTAGTTCAAGAACATCTGGGAATCTAAGGTTGGGAACCACTCCTGAAAAGAGACCTTTCTGTGCTGGAGTGATTTATAAATCTATCTGGTACCAATTTTCCTTCCCTCTGAATTCAAAGAGAATCACACTTCTCTTAAGACTTTTTTCATTCACTTTTATCTAAGTCAGTGAGTTGGTTGGGGCCTGTTGCTGAAAAGCAGTCATGTTTTGTCAGTTTGCTGTTTGATCTGTTCAATAGTAAGTAAATTAAATATTTTATTCTTTCTCCAGCTGTCTCAGAGTTATTAAGATCTATGTGCCAGTTAATGGAAAAAAACTAGCAGACTCTTAAGAACTTGGAGCAAATAAGCGGGGTTGGGCAGTGTGGCCATCACAAAACTCAAATGCAAAACTTGGAGTGAATTCTGCTCTGTGGGCCGCGGCATTTCTGCTGTACAACTACAAGAATTTACTAGAAACTCAAACCTCTGCTACAGATTATCCCAGAGAGAAACAAGGAAATCCGGGAAATTTTCTTCCTCCAAACCAGGCTTGAAAGCACAACCGAAATGAATCTTACAAATCCTTCACATCCAAGAGTTTGGAACTGGTTAGCTCACAGTGGTCTACATCCTAACCTGGGTTTATGGCCCACAGCGACCAATTGTGGGTTATTTCTGAGTAAATCTGTGTGGGATTATTAGATTGAGGAACCTATTCAGATGGAAAGCCCTTCTAGCCCTAGAGCTGTGAAGGTGGGGAAAAAGTCAAGGAAGGCCGCCTCCCCTGTTCCATTCAGCAGGCGTCGCCCCGCCCCTTACCTTGCACTCATAGCCAGCGGCCCCGCCCCCCGGCGCTCTCTCGGCTCCGCCCCCTCCAGCCTCTCCCACCATAAATAAATAAATAATTCTATCCCCGCGCCTGCGCGTTGCGGGGCCCCTTGGTGCAGCCCCTCGCGGAGCCGGGGGTAGGAGTGGGGAGCCTCTATTGGGGGCCGTGCCTTCCCCAGGGCTGCTGCGCGGGAGGCCGTCGGCTGCGGCAGGAGGTGAGCGCGCGGGTGCCTCTTGGGACGCCGCCGCCCGCCCGTCTGGCTGGGCCGGGTCACGGGAGAGGCCGCCTTCTTCCTCCTCCTCCTCCTCCTCGTCCCCCCCTTTCTTGGGAGCCCGAGGGGGGTGCGGTTGCTGTGGAGCCCCCCCTTCCTCCTCCTCCTCCTCCTCCTCCTCCTCCTCCTTGGTGGGAAGGCTTGTTGTGAATTGAACCTTGCACGTCGTCGTTCCTGGTCGTCTGAAGCCCCGGGGGACCCCGAGAGAGAAGGGGGCGTGAGAGGGTTCCTCATTCACACATGCCTGGCCCCTCCTCGGCTTCTGCCTGGGTTCTGGGTTGTCCTGGTGGACACGTGTGTGTCTGAACGTCAGTGGGCTGCCAAGGGGTGATTGCAGGGCTCCCGTGGAAGTGCCTCTTATTAGGCGGCTCGGCCACCTCCTGCCCAAGCGCTGCCTTGTTTTTGTGGGCATGGTTGTGTCCAGGGGGTGCTTCCTACGTGCAAACCCATCTTGTTTTCCTGGAGTGGAAAAAACGTGACCTGCGTGTTTTTATGAGTCTATAGGAAAAGGGTAGGTGTGAAAGTGTCAGGTTTAGGAGCTCAGTGTGTAGTACCCCTCGGGGACTTCATAGGTGGTAGGAATTAGGGTGAGAATTTTTTACTTAAATTGTACCTGCCAAACAGTATTTTGAATTTCAGCTCCTGCCCTTCCAGGACATGAAGTAAAAATGAAAGGTATTCCCCAGTTCTTGATAGAGAAGGCCCAGTTTTTGCCCTAGTGTAAACATAGCATCACACCGACATATGGGAAACTTCTTTATACTTAATTGGGTTACTATGATTCCTCAGTTTGTTTTAAGTGGGTGTGGTGGGATTGAATACAAGCTGTTGATCCATAAAAGAATATGATCTTGTTGCTGAACTGGAGCTCACTGTCCCCCCCACCCTGCAAGCTGGTATTCTGGTATTCTGACTACCAGGTCAGTTGGCATGGCTTAGAGAGAGAGAGAGACTTGAGCATCTACATATATCCCTTCATTTAATGGACTGTTGGGGGGATCTCAGTCTAAAATGCAGCAATGCCTTCATTCCACTGGCATTAAGAGTAGCATATGCTACTAGACAGTGTCTTTCAGATGAGACCGCTGTCAGCCGCTCTACTTGTCCTTTAACTGTAGGAACCTAGGGAAGAATAAACAACTGCCTGGTAGACTGGAGACCTATAACAGGAGTCAGCAGCAGCCTAGTATTTCCAACATGTTATCTAGTTAGGGTGGTTTTTCTTAACTGGAAATGTTTATTTGCTCTCTGCTTGTGTCATTGTTTATAGATAAGTTTTCTGGACTCGGCAAAGGAGTTGTGTTGGCAGTTGAGGAGGCAATATGCTTGGCCGAAGACCCAAAAAGAGCCCCCAGGTGAAGGGTCAGGCAGCGACAACTGCAAAACAGGTATAGGTGTCAACTGTGTGTAAATTCATCTGTGTTGCAACCATATCCAGTTTGTTTGTAAAATATCATTGTGCTATGGCAAGAGTAAGGAGCTAGTGGCCTCCAGATACTCGACTTCACTTTCCACCAGGCCTGATCAAGCTAGACAGTGATGATGGGTTATGGGAGTAGTAGTTGCATATCTGGAGAACCAAAGGTTCCTGAGCCTATATGGTTATTCAGAGACACTTATGTTTTTTTCCTTTTTTCTAATAATAAAATGTGCTCCAGGAAACCTTGAATTGTTCAAGTATCTAAGATCCATGTATACAGCCCTTTGCAATGGCAGAGTCCCTTCAATTTAAACCAGCCCAGAGAGATGCCAAGCCAGGAGCTTCTCTGCCTTACCCTTGATCCCTTACATTTGTGACTTGTGAGCTATGAGTCATTCCTTAATACTGTATTGTTTTTGCTTCCTATCAGCATTTTCTGCCAACTACTGGGAAGCTTATGAAAACTGAGGCATTTCATAACTTGACAGGAAAGCCATCATTTGAGGGGAAAGTTATTTTGTTTTTTTTCCTTTTTTTAATTTAATGAACCCTGTTGTTGACTAAATTTGTTAATGATGCTGTTTGGGCAGTGACTGTCTTGCTGGCTTTTGATTATGACAGATAATTTCAGTGTGGGTGATACCATAAATGAGTCATAATTGGTCACTGATTTGAAACAAATAATGATGGAATTAGACTGAAGAGGGACCAGCATTCGGTTTAGGGCTATCTTGGTCAAGTATAACCCACCACCTTTTCATAGATCAGGCTGTGCAACCCTGAGTGCTGCAACCTTATATGTGTGAGTCCTAGATCTGCTTCTTGGTTTTTGTTTGACTCTGACTGGCTCCAACTGCAAGGGATTGTGTTGGTGTGGGCCATGATGAAAGAGCATGTATTGTTTTAGCAGAATAAATAGCTCTACCAGCTGGAATCACTACATAGTGCAGGGAAAACAGACTTTTCCCAGCATACTAGTAAATGTGGTTTTATAAAAGAGAGAATGGAAAGAGAAGCCTAGTTTTCCAGCAGTATAATTTAGCCCGATGAAGAGTTCTGTAGAATTTGATAGCTTGCACACGGACATACGTGTGCGCACGCATGCGCGTAGCCACACCCACACACGTCCATGTGGATCAGCTATCTTTCTTGCCCTGTCCTTCACCCCATATATTATATTTTCAAACAGGCTGTATGAGAGGCATAAAAGGGGGAAGGGGGTAATCAAACCCCTTTGCAAGATAAAATATGTCATTAGATCTCATAAAAGTAATAGTGGAGAGTAACACAGCAAAGCAAAGCAATGTAATCATCTGCACATCAGCGGTATATTGGCAGTAGGTTAAAAATAGGAGATGTGAACTTAAGCTCATTGAAATCAATGGGCTGGATCCAGAATGAGATGGATTTAGAGTAGTGTACACTCATTCAAAACATTGTTAATTACATTAATTTTGCCTAGGCTCTCCCCTTGACTTCAGTAGGTCTATAATACGGTACTTTTTTCATTTATGCCCTTTCTCCCATTGCAAACAGCTGACAAAATGATAAGTCTGAGGGGAATGACAGATACATAAAATATTAAGAGAGCAATTAAGTACTGTATTTAATAATGTTAAAAGCCATTAAACATAGTGGCCAAATGCTGTGCCTCTAGGCGAAAGGACACCAGATAGAGTGTTAATCTAGTCTCCTGTAGAAAATAGTTCCATAGTCTGGGAGCAGCCACTGAAAAGGCTTCCTGTAGAGTTCTCACTAGATATCCCTGTAAATAAAGGAAGTGAACCAAGACTACAGCCTCCCCCAAAGATCTTAAATAAAAGCTGGGAGGCTCATAGGGAAATATGAAGAGCCTTCAAGTAGCCTGATTCTAACCCATGTGCATCTCTGTAGCCTGTAGGCAGCATGTTGAATTGGATCTGAAAACATTCTGGTAATCAGTGGGGCTTCGGGTTTTTGTGCTCCCTGTAAATGTGAAAGTGTAGAAAGAATGTCAAACTAGGACTCAGGAAACTTGGGTTCAGATTTCTATTCAGCTGTGGGAACTCAACAGTGTGACAATAAACCACTTCTTCAGCTTCTCACATAGTTTGAAAACATTGTGAAGGTACCCATAGAATTGGAATGGAACGGGAGAGCCGTGTGGCCGTTACAAAAAACGAATGCAAGACTAGGCTATAGGTGATACTTTTATAGGCCACTAATAAAAAATCATTGCAAGCTTTCGAGGGCAATACCCACTTCTTCACAGCATGTACCAAAAGTCCAAACATGGCAAAAGACGTGGTTTGCCAGGAGATTATTCTTAGATGTAAATTTCTTGGCAAGATTATTTTCACGAGGCACATCTGTCTTAGATGAGTCAGGAAGCAGCAGGGCTGTTGTAAAGCTGCATTTTGGAAGTGACTTGATTGCATGCAACAACACGCACACGTGGCTGCAGTTGAAATTTCCAAATGTTCTTCAAAAGGACCCCCATGAAAATACACTCAGGAAAACTGAGTGTATTTGATATACTGAAAACATAGGTGATTTTTTCCCAGAACCATGAATGTTTTGTTGTTACTTGCCATCAACTCGCTTCCCATCTATGGTGACCTATGAAGGAGTGACCTCAAAATGTCTTGTCCTCAGCTGTCCTGCTTGGTTTCTTGTAAACTGAAGGCAGTGGCATTTTTTTACAGAGTCTGTCCATCACACTGCTACTATCAACTTTTCCTAGCATTATTGCTTTTTTGTTTTTTGGTCAGTGAATCTTGCCTTCTCATGATGTGCCCAAAATATGTCAGTTTCAACCTCCCAGGTTTTTGGGTTTTTCTTCTTCTTCCAGAGAAAGTTCAGCTTGGAGAGAGTACTTGTTTGCCTTTCTGAACATCCATGGGATCTGCAGAGGTTTTCTACAGCACCATATTTCAAACACATCTTTTTTTTTCTTGCTAAATTTCTTCACTGTCCAGCTTTCACACTTGTACTTACTAATAGGGAATAAAATAATCTAGGTGACCCTAGCCTTGGTCTTCAATTAATATTTTTACATTTAGTGACTCAATTCCCATAATGAATCAGCATTGTGGATAACTGTGGGCAGTCTGTCGTATTTAGTTTTTTGAATTGCATGGGCCATTTATGTAACGAACCAATTTCAGTTATTCTTGATTGTAAGACTTTGTTAAGTAACTTTGTGGTGTTCTTTCTTACTTGAGCTTGATATGCAAAAATTAAAAAGCAAACAGAGTCTTTTAAGAGAAAGAACTGTCTATGTAAACTTTACAGAGCTCAAGCTGGGAGAGGTTTACAAACACGTTGAGTGAAATTTCCTTTCAGACAGGGAACAAACAACAAGAAACATCTGGTTCTGTTGGTTGTCAACCACTCTGTTCAATGCTTTTGTTAGCCGAGACAAACAGAACAGGTAAACTATAATGACACAGCCTCACCTTATTTCAGTAGAATAATGGCTTCATTTTGGTGATGCTAGCCTATAGTTTAATATTCTATGAATGAATCAAAGCTGATCCATGAAATAAATAATTAGTCTTTAAGGTGCCACAGTAATTTCCTTGTTTTCTTTTTCCCTTTAGTTTTGCCAACAAGGCTGAATTTGTGTGCTTCCCACACTTGCCTTGTCTACTGTAGTACAGCAACAAAAGACTGTAGTTTAGAATATAATCAGCTCATAAACTGTGTTTATGAATGTTATGTACTCTTGGGCTTCCTATACCAGAGAGATACGGAAAAAAATAACTACACTCTCTGCTAGTCAACTTAAGGAGATTTTAAAGTATTACAGTTTCATACATTTGTTCTGGGCCCTGTCATGTCCCAAACTGAATCAAATAATGCAATTAATCATGGGTGGATAGCTTGCTATTTTGGAGCGACTGAGCTTTAGAATCTGATTCCTAGTATGTTTTCAAAGAGAAAAAAACAGCCTCTGTGGCATTGTTGTTGTTGTTAGGTAAGCTATATATCCCCAGAAGAAGGGACTGGTGAACCATTTATGAGTACTTTGTGCCTGGAAAGAAGTCACCATATGTCAGAATTGAATTGTGGAGCTTGGAGGGCCACCTGTCAAAAATGCATCAACATATGGGTTCCCTGCTTTGGTGTGTGTGTGTTGGGGGGGGAGCTTTGATGTTTCTTTGATTCCTCCCAGCTCTATGATTCTGATTGATTGATGAATTCATTTAGTCCATTCTGTACCAGGGGCTTGGTGCAAAGAACTACTCTAAATGGTTGACAGTGAGTTAAGATTTTGTTGTTAACTGCCCAGAGTTCCCATTTGAGGAAAATCAGATTGTGGTATACAAACAAACAAACAAACAAACAAAGTAAGTAAGTAAGTAAGTAAGTAAGTAAGTAAGTAAGTAAGTAAGTAAGTAAGTAAGTAAGTAAGTAAGTAAGTAACAAACCCTCCACCCCATTTACCAAAATTAAAAACATGCAGATAGTGATGACAATAAATAAAAGGCCCAAATGATTGCAAAACAAGCTACACTTACAAGTGTGACTTAGGTGATGATGGCACACTTGCTATTATGATTATCAAGTTGGGATACAGAGGCTAAAGAAGGACTGAACTAGGTCAAAGAAAGCCAGTGCTGCCACCATTTGGATGTTTAATGTATAGATACTGTACAGATGCACACAATTAACAATTGTGATTAATAGTATAAGTGTCCTGCTCTTATTGAAATGAGTTCTTTTTCCTGGCATCAGCTGGGGCTTTTTGTAGAGTTTAATCCTGAAGAAATGATGTTAGATCTGGAGGATGATGGAGATCTAGAAGCAGAACTAGCTGCTATCACTGGAGAGAAGTTGCCTGTTGGAAAATCACAGCCAAAAGCAAAAAGTAAGCCAGTTTAAAAGAAAAGATTATTTGTTCAGGATCAAAAGACATCTATTTGGAAGTGCATTTAGGCTACAATATGTTACCTACTTACACGTATAGGACTGGCTTTTTGCCTTTTTTCTGCAATTGTTAATTTGCCTGTTAAGAACAAAGAGACTTTGTAGTGCTGTCTTATATATGACTACTTAGAATATTACTGTGGGTAATTGTGTACATAAGATGTGCAGGGGCATAAACAGCCAATTTCTGCTTGTCTACTGACCTCAGTACAGTTTGTTTGGGTTGCATTTTTCTACGGTGATGCAGAAACAGGCAGAAATAAAAGTAGAAGATGTAATGACAAACCCTGAAGTGAGCAACAGGAGTCAAATAGAGCCATTTCAGAAGGAAGATTGAACAGATGGCTGGATGTGATGGAGGAAGGGATGATAATAGAAAAGTAGGAGGGAATGGGATATCTTTACAAGCCTAAGTTAAGACTCATGGCTGAGAATTTGCAAAGACAATAGGACTGCCATGTCAATGACTTCACAATGACTGTTCTGCTGAGTTAATGGTCTAGGAAACAGTGTTGAGGTTGAATCTAGGCCAACTAGGTTTTAGATCCTTTCTTATGCAAAGAAACAGTTCCTTCTGCCTGTAGAAAGCATTTGGTTCACAATGAGAATGAGTGAACCATATGACTTGGTGCAGTACCTCATCTCCCTGCAGATACTTGAACTTCACAGGTGTGTGTAGATTCTAGAGAAGGACTTGAAGTGCTTCATGCCAAATCATGAACATGTTACTGCCGATGCTGCACTTAACCTCTCCCCCTCACCTACTTTCTGGAGGCCCACTCACCACCAGCAGCTCCATTTTAGAGTTCTCCACCAGTGTTGCATAACGAGCTGGGGTTGTCCTTACCTACCTCTGTAGGCTGCTGTCCAGTTTTAGCCTGTGCAGGACTTCGCCCCATCCTGTCTCCTCTTCACACTCTCCTGTGGAGGTGAGGAAGGGCAGCCCCAGCTCCTTACGGGACTGATGTGCTGCCAGTATAGGAGGACCCTGGGACAGGGCCGTTGCCAGTGAGTGGGCAGCTCATGAGGTGGTGGAGGAACCAGGAGATAAAGCACTGCACCTGTGGTGCCACACTTATGATTTGGCATTACGTGCTACAAAGCACTTCTGCGTCCATCTCTAGTAGACATCTCTCTACCACTTCTGCAGGCCAGAGTGCCTTAAGAAGACCTCTGGAACCATCCTGTGGCTTGTCCCCTTTTCCCTCCTTTATTTGCATCCGACTTGTTTATAAATTATTATTGCTGCAAATAGGGCTGGGGAGGTGTTAGTACCTCCACTGACCCATTCTCTGCAAGCGTTGCAATATAAAGAGACAGAATGTAGAATTAAGGCCAGGTGAGTTCTTCCGACAAGGTACCACCAAGGTAACCCCTTTCAAGTTCCATTTTGCTGTTGTTCTTGTATACATTGCCATAGCCTGTGCAAATGGAAAACGTAGGTATATGCCCCAAAGGTACTGTGTCCTAGTGTGAGCCATATCAGCAAGCAGAGTGAGGCAGTTGCTTTTACGCACCACAGCAAGGCAGCAAATGTATATTTATTTAATTTGTTCATTGTTTATTGCGAAAGAGGAAGAGGATGGGTGCTCGTGGATGATTCTACCTTAGGCCCCAACATTGCTTGGATCCTGTTCAGCTTTCTAGATACAGCTTCCATTTGCCCTCTTATATGGCCAGTGTTGAGCGATCATGAGAATTGAAGTCCAAAAAATCCTGAAGGTGCCAGGTTAACAAAGGTTTTTCCGGAATAGTTTAGTGTAGATTTGCTGCAGACGGAAGATAACCGGGGGGTGGCGGGTGGGAATTTGATAGTAAGTTCTTGTAAGTTTGATTTTTAAAAAAGTTACTTCTAAGAAATGTCGAAGTGTACAGAGTAAGGTTATTATTATCTATGCGCCATGCCTGTTTCTTTGAAGCTTACGGTTCCTTTGTTCAGGTTTTCACCCTTTTTGATTTTCACCAGCCCCGCTCCCTATGGAACACATTGAAAAGATGGCTGCTGAGTGCATGCAGGACCTGAATGAGGAAGATGATGAAGGTCTGGAGGAAGATACCGAACTTTTGGTATATATGGTATTTTGTTGAAAGGCTGCTTTTTCATAGTGAAAAGGAAAAGGCATTGTCGTCTTACAAAGAAGATTGCATGAGGCCATGATCCATAATCCTAAAGGCATTGAACACTGTGATAGGGAGGGGCAAAAATAGTTGCCAGTAGTCACCTTTGATTATTAAGATTCAGGTCTTGTAAGAGCAGAAGTCATGGTTTGGCTTCCTCCTGATGTTGTTGCCCCCAGTTGCAGGAGAGAGAATATTTATATTATCCAGAGTCAAAGAAATGCCCCACTCATGTGGAGTAAAAAAACAAACAAACCATGATATTGGTTAGGACTTCATGCTGGACATGTAGCAAGTTCAATGTTTGAAGGTGAAAATACGATGTTGTAATATTCTTTTAAATTTCATTAGGATAAATGTCTATTCTCAATATGAAGCACGGTTTACTACCTTTCTGCATCTATGCATGGTTCATTGTGATGCAAGAGCTCTGAGAAACAAGACTGAAAACTTGTTGGGAATATTTATCAGGTCCTGAGATTGCCTTGTGATGTCTCGTGTCACAGGAAGCTGTTCAAGGCTACAGATTGCAGAATATAGGGAGAAGTCTTTAATTTCTGCAAATTGTGGTGCCTAGGATGCTTTTACTGTGGTGACAGTGATTTTAGGGAATTAAGCACTCCTATGCAGAAGTCCCAAACAGTTTCCCTGTGACCAAAAGGAGCCCAAGGGACTCTCATGACCTTGGGGGCAGGTGGTATTGGAACTTTTTAATTTCTGAAAAACCACTGCAGCTGATGACATAATCAGCTTTACACAGTGTATCTTGCACTACTGGTTTTCTGTCTTTTAAAAATAATGTTCATATTTTTGAAGACAAAACTGAGGGGGAGATGCTCATGAAAATAATGCCATTATGCAGAAACTCTGTGAGTAGAAACATTATTTGACTCTCTTTCTCACACCTGAAGCATTTGAAGTTGGCTCATCAGGAGTTCTTGTCTTTCCAGACAAGGTGATATGCAGGGATGTGTACTTTAGTTTTGCATATAGTTATGGAGCAGAAAGTTCCATCAGCTTCATTACAGTATAACAGTAATTGTGTGCAAGATTTTAACATTTCTTTGAATAGTAGTTGCAACATTTTTCAGGAATAATACCATATAGAAGCTTATTTCATCTAGAACCACGCAACTTCTTGATTAGCAGAGGACTTTATTGGGGGTCTTAAATGATGTGCTTTAGATAGAAGTTCAGCAGATGGGAAGTTAACAGTAGAATTGCTCTCCTGGTCCTGAAAGCCTCAAACAACTTTTCAGTTAGAAATACTTTGAACTAGCTAAATGATGGCATAATGCATGAATAGCATGTCAGGGTTTCAGGGAATAATAACTTCTAATCTCAGAAATTTTCATTCATTTGTTCTGTTAAACATCAGTTTCTATTCATTCATTGTGTTGAGGTTTCCCCCCCTCCAAACTTTGCAGTGATTAAGCAGCAGAAGAATGCTGTTGATTTCAAATAAGGAACATCAAGGCTCTGGCCAGTATCCGGTAGCTAATCCCAATCAGAATAAGCCCATTGATTCAATGATATTTACATATATATGTCTGTGAAGATTCTCATTCATCCAGGTGAGTTTATCTGGAAGTTGAGTCATGGAAACTGGACTTCTTTTTCTTGAGAGATTGAAACGTTTCGCTGCTCATTCAAACAGAGAAGATAGGTGGTTTGAGAGAGGGGTCAGGGAAGCCATTCATGTGAGCATTGAAAACCCCTCTCTCAACAGAGGTGGGGGTACTCAGGCACAGTCTATCTGCCACTTATCAGGCAATGATTTCAACAATACCTAGACAAATCAAAAATACTTCACGCCTCCAACACCAAAGCCATAGTTAACGACCCATGCTTTATGGGTTTCAGCACTTTATGTCATTGCTCACTTTAAGGCTGTTGAGAATGTGGTCTACCTAATGAGCCTATTCAAGCCCTTGTTCATCTTATGAGCCTATTTCAGACCAGGGTGACAAGAGGTCAAAGTGCACTATAAAATGGAGGACTCACAACTAACTTTTCCTCAGGCTGACGAAGCTGTTTGGATGAGCAGCGAAATTTCAACCTCTCAAGAAAAAGAAGTCCAGTTGCCATGACTCAACTTCCAGATTTACATGTGTGTTCATGCACCATTCATCAGTTGGTTTAATGGGGCCTGTTCTCTGATGGAGAGCAGAGATAGGGTAGTGGCCCCTATCTTTGAAGGATAGTCGCTAACAGGTGTCAAATACCCTGGGCCTCATTTGATCACAGGGTTTAAAATAGAAGAAACTGTTCTGCAGCAACCATTGCACTGGTTCTTGCTCTAGGCGGAATTGCAGTTGGTCTTGGGAGAAGAAGATGGAGGAGGAAGCTGTGAGCACGAGACAGAAACAATGGAAGTATCAGCTGTAGCCGAAGAGCATCATACCGAAACTAACACACCAGAGGTAGGTGGAATCTGGTTCTTTGGAAGTAGCATATTGAATTTTAAAAGGATGGCAAGGGATGACCACTCTTCAGTATGCTCATGATGCCATGGTTTTTTACCATGCTGGTGCCTTTCAGATCTTGTGGACACCTGTTGCGTTATGGATTACGCGGGCACAGAGTTTCGGGGTGCAAATGTCTGGTCTTCAGGCAGCATCTGTGTTTCTCTCTCTTTGGGCTGCGTGCATGGATGTGTGAGCGTGTTTGAGCGTGTGTGATGGTGGTGTGTGGTGTGATAATACTGCCTGAAAGACCAGTCTTTTATTAATAAGAGAAGAACAATGGTCACAGGAAGACATTCCTCGGTGGGAGGGAAATGTGCACCTATTTCAAAGACCATATTGGCTTGTTATTGATGAAAACCCAGGGAAGGAAGCTATGGGTCACAGAGCAGATGGCCCTGATGTCCTGATATCCTGCTTCTCCTCTGGTCTTGCCATCCTGTTTACAGGACATCCTTGCCATCCTGTTTTGCTGCCTTCTTTGGCTTAGCTCAGCACATCCGGTACCTACTCGGCCCTGGGGGTTGCTGGGAAATACAGGCCATGCAGACCCCCCAGCTTTCAGCTGCCTCTGTGTGCTGGCCAATTTGGGGGCTCAGAAATATGGGGGAATGGAATCCCCACAGACACCTACCATTGGATCAGTCCCTACAATAAGCTTTGCTGTTTAGGGCTGGTGTGAGCAAAAATAGGCTGGCTAATACTTAAAAGATTATCTGCCTTCTCTCCTTGGAACATGGCACTATGTTTTGTGTTTATTCTAAATTGGAGGTTCCTTAACATCTTCAGAGAATGAATACTATCGGCAGTCTTACCTTGCTAGTTTAACAGAGTTTGGGACACAAATTTTCCTGTGAAGTAAATAACTAAGCAACAAACTGGATGTTTTGAGAGAGCTAAATTTAGGAC
>JAHTLZ010000129.1:44291679-44321278 GCA_023846285.1 Phrynocephalus versicolor
TTGATCTATGAATGCTCACACTGGAATAAATACCATATATACTTGAATATAAGTTGAGTTTTTCAGCCCATATTTTTGGCTGAAAAAATGCCCTCAACTTATATTCGGGTGAAGGAGAAGTGGTGGGTTTTTAAAACTTTTTGTTCTCCTGAAGCAAGCGCTGATGTCCACCATATCGGGCATGTAGAGGGAGAAGTGGCAGGCTTTAAAAACTTTTTTCCTCTCCCAAAGCAAGCGCCAATGCCCGCCATCGGTGCTTGCTTTAGGAGAGGAAAAAGGTTTTTAAAACCTGACGTTTCTCTTCCCCCTTCCCCGCCCATCAGGTTCATAGAGGGAGAAGCGGTGGATTTTTAAAACTTTTCTCTCTCTCCAGAAGCAAGCGCCGATGTCCACCATCAGCACTTGCTTTGGGAGAGTGCAAAAGTTTTTAAAACCCGACACTCCCCCCCCCCCCGCATCAGGCGCGCCGCCGCTGCCGCTCCCACAACTCCCGGAGTTTGGAGCTCCCCCCCCCCCATGGCCACCGCCACTGCCACAGACAAAAGACCTCGGGGATGGCCTCGCAAAGATGGCACTTCCCCTTTCCAGTGAGTCAGAAAGAAATAAGTTCAGGGCGGGTGGGGAGGTTGTCGTTGGCCGAAAAGACCGGGCCGGTAGATTGGGGTGGTAGTGGAATCCAGGTACTGCCCCCCACTTCCAGGTGTGCCCAGTTGGGGGGATCGTGGGGCTTCTTCGGGAAGGGTGACGTGATCGCTGGCAGCTGCTCAAAGACATTTAAAAAAACCCACACCTCTCCCCAGCCGGTTTGGGGAAGGCAGTGGAGGGAAATATTGACTCAGGTGATACTCGAGTCAATCAATATTCCCACTTTTAAAGGCATAATTAGGGGCCTTGACTTAATATTCGGCTCGACTTATACTCGAGTATATATGGTATGTTAGTCTTTAAAGTGTCACAATATGCTGACTTTTTTCTTCTTTGCTTATGTCTTAACTTTCAAATTAATGCCTGTTGAGTCTCTCTTGCTCCTACCTGTTGCCCAGTTGTGAAAACTCTGCAAACAGAGCATAAAAAAGAGTCTTTGCTGTTTCTTCGGTACCAGAACAGAGAGCTGGCATTATGTGATCCATTTGGCCTTGTATCTGCATTTAATTAATATTCTGGTTTATTTTTCTCTTTTGGCTTCCACTAGGATGAGGCTTTTGTACAGTCCCCGCCTAGCAAGCAGACCATTCAGCTGCCCAAGAAACCAGTGCAAGTTGTTCAGCCAATAATGGTGCCATCTGCTGCAGTAGAGGAAGAAGCCTCTCCGGAGGAAGAGCATTCTGTGCCCACCCCTGAAGCTGCACCAGAGAAGTCTGCATCTAGCGACCCCCTTTGTCCTGCTGGTAAGGACTCAAGGGCCTTCACTTCGATTTGTTTCGTCACACCATTTGATTTGGAGAAGAAGTTTGAATGGACTGCATGATTGAGCTATAGTTCAAGTCCCTTTTTTCAGATACTTAGGCTCAAGGTCCCCTCTAAGGGGTGTGTTCCTCTCCCCCCCTGACCCCCACGCACCAAGTAGGTCTCCTCCTGCCCCATGCACCCATGGTGATTGTTTTTATTCCAATCATCATGTAACGCTTGTGGGTGAGGAAGAGAGCCCTGCCCAGTGAGGCTGAAGATTGGAAGGAAGGTTGCTTGGGATGATTGAAAGGGCAGAAGGAGAAAATTAATCATTGTCTGGTCTTTTGAGGATAGAACAGACAGCCATAGATACAGCAAAGACACCTAAGCATAATAGCTGCCTGAATAGCTCAGGGATTTAGGTATCTGACTGTGGAATCAGAGGTTGGACTTCAGTTGCCCACCGTGCCTCCTGGGAGAACAGCTAGCCTGTGTGGCCACAGGCAAGCTGCAGAATTTCAGGCCAACCCCAGAAGAAGGGAATGGTAAACTGCTTCTATGTCTGTGAAGATTCTCAGTCATCCAGGTGAGCTTATCTGGAAGTTGAGTCATGCCTACTGGACTTCTTTTTCTTGAGAGACAGAAACGTTTCGCTGCTCATTCAAACAGCTTCCTCAGTCTGAATACAGCTAGTGTGAGTCCTCCAGCTTGGGGGGGGGCAATGTGTAGCCTTAATGAAACTGTAAACCGCCCAGAGACTACTTGAAGTGGTATGGGGCGGTATGTAAGCAGAACAATTTTGCTTTAAAGTCAGCTTTGACCTCTTGTCATTCAAAGATGAGGATGTACACATATTAGACAGAGAAGACTGGTAGTTTGCAAGAGGAGTCAAGGAAGTCATTCATGTAAGCATTGAAACCCCCTCCCCCAACAGAGGTGGCGGCCTCAGGCATAGTCTATCTGCTACTTATTAGGGTGTGCTTTCCAAAGTACTCAGACAAATCAAAAAGCCTTCACCCCACCAAGGCCATAGCTAACAACCCACTCTTGATAGGTTTCAGCACCTTAGGCCATTGTTCACCTTAAGGCTATGGATACTATTGCCTCCCTAAGGAGCCTATTTAGGCCATTGTTCATCTTAGGAGCCTATTTCAGACCAGGGTGACAAGAGGTCAAAGCTGACTATAAGATGGAGGACTTGCACTAGCTGTATTCAGACTGAGGAAGCTGTTTGGATGAGCAGCGAAACGTTTCTATCTCTCAAGAAAAAGCAGTCCAGTAGCCATGACTCAACTTCCAGATAAACTACTTATATGTATTCTCTACCTAGAAAACCTTGGGAAGAGTTGCCATAAGTCAGAATAGACTTGGTGGCATGCAGTTGCTGTTATGTATTAGAGCATGTCAATAAATGCTTAACATGTTAAGTGTTTGGGATTTAGTCCCTTGGATCACTAAGGAGCCTTGCTACTGTATCCAGATCAATCAATTGGTTGTCTTTCTGACATACTCAAATGGCATTGTAGCATTCTATAGATGCTAATTTGTGTTTGCAGTTTCTTAGGAGCTTGAATACAGGTTGTGAACTTGCATTTGAGGAAAACCTGACTTCTTTAAGTTGCATCTGACCTCTGAATCTTCTTTAGAGGACAGCTTGGCCAGTGCATAAGCATGAGGAAGGTGGAGGATAATAAGTTTCTACCCCTCCCACCGCTGTACATGGAAAACAGAGACTCAAGGGAGAGAAAGGGGTGTTATTGTTCAGTCTGATTTAAATAATGGTTATCATCACTTAGACAATGAACATAAAAAGACTTGTTTTCCGTATTTTTTCCCCTGCAGGATTAATTCAGAAGCATAAAACAACTAAAAATGCCTTGGCTGTGATGAGTCTTAAAATCCATGAAAATATATTCATTTTTATGTTTTTATTTTTCTTCTTTGCAGTGAAAGAGCATCTTGAAATTCTGGAGAATAGAAAGAAACAGTACTTAAAGGCTGCCATCCAGGCAAAGAAGCAAAATGATCTTGAGCAAGCCAAGATGTATCTGAAAATAGCCAAAAGCTTAGATCCAAAGATTGAGTTGGCAAAAAGCAGCAAGTTGGTTGACATTTCCAAGGTTAGCAGAGTGACCCTTAAGAGTGCAGAGAGGTTGTCTTGTATCTTTTGTTGCAGATAACACCTGTGAATTTGCCTCTTAAATATATCAACCTAAAATTACTGTATCCCCCCCACACACACACACATTCACTCCCCATGTTATAGGAGGCTCTTTTTAAAATGTTATTTCTAATTCTGGCTATGTTCAGTTGGACCTAGTGACTTGAAACCCTGGTATTTTTCAGTAAATTCATTTTTATAATACAAGTTAAATATCACTGTGGTATACTGTGAGAACTCAGCTACTCTTCCTCCAGGATTGTTTATGGAGAGAATGTGTCACACTTGCTTGAAGTGGGCAGCATATGTTTTTTTCAAATTCAGGGTTATTTTAGCAGCAGCTAGGAGTGTCCTTTAAGCATCTACAGTTCTAGGATGAGGATGCCCAGGACCTTGGAAGCGATACATTTTCCATTAACTGATCATGCTGAGTGGGTGATTCTGTACTTGTGACTAAAAAAAAGTAATTTATCCAAGGTCAGTAAAGCCCACATATTGTGGATGGGATTTATGCAATTTATTTGTTACGTTAATTTATTCTCGTTCTGAAGAGCTGAGAGCAACATTTTTGCTTTGCAGCCGGCAGTGAGGGATTATATTCAGAATGAGTTTGAAAATGGTCCAGTGAGTCTGTAAAATGAGTTGGGATTTGCATGTGGGCTCTCTTTGTCCAAGTGCAATACTTGAGCAATAGCATCACACTGGCTCAAAGTCCTGGGTCATATTGGAATGAAAGGAAATACGAGATTGCTTGGTGTGGCTTCAGTTTGAGAAATTATATTTGTCCAAAACTGTGTGATTTTTTCCCCAGACAAGTTGAAGGAATGTCTATTCATTTGTTGATATAAAATGAATATTAATGAACACATTGTATGCTCAGCTTTGGGGACTCACACTTTTGTCCTTTCCTTTTGTCATCTCTTCAGAATAGAAAGCACACAATATTTGGGTGGCTTTGCTTTTTAAACAGATGTAATATTTTTTTGTTTTTCCATTATCCACAGATTCAAAACTACATCAACATAGTTCATAAAAATGAAATGGCCATTATGTTTTATCTTATGTTAGACTATTAGTCATCAAAAATCCTCAAGATGCTTGCAAATGACTAAGTTCTTAAATACATGAATGTTACATGCCAATTTATTTCTTACATATTAACTACTCTACGTGCCCTGGAACATTTTGGTTCTCCATTTTCTTGCTTAATCATCATTGATGGTGGCCATCATGCATTGATTGAGGCCAAGGTTCCCTCTAAGCCAGTGTTGGCGAACCTATGGCACGGGTGCCAAAGGTGGCACTCGGAGCCCTTTCTGCGGGCACCCGACATCACCCCTTCACAGTCACCTGTATTCAGGTTAAATGGCTGTATTGGCACTTTGCAAACAATTAGTGGTTTTTTTTAAACCGCAATTTGGGCACTCAGTCTCTAAAAGATTTGCCATCACTGCTCTAAGCAGTCTGGCTGAGCGTACCTTTGGCACTCTCTGTGCAGGGATTTTCTACCCCTGTGTACCTGAAGTGACTGCTTTTCTTTCGGTGGCAACGGAATTCATCGGGGGGGGAGGGGAGTTGCTCTCATGCGTGTGTCTATCACACATACATGTGGAAGAGAGCTCCTCACAGCAGGGATGAAAATTGGCAGGCATGTTGTTCAGGGCCTTTTACCACATCCACAGGGAGTGGAAATCTCCCATAATCTGTTTCCAGGTGGCTTTTCTGTATAAGCAAGTTGTGCCTTCTGGTTGTGCGAGCTCATGGAATGTGGACATTACCAGAAAAGCCCGGCCTAGTATGGTAGAGGGCTGGAGATCCAACTTCAAATCCAGCAGGATGTACTGTTGCCCGTTTGCCTAGTGTGCTCCCTCTTGATCTATTCTGAACTGTTTCCACAGGGTTGACTTTGCCATTTTCTGTCTCAACTATAAATTTCCCAAATAATCTCTTTTTTGTGTGTTGCTATCCAGCTGCCTTCACCTCCTACAGATGATGAGGGTGACTTTATTTTCATACATCATGAAGATGTGAGACTGTCTCAGAAAGCAGAAGAGGTTTACGTGCAGCTCATGAAGTTACTGGGGGATCAATATGAGGTAGGTCTGTCTGTGTGACAGAATAAGATTGTGTTCCTCCAGCAGAAGGGGCAAACTACTGTCCCATGGAAGTTTGACTATGGCCTGCTGGAGGCTTCTCCCCATGTGTGCCCGAGAGAGCTTCCAGTGGAAGGCAGCAGTGTGGATTTCCCTTGCCATTTCATCTCTCATTGGAGATGGCCAAGACCCAGTCTCCCATAACCAGATGACAATTCCAGAAGCTGCCTGGTCTCCATCTGGTCAACCTAACTCCTGAGGCACCATCTGAGTGCCATTTTTCTTCATTTCTCCGTGCTTGATGGAAGACAGGGGAAAGCCACCTAAACATCTCATCTAGTGCTCCAGGGAGGTTCCTGTGCCATCTTGGCACAAGGCAGAAGAAGTACGAGGCTGTTGCCACTCAGGTGCAGGCTTCATGAGTGCTTCTGCAGGTCTCACTCAAGCGATGGCTGCCATACTTATTCTGTGTCTCCCCAGTGAGAGGAGGAAGAAGGATGTGTGAGGACCTCTTTGGCAACTGTTGGCTACAGGAGCACTCCTGCAGCTGCCAGCTGAGGGAGGGTTGCGTGCTGTAAAACCAAGGATGCCATAGGTAGGCTATGATCACATCCCTTACCTCATCCAGCCTGAAGAGGACCTTGGGGGAAGAAAACTGCCCTTCCCTTTACAAGTTCTGGAGGACGCGAGAGCTCCCACTCTGCTGGGGGCAGCCCCTCAAAACATGGTAAAACTGCTTCTTGAGAGCACAAGGTGACACCACCTGAGAGCCATTTTTCTTCCTTTCTCTGGTGCCTGGTGAAAGTGAGGGGAAACAATGTCCGGAGAGGGGGGGGATGTCAGCATTTGGAAGGTGATCTCTGAAGATGCTGGCAGGGCTAAAACGGGGCAGAAGTGTAGGCATCGACACTGCCACCATCTGGCTTGGCTGTGCCCAACCATGCTATAGACAGGTCATTCAGTGAAGCTACCTATTACCTTTTAGTCAAAAATGTGGCTTATCTATTGCCTGCTGTACAGCAATCTCTCTTTTGCCTACTTTTAATTATTTCCTCCAAATACTGTATTGAGTTATTGGTCCGCTCCCATGTACCTGTATATTATTTTATTTGACTGTGCAAGTAAATGAGGTTAAAATTATTTTAAAATAAGTTGTTATTTTTAACCTTTATGGTTTGAACACTGGGAAACTTGGATGGTTTTAACATGGGAAAATGTGAGGGAGCATCCATAACTTATAAGACACCTCCCTCTGAAATCAATATTCAAAAGTAGTTTGTGGTTGACATTTTACTCTTCCTTTTTAATAGAAATGTGTGCAATATTCCAAACAGTTTACACATCTTGGAAATGTAGCTGAAACATCCCGGTAGGTTTATATTTTAAGATACCTTGTTGTTCCATTCATAAGACTTAATGCAAATTTTACTTGAGAAGGTTAGAAAAGGCTGCTCTACAGGTTAATACAAGGTATTCTATCTGAGAAATCAGATGTTCATATAGGTTTTTTTTAAACTTTGAAAGAAAATATATCCTTCATATGTCTTTTATGACACAAATCACAGTATATTGTGACGCATTTCCTCTCGTGTGAGAGGAAAGAGAGGATGTAACTTAAGATGTTACCCCACCTGTTCTTTGAAGCTTCTGTAAGGCCTTGCGTTTTGTATTCTGCTTTTAAAAATCCACTTCCAAGTTAATTAAAGTAACATTTCGATTGATTGATTGAACTGTTTAATCAAATGTTGCTCCTCTCATTAAAATGTTATTACACAGGCACAAATTACAGATTGCTTCTGTATTCATACAAGAAACTTCTTATTTTTAACTGGCACGTGGGAACAGAACATTGCCATATAATTGCCTGTGGATATTGAGCCACATGAACAATGGTCTGGTGTGGTTCAAGTATAAGGGATTCTGCTTTTTCTAAGAAGATGGTGCCTAAAATGCCCAGTATTCTAAGCCATATAGAATGGACATTAATCTAAACCTAGGTCTGTAACTGACTTCTGACAAGAGGTGGTAACACCAGTCTCAAATGAAGCCCAGTCTACTGCTATCTGTAAGTTTAGCAGTATAGTTGAGAACCTCTTGGTCATGGCTGGAGCTGATACGAGGCATGTCACTCTATGTTTTTGAATGTTGTTTCCCTGCACTCTATTTCAGGTTTGAAAAGCTGGCTCAGAACTGTAAACAAGATTTGGACATTTTGCGGCTTGCCCAGGCCCAAGGGCTCGATCCCCCAGGCCATCATTTTGAAGAGAGAACCTTTAGAATTGTAAGGTACAGGAAACTACAATTAGATTGATCAGACACAAGTAACAGTGAAAATGTTGTCACATGCTTGTTCCTACCCACAGAAGAACTTCCCAGAGCCTTTCTTGGCTCTTTGGAGTTAAGATGGAATGTCAAAGTTCTGAAATAGATTTTCCAAGTAGAACAGAACTCTTCCCGTTACCTCTTGGAACTATTTTGAGGTTCTGCTCTGCATTACAAGAAAATGTGGGGCTCCCAACAAAAGCAGCCATCCCAAGCATGCTTCTCCCCTCTTGCCACCCCCTCCCACCCCCAACCCCATTTCTTGTTGAAAATATGGAATGCGCTGGATGGCTGGAATGATTCTGGGGTTCTTTTTGTTTCTTTCGTAGGATATTTTCTGAACTCACTAGCAGTGAAATGCACCTCATCATTGTCAGAGGAATAAACCTTCCCGCTCCACCAGGTAGCTGGTCATGACCATGCAGCAGCATCTAAGAATGTTTTTCTTTTATTAGCTAGTGCTTTTGTAAAAGCAACACGGGATCTTTAAGATCTGCTGAGTGTATGTTTTCAAGATGATCCAAGGGTTCCAAGTTCAAACAAATAAAAGATAGGCTTGTTTTGATGCTCGTGTGTACAGAGTGTCAGGTACTCCTGCTGAGGGAGCCTGTAGGTGAGTGTGGCAGATATTTTTATGCTGATTTTCCGTCCCCCCTGGAGAAGACAATCGGCTCTAGAGGCCTTGTAGATAGTCAGACATGATGGGAGGAAGGATGCTCTGCCTTCTGCTACTGCAACCATATTAGGATGTTTTGCAATGGGAATTTGATCCATGAAGCAGTAAAAAAAATATTATTTTTTGCACCACGTATTGAGCAAAATGTCTGGTGCAGCTACTAACCTTGTTGATCCTCTTATTCCTTAAAATTTTATCAATCAATTTATTTTAGAGCAAAAGGAAGAACATCTCTAAATACCGGGTTAGTACCTACTTCCCTTGAGATCACCAGCAGTATGTATTTATAATTGAAAGTCACCATTGAGCAGGGCTGTGGAATATTTCAGGTAAAAGTAACCTGTGTTTTAATGTCACAACTTTCCTGATGCAATTGATTATTATTATTTTTTTACCCAGGTGTAGCACCAAATGATTTGGATGCATTTGTGAAGTTTGAATTTCATTACCCTAACTCAGTGAGTACACTCAGGGATTTTGGCTCTTCTCAATCTGTTTTGTTACATCCTCTGAAGCTGCTTCTGATTTATGGTGACCTTAGTCTAATGACCCCCAGAAGGTCTCATCATTAACAGCCATTTTCAGATGTTGCAAACTGAAGATCATGGCTTCCTTTGCTGAGTCAATCCATCTCGTGATAGGTCTTCCTCATTTTCCTACTGCCTTTTCCTTTTCCTTGCATTATTCTTATTCTTATTTATTATTTATTATTTATTATATTTATATACCGCCCCATCTTCCGAAATGGAACTCGGGGTGGTGAACACTAAAAAAAAGAATAAAAACAACAGCAAACGAGCATAAAATCTTCTGATGGTTTGTTTTTTCATGATAAGCCCAAAGTACAGTAATCTCAGGTAAGTCATTTAGCTTATAGTGAGAGTCCTGCCTTTTAGAGGGATAGAGGGATGCTCTTCTCCCTCTCACAAAATACCAGAACTAGGGGACATACACTCAAATTGAGGGCTGGGAGAATAAGAACAGACAAAAGAAAATATTTTTTTTTCACCCAGCACGTTGTTAGTCTGTGGAACTCTCTGCCACAGGATGTGGTGATGGCATCTGGCCTAGATGCCTGCAAAAGGGGATTGGACAGATTCCTGGAGGGAAAGTCCATCACAGGACTTTGGTGGAGATGTGTAATCTCCAGGCTTAAAATCGGGGTACTTCAAGGGCCAGATGCAGGGGAGTGGTATCAGGAGACAGATACCTAGTCTCGTGTGCTCCCAAACGCATCTGGTGGAGCCACTGTGAGATTCAGGAAGCTGGACTAGGTGGGCCTTTGGCCTGATCCAGCATGGCTCTTCTTATGTTCTGTTCTTGTGTTCTTACGTGATCTAGAACTGACTAGGTCTTCTTTCTGGCATTTCATATTAGCCATAAAGCTCTCCCCCAACACTATATTTTTGAATGATTATAGGCCCCATATAACTTGTCAAATGCTGCAATAATGTCTTAAAATATCTGTCCTTTCCAAATATTCAGTTGTTTATTGCCCGGTATGGGTAATTTTTCTAATTTTATATTTTAATAGCTAACTCCTGCTGCTTTGCCTTGGCCTTCTCCTTTTCCTGAAATAGATCAAGGAAAGATTGGATGACAGGCAGTGGTGGTGAGAAGAAAAGCCAGGGTTAATTAAACAAACAAGGTTTATGAGTGTTTTAAGCTTGGCCCTCTGAATATTTTGGATTACAGACCCCACTACCTTCTCATTGGCCTTTTTGGAAAAGTGCTGATGTTAATTATAGGTACAGCCTCTAAAAACCCCAGGCCTCTCTGCTCCTAGTTTATAGAGGGCCATTCCCAAATGCCCAAAGCACTTCTCATGGCCTTGATAATGCTTCTAACAATCTTGCCATGTAAGTGCATAATAATTAAAGACTGGGACAAAAGCCAGTTCACTTGCCTGAACTGCTTGCTGAGTTTATGGATGTCTCTCCTACATGGCTCATGTTCTTAATAATCCTTAGTGGCTTCCACTGAACGCTCACCTGGATTCTTGGAGAAAAATGTTTGAGGGTATTCATGAAACACCTTTCATTGTTCAGAACCAGGCCAGGCCTTGTTTTAAGGCCCACTGGAATTTGTCACACACACACACACAACTGATGATAGGGAATTAAGACAGTCAGAGCACCTCTTGTTCACATCCTGTTCCCACTGCTATGTACAGCTATCAGTTGTATGACTAAAACCATCAGTCACAGATGAAGTAATGTCTGAGTCACATTTTGGTGCTTCCTCTTCCTTGGATATTCTGAGGCATGCACTGGGGTTGATGCCAATTTTCCAGATTGTTGTATCCAAATAGCCATTGTGCCTAGGCCACATGTGACTGAGGGCCAGTTAATACATACATTACCTCAGGGCCAGTGCATACATAACTACTGTATTTATTGGGTTTAGTGACCACTTCACAGTATAACATGGTTGATGATATACAGTACATACATTTATTGTGACAACGTAGTTATGGAGGAGGGACACTATCCATCTGGGGAACAGTAGAAGGCTGGGTTTTGCATGAGGTTCCCCAGACTTGTTGCACCCCAACTTGTGGTCATGTGAAGAGAAGGTATTATGAGGAAATTATCAGCTAATACAGCCAGGATACAGAGAGATTTGGGGTAGGGGGGAAATGGGAATTTCAGGAGTGTAGGTGCTACAAGGCACTGAGAAAGGGGGACTAACAGAATGGGTTGAAAGGGAGAGTATAAAATATGGCCAAAGGCTTGCCTGTGGTTGAATAATGTAAAAGTGGTCCCCAGAGCAATTTAATGTTTTCACCCCCTGCTTCAGATGGATCCATATAATGGGCTTTATAGAAAGGAGGGCTGAGAATTCCACATTTCTCAGAGGGCCACTGGAGGCAACTAGAGTGGCAGTGGGTCCTTCAGAGGGAATGAACAGGAGGAGATAATACTAGGAGGTGGTATTTATGCTTCTTGACTTGCCTTATTTAAGGATGAAGCAGCAAATGGGGACAGCGCTGGCTCTGGAAGACACAATTCTTCTCTTCCTTTATAAACTAGGATATATTCTAGAAGCAGCTGCAGGAATTGGGTCACCCTGTCCTTGTTCAGTCCCCAGGGATCTTACCTACTGTGTTTGGGGGATAGAAACTAATTTATTTTGTTGTAATGATTTGACTGCTACAAAGAATAGTCATGGTGTGAAAGCTAAATAATCTCTTTGGAGCATTTTTGGGCTGTAAAGTTCTCTACTCTTTTCCTTCTTAAGGAAGGCAGTTAAAAGATACTGGGGTGAAATATATCACCTCTTGTTATTTATCAAAGGGCCCTTCTGTGTGTCACTTGGGTCTGGCTTCTTTTTTTAAACATCCCTCAGGCAGCTTTTGTTTCTATTCCAAACATTTATATCATGTTGTACATTTTTATTCTCTCGGTATGGGTCACTTTTCTGACAAAAAGCAAATCAAATTCATGCAAAATTTTAATTATATGCTGCTGCAGGCATTTTAAGCTAATATTTTTGCATGTTTACTTTTCTTATAACAGGAACAAGCCCAGAAAAGTAAAACATCTGTGATTAAAAACACCAACTGTCCAGGTGTGTGTGTATATGTGTTTCTTTCCATGGGGTTGTGGGGGTTTCCTGCTGAATCTTCATTTCGGAAGTAGACTGGAAAGGATACATCATAGCGAAAGAACAGAAATGAATGATTCTTTTGGAACAATATTTATTTATTTAAATTTATTTATTTAAAATATTTCTATCCCAACTTTTTTCCTGAAAGGACTCAAGGAAAGTTCCTTTCAGGGAGGGAATTCCCAGTTGTGGGTTTCTTAACAGAGTGAATTCTGTATATTAACTGGTGAAGATGTCTTGCCTTGAGTCAGACCATTGGTTTGGTAACTGTTTTTTATTTGCTTTGCCTATGATTCTCCAAAGTGGCTACCAGTCATAGATATCTACTGTCTTGCTACCTCATATAAGGGCCAGATTAAGATGTGCCAAAGCTTTTGAACTATGTCATATTTAAGAGGTGCTATAGCATAATCAGTAAATATGTGTTGTATAAAACTTGAAATTTAGTAATACATAAAAGCCCAGTATAGGATACAATTCTGACATAGATTTTAATTTGGGACCCTGAAGTGCTGATTACTGAGAAATCTAGAAGTTGAGTCATGGCAACTGGACTTCTTTTCTTGAGATCGAAACGCTTTCCTACTCATCCAAGCAGCCTCATCAAAACTCTCCAGAAAAGCCCAGTTGCCAAAACCTCACCTGGATGACTGAGAATCTTCATTCAGCACTACCTGAGATTTTTTTTCCACCTGGAGTGAATAAGGGCTTGAACCTACAGCTTTTATATACAGGAAGGCATGTGCTGTGGCGACTTAGGCCAGGCCTGAACCGTCAAGACAATGTGCCTTCTGATTTTCACCTCGGGTGTGTGGGGCTCTCTCCTGTGAACTAGCCACTCCCCCCCCCACCCGCAGATTCCATGGCAGCCACAATAAAAGCAGCCACGATGGGTGCCTAGGGCGGGAAAATTCCTGCACAAAGGGCACCAGAGTCGTGTATGGCCGCTCACTAAGAGGAAACCTTGGTTTCAGGACTTAGCAACTTGGTCTTCTGTCTCTTCCATCATACTTTTGGTGTGTGTGTGTGTGTGTGTTGTGTCATTACAGTGTGTGTGTGTGTTGTGTCATTACAGTCAAAACTCCCATGCCCATGGAGTTTTCTTGGCAGGAATACTAGAGTGGTTTGCCAGTTCCTACTCCAGACGCCTACAGCACCTGGTATTCCTTGGTGGTCTCCCATCCAAGTACTGACCAGGGCCGACCCTGCTTAGCTTCCAAAATCAGGCGAGATCAGATGTCCTTAGCGCATCTAGGCATACCATCAATTAATCAAAGCATTACAGGCAAAACCTGTTCCTTCTGCCTTTGGAAAAGCCCATGGTGCAAATGGTTGGGTAGTTTCTGAGCTAACCTGAGGAGTTATTACTGGATACAAAGGAATTTAAAATTTTGCAAGTACAAGAACTGTCCAGTCATATATTGCACAAACAAAAGGAAGAACAAGATTCCTCCTTTCGTTTCCCCAAGTGCAACTTTCTCCTTCTCCCCCAACCTAGACCCCAGTTTTTAATATTTGAAAGAAAACATGAATGGAAAAACTTTTTTGATCCTGCACCACAAACTGGGGATCTAAGCCACTGATTCAGTTGTCATATATAAGACTGTGGTCTGTTGAATTCTTATTTGTTGTCTCCGAGTCTATCCCTACATACCAAAAATGATTTATTAGACAGCCATTAACCAGAATGAGGAGTCTTGGTTTGTTGTTGGTTTATAACCTTTACGTTGTTTAATCTGATAATCTGTTCTTGTATCAAAGCACAGAATTGTGTGTTTTCCCTGAACTTGTTTTATCCCTTCTACCCCCAAACAGTTGGGGAAGAGATACATAGACCACAAATCTGAAACACAAACTAGTTTGTTGATTTGCCAGATAATTCAGTTCTAGCATACACTGTCTCTCTCAGGGCTTCAATATGTGTTTGTCTTTTTTTTTTAATGTTTCATCAGCTCTTTGCAGATTTTTTTAAAAATGTATTTAAAATTCCTTTTGCTTTTGCAAGCTCAGCAGAAGGTGGAATAGATGAAAGAAATGGAAATTAAACAGCTGATAGATCTTAGAATCATGGAGTAGTAAGAAGGGGCCTATATGGCCATCAAGTCCAAGTCCTCCGTCCATCCCTTGGAATTCAAATCCAAGTATGACAGATGAATATCTATTTTTTTTCCTTGAATGCCTCCAGTGTTGGCGCACTTAACATTTCCAAAGCTAACTGGTTCCATTCTCATACTAACGGTTAAGAGGTCATTCTGCTTAAACCCGTCTTTCTGTAATTCAAGCCCATTATTCCATGTCTTGCACTCATGGATGATCAAGAACAGATCCTGCCCCTCCTCTCTACGAGAGTCTTTCAAGTACTTGAAGAATGCTCTCCCATTTCCCCCTCAGTCTTCTTTGCTGAGGGTCTAGGCACGCCCAGACCCTTCAGTCTTCCTCATAAGAGTCTGGTTTCCAATCTCCTGACCATCCTCACTGCCTTCCTCTGAACTTGCTCCGATTTGTCAGCATCCTTCTTGAAGTGCAGTGTCCGGGGGGGGGGGTACAGACCTCAAGATGAGGCCTACCGGTGCCGAATAGAAGAGGACTAGTACTTCATAGGATTTGAAGACTATGCTTCTGTTAAGGAAGCCCAAAAATAGCATTTTCCGCTGTTACAACCACAAAGTATTATAGACTTGTAGTCTATAATAATTCCTTCTCACATGAGCTAAGTCTCACACATCTCATCACTGTGCATTTATCCCCCCCCCCCGGTGTTGAACTTAGCCCTTCGCCCTGTTCGATTTCATTCTGTTGTGTTCAGCTCAGTGCTCCAGCATATCAAGATCTTTTTGAGTTTTGTTTCTTTTTCCCCAGGATATTAACTATTCCAGACTTGATGACACATTCTCCGCATCCCTTCCTTCATGTCACTCATAAAAACATTGAAAAGCATCCGGGCCAGGACTGAGCCTTATGGCACCTCACTTGTTACCTCCTTCCAGTGTGAGAAGGAGCCACTGATAAGCGCTCTGAGTATATTGTAACCAACTGTGCACCCACCTGAGAGTTGTTCTATCCCACCCACACCTAGTTAGCTTGCTAATCGGAATATAATGAAGCACTCTGCCAAAGGCTTTCTCGAAGTGAAGATATATCGACTACATTCCTACCATGTAACAAGGAGGTTAACCGATCAAGAAATGAGATGATAGTCTGGTGGCATTTGTTCTGGACATAGTAATGATTGCAAAAGTTTCACTGTACACATATAATGGTCTTATTGGGATCATAGCTCATCTGATTTACTTTTAGGACTTGGTAGTTTGATCATATATAACTACAGTACTTTGTTTTAGTGCATAGCATTTTTCCTGCATAGTGTAATAAATAAGATCGTTAATTGCTTGCAGTTAAAGACAAGGGATTGCTTGGTGTTCTAAGGCACTCTGAAGTGCATTATTCACTTTAAATTTTTGGTGCTGAGTACAGGGAGAGTGCATTTAAGAGCTTAGGCTAATAGAACAAATTCATCCTTATAAATTAAAGAATTAACATTTGCAAAAGATTCAATCTGTATAAATCTAATCTGTATAAAACTAGGCAAACTGAAACTATCTTTATGAGGGGCCAGGCACATGTTCTGCTTAATTCTATACCTTTTCTATGCACTCTCAAATGCTACATACACCTTCTGTACCTTTGCATGCATTTCCAGAATATGATCAGCTATTTAAACTGAACATTAACCGAAACCACAGAGGATTCAGAAGAGCAATTCAAGCCAAAGGAATTAAATTTGAAGTATTCCACAAAGGGTAAGTAAGTGCATAGCAATTCATTGCCCCCCCCCCCCCGAATAGAAGCAGTACCTTATGCTTCCTGTCTAAGAATTCCATGTTTGAAGAAGAGAGATATTCTGCATTGATGCCATTCATATAGAAGCTAAAAGCTATGATTAACTCAGTTTTATAAATTTGGTTATGGGGGTTTCATTACTTTTTTTTTTTTGAGGGTGCACAGTTTGGGATTGTTTTGCTATAGGACTGAAGTAATAATCAGCAATCTCATCTTAAGTGCTTTAGGAAAAGAAGTCTTCACAGAAATGAACCATGCTATAACCATTTTTTAATTTAGTATCAGTGTTTCAAGTTCAGTCATATACACAGTAGTACTGGTGTTGAGTGGTATTGATTGCCTCACAGATTTTGATTTAACATAAAAGCATTTCCTGTAGAAATGCCCATAGAGCTTTCAAAGCGAGTCTTTGAGAATTGTGAGCACATGTCTGTGTATGCAGGAGAGCACACAGATAAAATACAAGGCTGCCATATTCTGGACTACCTGGTGGATAAAAACTTTTATGTTGTTTGTAGTTTGCTAGCTTCAGTGTAGAGTGCAAAATTCTTCTTACCGGGTATACCACTTCTATTCACAAGATAGCTCCAGGACCCAAGGAACTTATGCTGCTGCTGCTGCTACCACTGGCCCATAGCATGGCAGGACCTAAAAGATTGTAGAACCACCACCATCACACCCACATATGTATTTCTTACTGGTGATGCTTTCATCTTTCTGATGAAGTGCCACAGGGATACAGATAATAACCTTGGAGGCAGGTTGTCATTATTTTTACCCAAATCTTACAATGACCACCAATGGGGCAGATTCCATTAAGTGGGGAAAGACAGTTGTAATGTATTCCTTAGTGTTATGCTGACCAGCACTAGAGCTGCCAATTGAAAGGAAGCCCTCCTTTGGTTAAAAGAGTTAGCTAAATAAGTGAACATGTATTATTATGGTAAAGCACAGAGAGTTCTTAGTAGCTGTTTTAAGATTTTTTTCAGTACAGCATTAGTGCAGTAATAGATACATCTTCATAGTTTACTGAATATTGCTCAGCACAATTGCTGAGGAGTGGGAAATGGGGCAAAGAATTACACTAATTTAACTCACTGGGTGGAGATGGGGATATGTTCAGATTTTCTGTGACTGAAATGGTTACCTTCAGCATAACATTCTGTGTTTCACGTATCTTTTGTACTTTCTCCTCTGTGTAGCCTAAGGAACTCCACCCCAAAACAAGATCTGGTGTGTCTCTGTGGACAAAATATTTTCTGCAGTTCTCTCTGCATGGAGGACAAAGAGAATGGCAATTAATGGGAGGGTTCCTATTGTTCGCCTTCATGTATAGAGCGAGGGTTTTATGCCCTTTTAAAAGGCTAGGAGCTAAAATCAAATCCTTCTCTGTCTTCACGCGTGAAGGGAAAAGAGACCAAAAGAGTGACGGTCAGCACAGGAGCCTCTTATAAAATAGAGAACAAAATGTGAGGGAGGAAAACTCTCAGCTGGGCTGGAAAGGATTTGTTGAGCTCACCTGTCCCCTCACTGGGAAAAAGGTGGCCTAGAAATGAGAATATAATTCTCAGCAACTGTCTTCCTGGTGGGCATTAGGAGAAAATGCCATGGTGTGCCTTATGTAAGCTCTATATCAGTTGACCCTTTCTTGAAAGTGGAGCATACAGAAAGCATAGCAGTATTGCTTTGTCTACAGTTTTTATTTGAATGGCCAGGAATATATGTATCAAACTATATTCTGCAATGTCACTATTTCCAGATTGAATGGTAATCTGTAACTGTTTGTTCTTCAGTGTTGACAAACTAACAGGTCTACTTCAGCCAGCACTTTTTACACACAAGTTCATTCCGTGAAATGCAATTCTCACTCTCAAAATTTGTCCAGTCCCTGCATGACAGTATGCAAGATGTATGTGTGTCGGGACTGTATATTATTCATTGGATAACAGTTTCCACCCCTTGCTCTTATAATCTGGAACTCTTATTTTTCCTTCCATAAAGGGGATTTTGTTACAGTAGTTATACAATATACAGTAGTTATATTGAAAAAAGCACTTGGTCATCTACCCTTGGATTCCCTGAAAAACCTAATCAGGAAGCATTTCTCTTTTACATCCATAATGCCTGTCAAGTTCGTTTACTGTTTTCCAGAGTGTGTTTAATAGAAACATCTAATTCTTCTTGTGATGACTGCTCCTCTCCAGGTCCTTCTTCAGGAGTGATAAACAAGTAGGAACAGCACATTTAAAACTGGACAAACTGGAATCTCAGTGTGAAATTAGAGAAATAATTGAGGTATTGTGTCTGTTTTGTTATTGATGTAAGCTGTAGTAGTATAAAGCCCCCCCCCCCCACTTTCCGCATACCTATGCCTCATTTTAAATGAGCATATGCTGTGGTGGTTCTTCCAGGGCCATTGCTGACACAACTTTTCCCCCTTCCTATGGTACATTATTATGTGCCTGCTCTATGCTTACTGACTACAAACCTAAACAAAGATATTCAGCCCTGCAAACCTTTTGTTGAAGCGTAAACTTGTAATAGTACACCTACTTGGGGGGTTTGCTGCTTAAGAAAAGTGTAAACTCCTCCTGAATGTTCAGTGCCAATGTTTTGTCTGCTTGTGTTTAGGTTTTGGATAGCCGGAAGCCAACTGGGGGGAAGCTAGAAGTAAAAGTGAGACTCAGGGAGCCACTTAGTGGGCAAGATCTTCAAACAATTACAGAGAACTGGCTGGTCCTTGAACACTAGTTCCCCCTATGGTAAGGATACCTATCTTTGCTATGTGTCCTATACGAGAGAGAGAGAGAGAGAGAGAGAGAGACGTTTCCTAGATTTGCTTTTTTGAAAAATCAAGCAGGCTTGTTACAAAACAGTTGTATTTTGCTTGTACCAGAACAAATTCTTAAACCGGCTGGCAAGACTAAAACCAATCCCTTCTTGAACAAACTGTCAAGCTACAGAAGTGTATCATCATAAACAAATAATAATAATATCTCAGGCTTAGGAAGAAATCCTTTCTGAGTGTTCCTGTACTGCCTTCCTTCAACATGCCCAACATGTCTCTTATATCAAGGGACTTTTAAAAACTGCACTTTAAAAAAAAAGACTGTAAATCGTACATTTGAGAACACATTACTGAGATAGCATATTTTTACAATGCATACAGACTTTCATTGGTATCTGCCTAATATTGCTGTGCTATTCTTAGTTCTCTCTCTAAACCTATACTAAATTTTGCCTCCCTTCACTACAGATCCAGTAACGCTAGAAGCTGCAGAACGGACTTTGTACACATAGAACTTCTGCTAGCACCAAAGATGTTCAATGAATGCACTACTGAACATAACATCTTTATTTTCATAACTATCATATAGTATGCGTTGGTAAGCTTTGTAAGTCTACTACTAGGAATGAAGGTACTGAGTCAGAGATAGGTCAAACCATCGTAAGCCTTGCTAAGACTAATATTGTTGGTACTACATGAATGTTACCTGCTAACTAACTGCTGACGTGCAAAGAAATTGCATGTTTGCAGGGGTTGGCATTTTATTTCTTTTAATTGATAGCAGTTTACTAAGATGTGATGCAGCAGTGGATGTTGATCATGTAACTTGAAAATAAGATTGTGTTGTTTCCCAGCTATGGAATAAACTCTGTTCTTTCATACAACGGACTTCCGTTACACACCTGTTATGATAAACAGCATGTATAGCTTTTCACACTTCCTGAAACAAAGGATTTTATAAGCTAATTTGTTGCATAGCTCTTTTGTATGAGAACACTCACTCATTACAGCCATTTTCAGCCTCTTTTTGGCCATGTCCATAAACACAATATGAAAGAAATATATTGGACCCCCCAATGAGAATGGACTCTCTAGAATATTCGCATGGTCCTTTAAAGGGGCCTCATATCATACACTGTTTTTAAAACCTTTTTTTCTTTAACTGGCTTTTGTTCTTGTGTGTCTTTTATTTTTTTACAACTGAGGCAGACTTACAATTTTACTGTTTGATGGCTTCCAGAATCATACAATCTAGGATTTTATTTGGACAAGCTAGAAAATACTTAACAAACTGCCTGAAAGCAACACACTTTTACCCGTTTTTCTATAATTGCTTGGCTTTCCTTCCATTTTACTGTCTACATCAGGGAGTTGCAAGAGATTTCCACGGTACTTGTGTAACTTCATATTGTTAAGTCTGCCATGCAGGCAGCATTTGTTTCTGCCTTAAGTGGATGGAGACAATAAAGTATTCAGTATTTAATTTTAATAAATTTTAATATACAAAACTACATGTTGAAAATAAAAATATAATATGCAGTCTTTTGCAGTGTTAACTGAATTTTAAAAGTACATTTTTTTCTTTAAACAAGTACTCATTTCTTAACAATATGGTAATCTTAAGGTCATTTTAAAGGCTATGGTTGAAGCAAACCAGTCACTCAATAGCATTTTGCACAAACATAACTCCCCCCCCCAAAAAAAAAATATCTGCAGGGAAAGGTGGAATAAAAATCCAGTCAGCTCCCCCTCTCCTCCCTGCATCAGTAATTTTAATGCAACATAGTAATTGAAAACATTTCTTCTATGGTGAAACTGGGATGCATTCACTTGAAGTAGGATTCTGCTGCAGCTAAGAAGCAGGTTCCAACAGAGGTGGGCATAGTACCGCCAATGAAACTGTGTGGTGTCACGGAAGGAAGCCAGTCTGAGAAGCAACTTGAACTTATATGCAGGAGAAACAAAGAACAGGAAATGCAAACCATTTTAAACTGCTCAGAAAAGTCCTTGTGCAGAAGATTTCACGGGTGCTTATTCATGCCTGCCCCATCTCTCGTGGCAGAAGATTGAGCACCTTTTACAGGCTCAGCATGGCATAAGAGCTGCTTCCAGACTAGGTAGACGGTCACTGGTTCATTTTCCAGTTTTAAATTAGATTTACCCTTGCTTGGGCTTTAAGATGGGACTGAAGTCTAACACCCTTGTTTACCCCAGACTTGAATTGGAGGTTACCATATGTTATGTTAGGAGAATCTTTCCTAATCTCAGACAAGCAATTAACAGCTAGCTCAAAAATGAACTCTATATAGTGTCAACTATATACGTTCCTACCTATATATAAAAGCAAATTATCATAGCTGTCATTGCTTTAAAAATACTATTATTTCAACATCCACCACAATTGCTGCCTACCCTTTCCTTTAAACGCCTAGATACCCTTGCATTAGGCCTGTGGGTTTTTTTTTTTAAATGACTCCTGCCACATGGGTGGCAGCCTCTATACAAGGCAGCAGTCCACATCTGCTGAAAGGCTAAATCTGCCCTCTTGCCCTTTGGAGAGCGTTTCCTGCTGGTTACTGGTTTCTTAGGGCTGGACCATAGCCTTAATAGGAATATGTTCAGAGTCTTTCGCTTGCTCTCATTGCCAGCTTCATATGCTGTCGCAAGAAGATTTCATTCTTGCCGTTCCATCCAGGGGTGTCTTTAGGAGAGGCAGAGAGCACAAGCGTTCCAGCCTCAAGGGAAAGCGCAACATGCAACTGCAGCCAAAACTGTTAATAGTTCTCAAGTCTAGCTTAAAGTGGTGCTGCTACTGTAAAGTGTTACATAAGTGCAGGCCTAAGGGAAGGGATGGTGTCACGTTGAGTGCACACTGATCAGGAAAACCAGGAAAGAAGATTCCCCTTTAAAAAAAGGAAAAAAAGCAGGACCAGCTCTACAGAGAACAGCTAAGCCATGTAGCTGCTCCTTAAGGCTAACGAGTCTCAGGCCTGTGACATTTCCCCACCCACTCAAAATTCATTGAGGGAAACAAAATTTAGAATGCCAGACGGTTGCCAAGTTATCAGTCTGAAGGGGTCAGTTTCACATATAAAGAAAAAGTCAGGTACAACTATCCTATTTATACACAGAGAATTGCAAGCTTCATTTACATACAGTCTTTAAAGAGAGGGCTGCTTTGTTTGGGACAGATGTAAAATGGACCCTCAGTCATGCTGCTTTCTTTTTATACATCTTTGTAGACTATCCTGCCACATCTTGGAGGTACTTTGACCAATAATCTGGCCAGAATAATGTAAACGATACTTTCTACGTGTCTAGAGAAATTAACCATAAACGGCAGTATAATGAGGTCAGAATGGAGATCTTGATTGTTTCTTCATAATAAGTTCATCTAAACACACTAAACATTGACACTGTTTTCTTTTATTTACTCCCCAGTGATCTCTGCACCCGTTTGAGCATTGAATACATGACTGCACTTGTCTTAAAACATGACCATTGTTTCTAATCTGTAACAGAAGTGCATTAGCTGCAAAGATAGCATAGCCATTTTGTAGTATAGAAGCTGCCCTGATCCTGTTTGTTGACAAATGCATAGACAATTCAGAATTATGGAATAACTGTTTTCAACCCCGTCCCACCCCTCGTAATAGTGTTAACAAAAAGCTTAATTTTCCAGTTTTAAAGTGCAAATGATTCAGATACAACTGCTGCTGGAACAGGTCTGAACAGAAAATGAAGTCCTCTTATGAGATGTTTTCCAGAATATAAAATATAAGCTCCATTATCACTGGGCCCTCACTCAGCTGACATGCCCCTCCATGAATTACTGGAACTAAGGCACTGTCCAGGTCATTCATGTACTGAGTAGGCAGGGGCTGGCCGTTGCTCCCAGCTTGGTAGCCAACCTACAAAAAAAAGGCACAACAATGACAATAGTTTAAACTTTGCTTTGAAACAAGATGCACAAGAATCTGTAGTTATATTCCTTCACAGGAAAAAAAAACTAAATTGAGGAAACTAGGGCATAATCATGCAACATAAATTTGATAACAGATGTGGAAGTTGGAAGGAGCTAATTATGCAATTTACATATTTCCAAATTGAGGAAGCAGCAGTCGCCTGGGAAACAAGCCCCCCCCCATTTCTGAAATTGGCCCATGATACAAATATCATGGATACAGAAAATTAAGGGATGTGGACATACTGAGTTGCTGAAGTTCTGCTAAAGACATTACCTGACGATCTTTCAGCCTCAACCAATTTCAGCAAACACTTGTGCCTTCTAGTATGCTCTCCATCACATAAACAAACACTGATTGCAAGATCAATTCCATGACCAAGTGTGAAGGAGAACATACCAGAGCAGAAAAAATACTGTGTGTTTGCATTTGTATGTACATAAAACCTGAATAGGATGGGCATAATATTCCCGTTTATATTTTGGAACAACACTCAGAAATGCCAATCAAAGCAAACTGAATAACCACCTAGTGAAATATAAAAGACCTCTTAACACTGGAGAGAAAACACTAACCAAAGGCAGGAAGCCTCACATTACTTCTAGACAGAGATAAAATTCTGACTTTGAGCTTCTCAGCAGTCATAAGAAAAGGCCTATACCACTCCCAGGAAGAATATTTCAGTTCTAGATTATGACATTAAATATCAATAAAAACAGATATGCATACTTAATTAACTGACTGTGGTTCATATAACATTTTTTAAAGAAAGCATGCAAAGTTTCAGAAATTATAGACCAATTTTGTTACATTTAGGTATATACCATACAAAAGATGGGTGAATAGCTCAATGGTTTACGTATCTAACTGTGAAGCCAGATTCCCCCACTGTGTCTTCAAAGAGAACAGCCAGCCTGCATAGACTTGGGCAAGCAGGAGAGTCTTGTGGTGCCTCCCGAAAAAGAATGGTAAAGCACTTCTGAGTATGCTCTACCTAGAAAACCCTGCCAAAGGGTTGCTGTAAGTTAGAATCGACTTAACAGCAGTTGTTACGATTTATTCGACCATACTTCCTATACTGTACTGCCCACCCCAGCAGGCCTGAGGGTTGGGGGAGTTTTAGTGCTTATCTGAACTTTTTTGAAGTACACAATTTGGATTGAAAAGTTAGCAATTATTCATTTAAAGTGTTGTTCGCGCCAGTGAATGTTTCCATAGTGAAATGAAGCCTCAAATACAGATGGAAAAACAATTTGCAACAAGTGGTTACAAGGTGAAATTATACCCGTAGACTTGACCGTACACTCTAGATCAGTGTTGGTGAACCTATGGAACGGGTGCCAAAGGTGGCACTTGGAGCCCTTTCTGTTGGCACCCGACATCGCCCCTTCACAGCCGCCTCTATTCAGGTTAAATTGCTGTATTGGCACTTGGCGAAAAATTAGTGGGTTTTGAATCACAGTTTGGGCACTCGACCTCTAAAAGGTTTGCCATCACTGCTTTAGATGTTAGAGCTTTCCTTGCTAAGCATAAATACCTACAGAAGAGTCTGTTATAACTACTTGCAGAGATCAAGGACACTACTTCCTGTGATCAGAAGCTGTGGTCAGGGCAAAGGCTTCTTGACACAGGAGCTCTGTAGTAAGCACATCCATCTATAAGTGCTTACAGCCTTTGCAGATCTTGGTGTGCATAGAGTGGTCTGACTGATTTAGCGCTAATGCCTGGGTAGGGCTCTAAACAGTACTTAAACCCGTTGCTGATTATAATTATGGAAGTGGCTCTAGCCACACACAAAAGCCCTATGAAAGGCTTCGCTGGGGAAGTGCAGAGGTGATACACGGAACCCCTTGCACTTATCTCAACTCTTGAGCCTCCATTAGATCCCAATGCCTTGTATGAAAAGAAAGGACTTTGATTCAACCCATATACTGTAGATCTAAAGCTATGTCCACACTATGTTAATTTTATTTACTCCAAAATAAAAGGAATAGAAGAAGCCCTTCATGCTACTTTCATTTTCTCTAACCAGTGACACAGAAGTACTAAGAGATTCCCCAACAAGTTTATTTTAAAGAGACTTACTTGATCAGCATCAAGTGTAACACGCAGACCCAATTTGGTCATCCCGTCTTCCTTCAGCAGCTTAAGGTGAGGACACAAGGCTAGGCAGAAGGCCTTAGCCACATTTTCAGTCAGTCTGCTGTGATCTGCTGGATCACTGAGGCCACTATGTTGGTCATCGTTTTCCAGAAAGAAAACCTGAAGGAAGAGGAGAAGGAGGGAGGAGACATGTGTTCTGAAATCAGCCCCAATAAATATACAGCCATGAACATTTTGCGATATACAGCATGACTGCAGGAACTTCAGAATGCTGAGGGATAGGCAACATTCCTAATCATTTCATTCTGAATATTTAGAAAATAGTGTTCTTACACAAGATATTCCTCACAATCAGAACTAAAAGTCCACAATCCTGTTGTGCAGTTACACTGGCCTAAGGGAAATAGCATAAACTGCAGAGGCAAATGGCTGCTAATGAACAAGCCCTCGGTTGGATTTCTGGTTGTGCATTGGGACAATGAATTGGTGTATAACAAGAAATGGAAGTGGAGAGTAACTGAGTGATAGCAACATGGCAATGTGAATTCTACCATTTCCTTTTCACTGGCCTAACAATGCAATACAACACAATTTTGGCTGGAGTTTTTTTTTTTTTTAAATCTCACTGCATCTGCCTATGTAGTGAGTATCACAAAGGCAGAGAAAGAACAGCCAGAATAATTAGTGCAAGTTGATAGTCAATAATCATATCAGGATAAATAGGAATGTTTCTAACTGATAACGTGGTGCAAGTTAGTGCCACCTTTTCCCCCCTACATCAAGCTTTTGTAGCTAAGGGAAGCCTTTCTCCCTTTGATCAGTAAAATAGATGAATACTATTAAAATTACTTTAACCTATAAAATATTTTTGTTTCCTCACCTCTGTCCACCTTATGACCTTCCCATTTGCTTTATATTCTGAGCCATGAAATATCTTCACACTTGTGATAGATTCCATAGATTTCCCATCAATAGGGCTTACAACACTTTAAAAAAAGGGAAGAAATGAGGAGTTACCAGGCAGAATATTTCCTTAAATTTGGTGCAACTTTGGCTAGCTGGGAATATAGCTGTCAGAGGGAAATATGAAATACCCCAATCAAAATGCATTCATCTAATGGTACCCTCTTCCCCCCCCCCCCACGCCATATACCATTAAGAACTTAAATTGGCTATGCATAGAGAAAAACATTTTCAGACACTGAAGTGATATCAGATGAAAGCACATGCTTTCAAAAATATGCCTTTCCATGATACACATAACCCCTGTTTCCCAAGGGAGAGGGACCGGGGTGAAAGCAAAACCTGTAAAGGATAATATGTTTGTGTCAATGGAATCCAGAAGCAGTCACAGACTCCAGAAGGTATTTTTTACATTGGTTCTTTCCAGCTGCAAGTTGGGCACAGCTGCTTATAAATTTTAGGATGAAGTTGCTATAGCCACTAAACTTAGGACCTGGCTACCTAAAGGACCGCCTTCTTCCATATGAGCCTGCCCGTACTTTAAGATCAGGCCAGGGGGCCCTGCTGAAGGTGCCATCCCTCAAAGAGATAAGGGGGTAGCATGTTGAAGCAGGGCCTTCTCGGTGGTTGCTCCCCAACTCTGGAATGCCCTCCCTATGGAGATCCGCCTGGCGCCAACACTTTTGGCTTTTTGGCGCCAGGCAAAGACCTTCCTGTTTGGCCAGCATTTTAAGTAGATTACTCAGTTGGACACATGAGCAGCAGAGTTGTATAATCTATAATTGGTACTGTATATTGTTTTAATTGTATTGTATTTTATAGTTTTAATAATTTTATTGTTTTATAGTTATAAATACATGTATGCCGCCCAGAGACCTCTTGGTAGTGGGGCGGCTAAAAAATCTTGTAAATAAATAAATAAATAAATAAAATAAACAAAGATTCAAAATTTAACTTAAAGCTCCAAAGTATTTCCATGGCTGTAAATAATATTGCTATGCGAATTAGTTTTCCTATTATTTCAAGTGACACCCCATACAGGAATGCATCAAATGAAATACTCTGGTTCACATACAGCTTTGTGCAGAGTAGTTCTCTGTCTCTGCTCTCACATATACCATGTCAAAGATTGGAAGCACCAGTTTTGGCAGTAGACTCCACAGAATGTACTTAGGGCACCTGTGCATTCATCCTACAAATATGGTGTGCACACAGTCCCCTACACCAAAGGGATATTCATTTGGAAACACCTGTCTAATTAAGTTCTCAGCTGCAGCTTGCTTCCTGTGAGATTAACTTTCAAGCAGCTGTTCTCATGTAAGACTAATCCATTCAAGTGCAACGTGATAGAGGAAAAATAGGATGCTCCTGACGCATACGAATCAGGCACCCAGTTTTAACAGCAGACTTTAATAAGCACATCTGGAGGGCTGTGTTAGCCAGTATCCTTGCCTATTCAGGATCACTTGCTTCTGGGAATTCTAACATGCAGTCAAGAGGCGGTCAGATGAACCTATTCCTTCCTCTATCAAAATAAGAACATAAGAAGAGCCACGCTAGATCAGGCCAACGGCCCATCTAGTCCAGCTTCCTGTATCTCACAGTGGCTCCACCAGATGTTTGGGAGCGCATGTGACTAGATATCTGTCTTCTGATACCACTCTCCTGCATCTGGTCCTTGAAGTACCCTGGTTTTAAGCCTGGAGATTACACATCTCCATCATGGTTTGTAACCTGTGATGGATTTTTCCTCCAGGAATCTGTCCAATCCTCTTTTGAAGGCATCCAAGCCAGATGTCATCACCATATCCTGTGACAGGGAGTTCTACAGGCTAACAAAGGATGAGCTAATCAAAAAGATGTCACATGGATATTGCTAGGTGTACCCCTTGTTGAAGTTTTTGTCATCCTCCACCCACTGAATGTACACGTGCTCTTGAGGTTCTTCGGCATCCACTTTACCACAAACAATAGTGAAGTCTTTCATCTCCCTCAAAGCCTGTCTCAGAGACTCCATGTTTTCAGCGGTTATTTGGACCATGACACCATCTAGGTAAGATAAGACATAGTTGCTTAAAAAATAGTTGCTTAAAAAATGGCCTTGCATGGCTAAGTCAAGAGAGAAAATGTATAGTACAATGATTAACAACAAGTATTAGATGGGATTAACATTTCAAGCATCTAAGTTTCAAACAAGTTTTGGTCAAATATTTAGTACAGAGTTGTTATCATGACCTCTGGATTTTTCACTGGCTTAAGGGGCCAATTATGGACTGCCTGAACTACAGGAAATGCATATCACAAACTCAAGTCATAAAATATGTGGACTTGGCCACTGCACCACGGCTCTGTACACAAATAGCCTCTATACCAGCAAGCAATCCAGAGCAACCCAAAGCATGGATGGGAACAGGAGAATCATAACCTTCTCATACTTCTTCCTGTCCATGCAAAGCTTACACAAACTTTCCCCTGTGAATGTGCACACAGTTACAGAGAAAAAGACTGAATTATGATATGTGCCAGTACCTGTACCATAAACGTGATGGGTGTGTGCATCTTTTGCATAGTCACCCTTTAATTTGTGACCTCTTCCCATGTTCCCTCATTCACACTTCATAGACAAAAGCCAGCATCCTATTGAAAATTACTGTGTATGCAACAGCAATCAAAATCATGACTGGAACCTCACCAATTAATCAACTGCTGTTGTAAATGTGGTAATTCGCAACAGGACACTGGCCAAATACTTTTAAACTGATGAAAAACTTCACATGAAAAGAAATCCCACTGGTGGACTTCCAGAATTATTTATTTCCTGCATTTCTTATATTACCCAATAGCCAATGCTTGCCGGGTGTTCATAAAACAATACAAAATCCACAGATATAAAACAATATAAAAATACAAAATCCACAGATATAAAACAAAATAGCCTCTTGAAAAAGAAATATTAATACATAAAACCAACAACAGCACAGTAATTTCCCACTACTGTGTCAGCCTGCATCTACCCCCCCCCCTTTTGCTTATCTGAGCTTGTCTCTTGCAGCTTAGTAGACTCAAGAATTCAAGGTGAACTTTGTAGTTAATTGAAAAATAGCAGTACAGTACTTTGTAAACATGATAAGCCCACTACTACCCAAGCCTTGTTCTGCTACAGATTTGTAACTAAAAAAGCACCAGCACACTCGGTTAAAGTTAACTCGGATCTTACCTTCCACAATACTTGACTTTGCAAGATAGCCTGAAGAAGATTTTAAAGCTCCACTAAACACAAAAAAGCTGGCCCCAGTAACTGCAAAAATTGGAGATATCAAGAGAATTCACTGTATGCATGAGCAAGGCTTCAGACTCAAACACTAACTGAGCACAAATAACAAAATTTATACAGCAAGCAAAGTTTCCTTTAGCAATTACTTTATAAATGAAATGTTTCAAAAATGAAAAGTAATTAAAAAGAAGAACGAGTACTATTAATGTGAAATATATGGACTATTGTGTAAGATGCATCTTTATTACTATATGTTCTTCTTTGTGGTCTCTGTGAATGCACACAAAGGTAATACTTTTGGAATTCCCACTGGTGAGGAAATTTCTACTTCAGCGGATGGCCCTTCGCTTAATGCAATTAATTAATAAAATTATTATTATTATTATTATTATTATTATTATTATTATTATTATTAT
>JAHTLZ010000129.1:44327043-44342658 GCA_023846285.1 Phrynocephalus versicolor
ATAATCCATAATATATTATATAATATATAACATATAATCCATTCAGAGGAAGATCAGATCACATTGTATAACACATAAATGCAGAACACCATGACATTCCAAAAGGTTCACATATTTTTTTTCTTGCTACTGTATATTTATTCTCCTATTTCTGCTAATGCACAGTATTTTTGTTGTTGACACCAGCAATGGCCTTGCTTGAGAAACTGGCAGGACTGCAGGAATCCAGAACAGGAGAGCAAATTTATTCCTTTGTCACTTCCATCAAACAAAGATCTCTGCATCTCCACTTACACTGATCCCAGCTCCTTGAGGCAAAACAATTTGCCAGACACGACAGAATAACATCATTTGGCCTTAGACTTAGAGACAAAATTTATGATTACCACAAGCAGAGTGGCAAACAACGCCTACAACAATATCCACAAGGATACAGGTATTTTATTCATTTAAATATTTTATTAGGTGCCTTTCTTCCAAAGTGCTGTTTCATATGCTCATAAAACATAAAAGCAAACAACTTAGAACGACAGTAACAAATCACTAGAGTGGAAGAAAGATTTTCGTAACAGGCTACCTAAGCTACAAAATAAAGTGTGTAGACTTTAAAAACAAAGCAAATTGTGTTCAGGCCTTCTTAGCCTTCCATTAATAGAGTTACATTTCCAGGTGGCAGAGACCATAGGCCCATTAGCCACACATACACTGGGTGATCTCGGCGGGCCCCTCTCCTAGGTGGCACGTTAGAGGTGCAAATTCCTGACCTCTGGCTTCCAAGCCGGGCACTTCTATCCACTAACCTATACCAGCTCCTAGTTCTGAGGACAGCAGTTGCCATTCAAAATATTTATTTTATATAATCCCTTGCCAGATTGATTTAAAATCAATACTTTAAAAAAAAAAAAACCAGTACACCTTGTGATTTTTACTTACTATAAACTAGGAGTGGGCAGATTGTGGCCCTTCAGATGTTGTTAGAATGCAACTACCCCTAGTTAGCTCAACCAATGGTGGGGAATGCTAGTGTGAGGGTGGAAGTGGAGAAATATGGCGTTGTATTGCCAGAAGGTCATATAACATGGAAATATACCAACAGAGAGGCATCCCCTGGCCACATGCAACAAATGCAGTCGGACAGGCTATCAGAGAAATACATTTTATTCCCCCGGATTTGCCTATATCAGTAGTTAATGTATTTAACCCTTTATAGTGTACAGATGCTTACTTGGGAATTTTCCACTATAGGTCCTTCATTCTGTCCCTTTATCAGAGAGACCCTCCCTCTGTACTCACAGGAGCTCTCCTGCTTTCAGAAATAATCAAGTTGGTTTTTAAACTTTACTGAAACTCACTCTGTGCCTGTTGTGCAACCTCCAACTGGAAAGTCACTGGCTACAGGGCCTCTTCTCCAACACTAGGAATTGCAATGCAACAGTGTCTGGACAGACATGCTTTTATCCACCCTAACTTTAAAGCAAAAGCAGAAAAATCCTTCTGTCACACTCCCTTAGTAAACAGGGTCATAGCCTCCAATTAATGGTACCTATCCACAGGATTTTGAAGATGGGCAAAGAGGCTTCTAACAAGGTCTGGTATCTCACTACAGAGTGTGAAGAGCAAGTTCTGAATATACAGCCCAAGAACAGTACACACCAAGGAGAAGAAAACACCAAGAAGGTGGCTTCCAAGACCGTGATATATTGGAAATCCTTTATGAGCCCTCAACTCAAGCTGAGCATCACATGTAGTACACATGTCATTCTGCAGAACCAATTTCTACCACAGAAGCAATGACTAAGGCATTTTAGCCTAGTGTGTGGCATTTAGGGTAAAAGCTGTTTGTAACAAGCTGTTTCTGATACTCTAAGCATGTTAATTTAGTACATTGTATCCCCGCTCCCTCTTCTCCCTTAACTGCTCGCAGCATCAAAACAAAAGCCACCAGTAAGAATGCATCACACATCACTAAGAGATTTGACTGCAACAGGTCTGAGTTACAAAGATCATCTGCTTAGAAAGCTAGAATCCTTTTTGTGTCTGGAACAGTAATGCAGTCCATGATTTAATTTCTCTCTCCCTTACACTGCTGAACTAGAGAAATGGCAAACGCTCCCTTTCCATTACAAGAAATCCATACGACCCAGAACTACTGACATTAAATTTCAAACTGATTAACAATGTAAAGCCTCACACCAATGCTCCTATCACGATGTTGCAGGATATAGTGGTTTCATAGAGACACGGGCATAGCAACAAAATGATACCACTGGCAAGGGCAGACTGCCACTAATTAAAGAGCTCTTGCTTCGATTTCAGGATGCAAGTGCCTTGCAACGACACAGGATAAGGAACAGTATAAGAAAGGATGCCCAAGAAAGAATAAAAAAGAATGTGCATAAATAGAACTACATAAATTACATAAAGATAATAAAATAGGTGAGTCTATAACAGACTTGCCAATACCATAATTGTAACAGATGGAGCTGAAGTTCAACCAGTATCTGAAGCTGAAATGGACTTGGATTAGGTGACCGGAAGACGCCAATGCCACCTAAGAACACAAGAAGAGCCATGCTGGATCCGGCCAAGGGCCCATCTAGTCCAGTTCCCTGTATCTCACAGTGGGCCCCACCAGAGGCAAGCGAAGAACTATAGCATCCAAAACATACATAACAGTGCCAGCTCACTGCAACCAGCATGGGAGATGTAAATTAAATGACTCTCATCCATCAGTTTTCCTACCAGCAGTGTTCTTACCTGCCAAGGCATCTCGATAAAGCTGCACAAAGTGGTTGAAGATATCCTTGGGCAAACACTTCTCATCAGGTAAGCACTGGAGAAGTATTACTATTTCGGACTGGCCTACTGCATGCATTCCTTTTGTTGTAAAGCACCAGCACTTCCTGTTCACGTCTGAAGAAGAGAAAACACAGCAAGGAGCTTTTTAAAATGAGGAAAATGGACAACAATATCAAGAGAACATGGACATTATTGAAGATGGCTCATTTGCCAAGACCAAGAAGGAAGGAATGCCCTATTTTCAACGAGGTTACCCTACTCCTGGAGCAAGCAGGGTGGGCCGGTTTGAGGCCTCCTGTACTTAACCCAGGCCAGGCGCTGCCCTAAGCAGGCCACTGATGGGCTTTCCAGATCTGTCAGCGCCTCCAGAAGTGGTTTCCGGCAAAACAGAAGTGACGGAAGTGGGCTGCCAGAAACCACTTCTGGGGCCTCCGACAGGCCTGGGAAGCCCATTGGAGGCCTGTTCAGGGCAGTGCCAGGCCTAAGGTAAGAGTAAGAGGCTCCAAACAGCTCCCCCCAGACCCAACCCAGCATCTGCATAATGCGGATTTCCCTTTATCGTGGGTTGGGTCGGGTCCCTCACTCCTATGATAAACAGGGGATTACTGTATCAGGATACAGGTGAATTAGAATCAAAGTGCTAGTTTGGTAGGGATTCCATGTTTCTTCCCATGTCACCTTCCCCAATTACTATATCCTCAAAAATATTGTCCCTGCAGAGGAAAATTATCTAAATACAATAGTATCTACATCTGATCTGATCTAACAGCTTCAGCAGTAGCTATGGACTAAAAATCACAATCAAACTTTTCTATATCACCTCTAGCTATCCCCTTAATAAACATGATGGATTGTGGTTTCATAAACTCAATTACAGTACTTTGAATATTCCACTAAAATACATTACCATATTCATTTTACTCCAGATGTTACCAGCAGGAAAATCTTTCCAGACTTCTAATTTCTAAATTAGTATTTTGAGAGTCAAATCATTGTAAAATTAACCTAAACTTTGGTCAACAATCACAATGGGACACAGCACAGAGAGTGGTTTGAAGAAGAAAAAGACATGTGATTAACGCACTGCATTTTCATCATGCTGTTAAAAGATTTGACTTACAATTTACAATTTTGACCATGGACAGCAAATTTGCATTCAAAACAAATACAAGAGGATCAGGACCACCATCTTCTAACTGCTGCATCACTGAGATATGAGAGGGTTTTTCTTCCACTGCATAATCTAAAAAGAAATAACAATTAGCTGTCAGCGGGTAATTGAAGAATAATTCTTTGGCAGAATCAGATATCTGATATTTAAGGACAGAGTGGATTAGCATTTTGTTCAAAGAGATTATGAGTTGTTATTATTATTTGCCATCAAATTGCTTCTGATCTGTATTGATCTCCTGCCCCAGAATTATTTGGTATAAAGTGGTTCAGCAGTCCTTCCTTCTTTGGTTGTCTGGGAATGTGCAGTTGGGAACGCACAACTTGCCCAAGGATGCATAGGTGGCACAGCATATAATTCCACCAACCATACACACTCTTACTGATATTCAGAGCTTCCTCTCCCAGTGGTCATGGTCTGTCTGTCTGTCGGTCTGCCTGTCTGTATATAACCTCTGACTCAAACACAAGCTCACTAAGGTTATACCAACAAGACCAGCAATGAACGTTTGATTCTACATTTCTGCCTATTGTCATCTAGGCCAGGGACAATGGAACTCTTTAAAAAAGAGCTCCACTGTGTTAGAGGAAACAGTTTATTACATCTTGTTGAGTTTAGCCTTGTTTGCTGAAACCCTTTGGCCTCCACACAGCAGAGGTTTCGCTTCATTCTAGGCCAGTGTTAGCGAACCTATGGCACGGGTGCCAAAGGTGGCACTCGGAGCCCTTTCTGTGGGCACCCGACATCGCCCCTTCACAGCTTCCGGTATTCAGGTTAAAATGCTGTATTGGCACTTTATGAAAAATTAGTGGGTCTTGAATCACAATTTGGGCACTCGGTCTCTAAAAGGTTCGCCATCATTGTTCTAGGCTCTCCTATCCTGGACTAAAATTTGTTAAATCGATTTTTACATACACTACAGTTCAGGTCTCACCTCCTTTTACCCCAGTAGAGATGAGAATTGGAGGAAGCCCATCTTCTGGAATAAGATTCATTGCACTGCCAACTGGACTTCCAACCTGAGTTTTACTTCTCGAAAATGCCAGTGTGTTTTCAGTCTACAAGACAAACAACACTAGCAATATATACATGAACAAAGAGACATATTTCAGTCTTCACTGTGTACACACGAGATTCCAGAGCAACTTGTTCTATAGATTTAAACAAAGGAGTAAAATGATAGTAAAGCTTCTATGCAGTCTGATGAAGAGAACAGGTACTCGTATCTGCATTCGGGGCATATAAATAAACTATGATTCAGAGTTTCCATGATGTATATTCCAAGGGGTACACCACTAGAGGAAGGCACATATCTGGTCAAGCAGACCCCCTATTCTACATCTTATGCTGTACCGCAGGCTCTCCCACCCTCTGAAGTGGTTTTTCAATGGGAACAATGGCTTCCTCTCTCATCCTTTAGAAGGAGCCTCCATTTCTTTTCTAGAAAGGCATGTCCTGATCATCTAACTACCATTATGCATCATCAACACTTAACTGCATCTCTTAAAACAGTATCTAAAGCATCACTTGACAATACTACTGCAGGACCCCTTTATCCAATGTATCAGCATCCACTCATTTTAGATCCATGGTTTAAAAGTATAAAAATATTAAAAGAAAAAAAAAACTATAGAAAAAAGCTACATTACATGTATTACCCAAAAGGAGCCATGAGAGGTAGCCAGAGACCATGCTGGAAATACTTATTAGTCACGAATATAGAGCACATGCATGGTAATGCATGTGAAAATATTTTCCTCCCTTTTATCATGCCATTTGTCTGTCTGTCTGTTTGTCTGGTTCACTATTACCCATGGCTTTCATTATCTACTGAGGGACTCGGAACCAGTCCCCAACAGATCCTGGGGGGGGGGGGGGCGTCCTCCCGTATTTGAACTGTCCAATAAACTATACAATGAATGAAGGAGAGCAACGTCTCACCTCCACTGGTGAAGAAGCACTGTTGCTCAAGGGCTTGCTTGGATCATGTGACACTGCTAGTGCTCCAGCAGAGGTTGTTCCAGACACTGTCAATTTGGCTGCATCAGCAACTTCTCCATTAGGTAAGATGCCATCAGCAAACCAAACACGGCGCTGTTCTCTGGGCTGAGCCACTAGGGGGAAGAATGTAAACAGCTTTACGTGCACCAAAAAACAAATAAACAAAAAAAAACCCAAAAACACCACTCCTCAGGCCTGAAGTAAAGGAAAGCCAACTGGCAATTAAGTCTGAAAATGATGCAATGGTCATTTGTTTGCATTTCAACACATTGATTTCAATGTGTTGAAATGCAAACTAAACACAGAATACACGAAGTATGAATACTGTACTTCCACGGCCACAATCCAAACAAGCAGTTTCCCACAGCATGGAAACATGCAGGGTCCACAAAACAGTTCCCCATATGCCCAAGTAAACAATGCGCATCTCCATTGTGATAATGCTTTTTGAACAAACTCTCCCCTTTGCCTCTGTTACACATACATCAACAAAACATCTCCACAAAGTCAATCTCTATTTAAATACTGTGAAGCAAAACCCAGTGGCAAAGTGATTTTTCTGAGAAAACCGACAACTAAGTAGCAAGCGCCAAGCCCAAAATGTAATCCACTGGGGAGCAGCCTAATTTACACACATATAAAAATAAGTGCATTATACAGAGAGATATCCACTCCAGAATCCCTACCTTCTGTACCTGGATGCTTTAAGACCCCCACAGGTACCATCACAGTAGGTGGTGGAGAGTTCAGGGCTCCCGACGCCTGGGCTTGCTGCAAGGGTGGAATGGTAGAACAGTATTCAGCGGGATTGTTGGGATTAGGGCTCTGGCTTGAGGCACTCATCATGTTCTCCCAAGCTTGTGCTAGGAAAACACAAAATACACAAAAAGACATCAATTACATACATAAAGAGGAAAACGTGCAAAAAGATTTCTAGGCCACTGTCTTCCCACCATTATTAGAAACACCAAAAGAGGGACGAAAGCATGGAAGCACTCATCCAGTGGACAAATCAGCTCTCCATTTCAAGCTACCAACATGGAACTAACACCAATAAAGGTGTACCGGTAAACTACTCCCAGGCCTGATAACCTTATGGCTGAAATCTTGCTGCTGCATTTGGCACCATGTAAAGCAGGTAATAGCCATTTTTCAGATATAAAGCTTTTCTAGTTTCTCCCCTGAAGGTCCCAACGCTCCCAAGCAATAGCTTGTAGTATGATTTATAACTGGTTATCTTGCAATATTCTTTATAGGCGATTAAATGCTCAGTTAAATCTGAATGTCACATCTGGCTGGCTTCTAGAACCATCAGAACCCTATTTTCCAAGATTAAGAATACAGAAGTCATGATTTAACTGCTGATATCCGAGTACCTTTTTCCTCCTTAACAACTGTGAGCAGCATTAAGAGCTGTGCGTTCCATAACTGAGCACTGAACCTGATTGTCTTTATATCTGGTTTGTTGTAAGGCATTCTGACCTTATCCAACTATTGTGACCCAAACAGCTGGCCTCTCCTGTTCAAACTGCATTAGCATCCCATAGGATTTCATGTAGATATCTCAGTTGCATATGCCTAGCAAATTCCATTCAAGCTCTCAAGTTGTTTTGTCTGCTGTTTATAACCCATCTGGGTGCTCAGCAGAGAGTGATGATGGTCCCCAGAACCAGCACAAGTTGAGAAATAAAGCTGCCCAGCTTCATCAGGAACCCAGTAGCTATTCCTCACAAAAGCACAGATCTGGACTTAAGCTCTTGAACACAGCCAGTAATGATAATGATAATCATTGAACACAGCCAGTAATGATAATGATAAATAATGATAATCTTGTAAAAACAACATCCAATGATGAGACATTCTGAAGTTACTTTAATTACTGATAAAAATATATCTATGCTGTCAAACGTCTGTGTCAACCTGAAGTCTTCAGATTCAAGATACTGTACATAAAAAGAAAATAAAGATATTTTCATATGACTGGCACATTTCTTTTCAGATACCTCTGGCATAAAAACATACTCATTCCAGAGGAAAAAAAACATACATCTCCATCCCTCATTTGCAACTTCTATCAACTAAAACAGCAATTCTTTGGAAGAAATTCAGAAAGAAGAGTAAAGTGTTGAGAACTGTCAGTAGGTTTATATTTAAATGTCAAGATACAGAAATGCCACTCTACCAGCCCACTTAACATGCACTTAAGTAAATAATTAACAAAATTTCCTCACAGAGCAAGGAATGATGAAGAACTTAATGTAAGGACCAAAGGAATTTGGACACCAACAGAGATGAGCTGACAAGCGGCAAGAAAGCACTGTCACAACAACACTATCAAGCACCCAAGCTGTATAAGACATGACAATAGAGGTGGATTTAAGCAACAAAGACATCCTTTATAAATGCTAATGCATAATAGAACAGAAAGCCATTTTTCTTAAATACTGCTAGAACGCATATTCTTTTATTATACTTCTTAAACACTGTAGGATTCAGGTGAAGCTATTTCAGGTTTGACTGTTCTTCAAAACACCATGAGTTACTATTCACTGACTGGATGAGTCAGTTACTGTAATTCAAGCATAAAGGCTTTTGTTGGTCGAGAAGAAAGAAAAAAGAAAAATAACAAATCACACACACCCAACTTAATCTGGACTAAAACTGGCCACAGTGTTAATAGCTATAGTGGCCAAAAAAGTCATGGCACTCGCATGGCTGACACACCAGCCGACCCACCCGCTAGCTGGTGCTAATCCAGGTAATAGAATTGGAGTTAACCACGTTGACAGGTGCCACTGTGGTGCAGATGCACACTCCCAAGCTAGGTGTGTACCTGGACGCTGCCCCTAAAAAGGGGCTCCACCTGAGCAGGGCCCCAGACCTTCAGACCTTCAATACTGCCTATGGATCCGTCTCCACACCCAAAACTAGCCCCCAATAAACTATGCTGAAATTATAAGAAACCCTAACATTTTACTATATACATAAGAAAAATGCAAATATAGAGAGGAAGAGTGGCTAGGAGAAGCTCCAATGACAGAAAAGGTCAGCTGTCTGGAACTGGCCTACTGGCTGACCCAGTTGGTCATTTTTAGACATGCAGGAAGCTCCTCCACCATGCTACTCCAGCCCGCTAGAGCCCCAACAAATACAGAGCCCATTAAGTCAGGGACCACTACTTTTTGCAACAAAAGCAAAAAATAAATAAATCACAAAATACAGAACAGCTTGAAGAGATACTTTAATATTTCTCATAGTAATGTTTCTTGTTCTCTAGGAAGGAAAATCAATGTCCTCTAAGACACTACTTGTTAAAAGGGACTTCTTAATCCTTTAAAGGTATTAATAACGCCTTACTGCTTTTTCAAAACTCAGTACAAAGCATAACTACTTATTCTTTATACACAGAAGAGTGATATCCCCAAGTTTGCACACTCCACCTTTTCAGTCATTGAAAAAAAGGAAAGAGGGTGAAATACCTGTTATTACTGTAAAAAAGAGAAGAGGTGTTACATACACCACTTGCAAGGACTTTTTTGATCTTGTTAGGAAAGCATATTTTGTAGTGTGGGTCTTTTCTTCTTTTTAAGGTCATTTATACTAGTTTTGCTGCTTTAGAAAATAAGACTGAATTGCAACAAAGCACATAATCTTCTGTTTTTGTTATGGAGTGTAGGTACAGGATACTGTATACACAAGCAAGAATGAGTTTAAGAAAATTCTAGCAACATCTTTAGGCTTTAGAATTCATCGAATTGTCTATGCTAATTGACAATTAATTAATTAATTAATTAATTAATTGCGTTAAAGACCTACCTTTTCCGGGAGGCCTTTGGCGATCTTTAACTTTTTTTTTTCCTTCCGCCATCGCAAACTATTTTATCTATCATTGTTTAGTCTTTGAGGTGCTATTAGGTTTTTAATCTTGCTTAGTGTTATTATTATCTGTTTATCTTTGTTTTTTGTAATTTTTACGGCTATTGAGGCCCTGATGTTTTGTAAGCCGCTTAGAGTACACATTGTAGATAAGCGGGGTATAAATGCAATAAATAAATAAATAATAAATAAATTGTTACTACAAAAATCATTGCCCATATTAAAATGTTTTTCAGCGGGACAACAAGATACATTGGGTCACTCAATTATCCCCACCCATGCACATGGATAATTCAGTCAGGCACAAAGGCAGTGGAACTTACATTTGGTTCCAACCCTCTTACTTACCATTCATTATGACCGAATGGCATATTACACACACTCTGGCTTCCTTTCTGTCCATATATACCAGTTTACACTTTAAACTGCAGCAGGCTGCACAAAAGACCTTAAAGGAAATAGGAAAATATGCATTCAGTCACTGAGTAATCTCTCATGACTAAGCAATTCAATCAGACTGAATTTCATGCCTCTATCTATATCCAAGACTAAACAACCCTGTTTCATTATAATTCTACAGGAGAACTGTGACACAATGCAAATTAAATTTGTATTCAGTACAATGATAAACACTGATTATGGGGGTTTCAGACTGAGTAGCCCTATCATGGGTCAGGATCTCGGATATTCTAGTACAGTGGTACCTTGTATAAAGGAATTAATTCGTTCCAAATGAAATTATGTTAAGCAAATTTTCCTTTATACAAATTCCCATAGGAATGCATTGAAAGCAGAGTAATCCCATTTTATGTTGTACGGATTTTCCCCATAGGCAATTATGTTAAGCAAATTTCCCCTATCTCTCGAATTTTTTATGTTGTACAAATTTTCTGTTATACAAGCTGTCTGTTATACAAGGTACCACTGTATATTGCTCAGAACTACAAAATATTCTGTCAGAAAAACTGCATTTTGTACAGCACTGTGCATGTAAAGCTGCTGATACCATCAGCCCCTGACATTAAGCTTTAATTAAACATTTTATGTTATCTTCAGTCACATTCTGATGCTCCCTTAGAAAGTTTTGGGGGTTCTAAGGATATGGGGGTGCCTTTAGTACCCACTAATCCTTTCAGGCCTTAAAGGCTCCCCCTCCCTTAGGAGCACTCCTATACTTCAAGATGTGAGCTAACAGGATTCTGACCATTATCTGACTACACCGAAGATGTAAAATGAGCCACACATGCAATTGATCATGGGCACAGAATATAAAAACTTTTACAACTTCCATAATCCTGGTCACTTCCATGTATCATTAAAAAAAAAATCACAAAAGCTGTGCCCCGGTGAAACTGTTCTTTGAACTCCACCACTACTGAGTTGCTCTGGAATCTACATTTAAGTGTCAACAGAGGGCAAGCCCTAAATCCGTGTTATGAACAAACAAATAGGAAAAAAATTCGTCCCAGATAACTCTTCAGCAGTGTGAAAGTAGGAACTTAGGGCTGATCTGATTTTATAATGATGAAAGAAAACAACTAAGCACTTGTACTGCATAAGTTGCAATGTTTCAAGTTTGAATGAAGTCCTTGTCATTCCTTCTTTCACATATTAGAGTAATATAAAGTTTAGCATTCTACATGGAAAAAAAGATCTCTTGACAAAACACAGTTAATTGAAAAGTAGTACCCATTAATTTTGAGCTACAATTATCAACTTCCTAAAACCCCATACAACAATGAAAAGTAATTTTAATTATGTACAAAGAGACATGATAGCTTTTTTCCCTTTCTGGTGTGAGCTTGCATGGAACAATCTCATGCTATAAGAAATGTATCAGTCCTAAACTTGGTCTTTAGGGGGGTGAATTGTGAGCAAGGCAATGCAGGAGTAATGCAATATGATGTGCTGTGCACATCTCCAATCTTCAGCAATAAAACTATGAACAGCAAATGCACATAAGATGAAGAATAGTAAAACAAATCCACAGGAAAATATTTTTATAAGATGTCAACTTCAGTAACCCAGAACGAAACTATCAGACGCATAACAATATGGATATAACTTAATGTGGAGAAGACAACCTTTTAGATTATGTAAATAAACATCATTGTCTGTTTTATATTATATTATAATATAAAATTTATTTATATAAATAAAAATATTTATATTAACATATGGTCTGAGGTGACTGATCCCTACTCCACCTTGATCTTCCTTCCACGAAGATTCGGCTCAATAGCCACCTCAGAAATCTTTAATTGTACTGCTGTACCAGCATGTTTTCCCTTTACATACATAGGTCCTAATTACATTTTATTGCAATACATCTCTGTCAGAGGTTCCCTATATTTCATGAGCAGAGTTCTTCCAGTCGTCCTTATTTAAAACAAACAACACTTGGCGCAATCAATCTTATGCATAATTCTTTTCAATGTACACTCCCCACTGTTTCCCAATCCCTACAGATCAGGCACTCTCATTTGTTATCATATCAGCAAAATCCTACTACCTAATGTCTTAGTGTTGTCAGAGGCTATACGACCAATGCTTCCCTTAATTTTATGGAGGTTGGTGATCTTTTGAGTTTCCCACACAAAGCTGTCAGTTACAAAATAAACGTACAGATGGCTTTGTAACATGGTACATGTCTCGTACTGCTTGAATTAGTGTTTTGAAACTATAGGCCTTCGCCAATTTTACGACGTTTTGTTTCGACTCCTCCCTATGTTTGCCTGTTGCCACCCTGCCAGTTCTATGAATCAAATAATTTGCAGCCTTTCTTTAAATCATCAAGAGGTGTGCAGCTCCAACCAAATATCAACAGAAAAGAGCTGAAACAACCAATAGTGTTCATTAACTGTGTCTAAAAAACAGTCATTCAGAATCGTAATTGTTACATCCCTTCTACTATAAGCCTGTTGACTCAGTTGAATGACTAATCTCTTACACAGAAATGTATCACTCTCATTTCATTTTATTCTTTGTTGTTTTTTTAATCTATTAAATTGTATGTGTTGAAAGCTGCAATTTGCTGGCCATAATTGTAGTACTGATTGCAGGAGAATTCCTGTAAGTAAAACATGTGTAAGGTGCACTCAGTATATTGGTCATTAGAGTACCCATATCAGTATGTGGATCAGCATACAACATTTAGGCAGAGGCTGCTAGCCTGAAACATCTCTGCAACTTCTATTAATTATCCAGAAATATTTGTAACTGATCTCACAAATTTTCACCAAACCTTGACATGCTTAATTTGCACTTAGCTGAAAACTTAATTTCAAGCCAGGCCTCATAAATTAGCCTTTTGCCTAGTTCCTAGAGCATGTTTGTATTCATCCCAAGTAACTAGAGATACTGTATATACTCAAATATAAGCCTAGTTTTTCAGCCCTAATTTTGGGCTGAAAAAAGGGGCCCTCGGCTTATATTCAGGTCAATACTTTTAGCCACTGAGGCAAGTGCTTGGGTCGGTGGCTAAAAGTCATTTTAAACATTGTGCGCCACTTCTCCTCACCCCCCCATGTTGCAGAGGAGTGGCGTACAATGTTTAAAATGACTTTTAGCCACCAACCCAAGCACTTGCCTCGGTGGCCAAAAGTCATTTTAAACATCACACACCACCACCCCCAGCTCACAAAGGAGGAGTTGCCAGGCCCTGCTGCATTTCCCACCCTAGACTTATACTTGAGTCCATTAATTTTCCCAGTTTTGGGGGGGTTTAATTAGGGGCCCTGACTTACACTCAGGTCGACTTATACTCGAGTATATATGGGTAATGGCTTTAATAATTATTTTTCCTCTAATATGGTAAATGACTTTCACTTGTAGGTAGGTAGGCAGGCAAGAAATATATTGTTTGTGCAAGCAATTTTTATGAATTTACCAGAAACGTTGGCATACCAAATCCATAAAAAATGAGGCACTCTACAATACATGGCAAGCAAATTTAAACATGATGGGGCATGCATGGAACACTTACACATTAATCTTCAACCACAACCCTCATTATGTCTTTTTTTCCTTTTGCTATCTCAATGTATCTAAATTATGCCCAAATCTTATAGGAATGCATTGTATCGTACTGATGTCCCAAATACAGAAGACCATGAATAAACATGCCAGATGTCTTCAATTTCCAAGCCAAAACACAATCTCACACCTAAATCTTAGCTGTCATGCCCATCTTGACTCTATTAAAGTACACACAGGGGCGCTATTGCCAAAATGTCCTAGAGATGTCAAGAAGGAAGATACTTCCCTCATTTCACCGAATGGAATGGCCAGGAAAGAAGCACATACTGTTCAATGTGACTGACCGCCTGAAACGATTCCATGCCCTATCAAGGGGACAAGCAATTCTTTCAGTTGTAGCAGTGAGGGCACAGTCGTCAATCTGGTGCTATGTGGCATGGATATTCAGATGCCTAGACTATGCAGCCATTAAATAATCAACTCTCTTCCAACCTTGGAGTTAGAGAGTTGGCAATAACTACTTACCACTGCAGCTTCCAAATTAAAAGGAAGGCAGGATGCCTGTCATGCTCAACAGACAACAGCAACATATTTGCTGTCATGAACAGAGTGCAGTGGTACCTTGTAAGATGAATGACCCAGAAGACAAAAAACCTGTAAGACGAATGAAATTTCCGGAAATAGTCATGTTTTGTAAGACAAATTTTTCCCTATGGGTTAAATTTGTCTTACGAGGTACCATTGCAGGCCAGGTGCTGCAGAACAAGCAGTGGGCAACACCTGATCCCCGGCATCAGGGGGTCTTTCTGAAGGAAGTGGCGGCAGCAGCGGCAGGACTGGGCGAGGATGACTGTGTCCCTGCCTCTCCCACCAACTTGGTGGGCAAAGCAGGGACTCAGTGATCCTCACCCAGCCCTGCTAAGGCCGCTTCCCTCGGCCTACCTCCATTGCCAGGGCTGCTTGCAAGGGAAGTGGCGGCGGATCATTTTTCCCCTTCCCCAGCCTGACAAAAAAGAGGAAAAGCTTCCCCCCTTTCCTGGGTTCACCAGTAGCGGAAGGCTGCCCACAGACAGCTTGGAACTGTCAAAATCAGATGTCTGTCGGCTGCAGGGGGAACAGCCTTCTGCTGTGCAGTGATTAAGGGGTTTGGGATCAGCCTTCCAATAGGAATGCATTGAAAACCTATTAATCCATTCCATCAGGAACGGATTAATTAGTTTTCAATGCATTCCTATGGGAAACCGCGTTTTGCAATACAATTTTTTTTGTACGACAAATTGCAAATTCGTCTTACAAAGTAGCACTGTAGTCAAAAATTGCACTCATTTTAAAATTTTATCTAAAAAAAACCCAACTGGGCTGCTTTACAGTATATACCTTCTCGTTGGATGGGAAGAGAAACAATCGTACAGCTAACAAGGCTATATAAAACAAAAACAAATCTTAAGCATTCCAGGAACAAACCTCAGCACTTCACGAACATGCCTTTTGTGGATGGAAACAACTTAAGCAAGGTATGATGTTAAGAAATGATGATCCATAGAGACCTGGACATTCAGTATATTATGCCTGGGATGAATGGAAGTTGGCACAATGTTTTATGTATGTCAGATTTCCACATTTGGCTACTTGAAAATATTTCTCAGATCTAATCTCACATTTAAAAAAGCCTAGAGCAACTTTTTTTGGCCATAGCCATAAACACAATATAAAAAAAATTATAGGCCGAATCAGCAGTGTATGAATAATAATAATAATAATAATAATAATAATAATAATAATAATAATAA
>JAHTLZ010000129.1:44342668-44354063 GCA_023846285.1 Phrynocephalus versicolor
TAATAATAATAATAATAATAATAATAATAATAATAATAATAATAATACATTATTAGTAGTACAGTGACCCCTCGCCTATTGCGGGGGTTAGGGACCCAACCCAACCTGCGATAATTGAAAATCAGTGATAAGCAGATGCAGCTCGGGTCAGGCCTGGGGCGCCTAGCTGGGGGCTCTTGTACTTACCCCCAGGCTGGTGCTGACCCAAACAGGCCTCCAGAAGGCTCGGGTAGGCCCTCGCAGGCCCACTTGGGGCAGCGCCAGTCCTGGGGTAAGTAAGGGAGGCCTGAAATAGGCCTTTTCTCCCTTACCCCAGGGGCCTTTTTTCATATACTGAGGTCCCGCGGTGTAGCAGGATCGCAGTATATGAACCGTGAATGGGCGGGGGACCACCGTACATGTAATGGCCACCAACTACTCTATTGCCAGTAATCATTAAAAACACAATAAATAAGGCCTGGACATTTTAGTGAAAAGAACTTCAAAATGTCCACAAGTCTTGAAAGCAAGAAACAAGCAGCATAAATATTTTAGTCCTGGGTGATCATGACTACCATCATTTAGAAGAATCTACTACTAGATATCAACTTACCTTTCCACAGGCTCTGCAATGATGCCGCCTTTTTGTAAATGTAAATCTGGCCTCACACTTCATGCAGTTTGGTGCTTGAGAATCTGGGACCCAAACTGGAGCCACTTCACCCAGAGTGGTAAATGGCTTTCTTGTTGGAACTCCAAACTGGCCGGCTCCAAGGTCATTGTCCGGACTATCTGACGTTGCTGAAAGGCACGATCTACCAGAAACCCCAGACTCATATTCCTCTGAGTGTTCACCAACAATATCCACAACCGAGGCATTCAGTGACGTCTCATCAGAAAATGCATTAGGTCCTAAGTTTTCTGTAATTTTTGATTTTCCAGATATATCGTTTTTATTTTTACTGTTCCCTCCACAATTTGGGGGAACCAAGTCATTTTGTAAATGGTCCAATAATGGCTTTGGAATTTGTAGTTTAAGATTTGTAGGCTGCTTAGGTCGTGCACCACCAAAGGGAACACTGGGAGGTTGCAGATTTGCTGCGGGTTTTGGTGATGCTTGACCTGGTACAGATGATACCTGACTGCAAATATTATTTAAGTGTTTCTTTTTTGTTTGGTCACGAGTGCAATTCACAAGAAGTCCACTCCTGTCTGTGGCTTCGTTTCCTCTTTGTTCATAAACACTACTGTAACATTCTGATTTGCTCTCCTCTATTTCTTTTTCTTCGGTCACAGAGTCTTCCTTGGAGGGTAAAGTCTTTGGAATATGCGCAAGCATTGGGTTCTGTATTCCATAGGAATCACAATTGGGCAGACCACTCGAAGCTGATGTACTCATGCCATCAGTGGGACTGGAATCTTCAAGCCCATCTATACCTTCCCTAGGTTTGGCCTTTGAGTCAAGACTTACTTCTGCAATGTCATCAGGGCTATCACTACTGCTACCGTGACCTTCCTCATGCTTTGATGGAGGCACCAATGCTTCATTCTCCTCATGTGTTTGCTCATTACTCATCTCATTGTGTTTAGCCAGTTCACCATTTGTCATCTCCTGAGATTCTGATAAACAAACTGCATTGTTCAGCAGTTCAGTTGTGCAAATATTTTTTTCAGATTTGTCAGCTTGGTTTTCAACATCACTACTTTCCCGATAGTCCAAATGTCCACCAGAACTATCACAGTGATTGCCCCTTCCAAATGTATTCATCTGACAAGCTGCAGAGTATTCAGATATCCCTGACTGAAGCTGTTGGCCTGTCTGTTCTGTTTCTGTGGGGAAATCACCACTATGTGAACAAGGTGAACAGTTTCTAATTTCTAGTTCTGTTGTCTGAGTAACAGCATTAATTGCAAATCCCTCACCTGATGCACATTTTTCTTGCATTTTAATGCTGGGGTCAAGTGGCCTCTGCAAGGAACCTACATTCATCCCTGCTGATGCAGCTTCTGAGAACTGAGAGTCTTTATCTGTACTATTCTCTTTTAACAGAGAAGACAAATATCCACTGGAAGTAGTAGAAACACTATGGATAAAAGAAGAATCTTTTGCATCCAGACTATCTGCTTGTACTTCTTTTTCAGTATCTGTATCTTTTTCTGTGGAGCCATTTACAGTAACATCAAGGTGATCCGTTTCTTGGTTTTCATTATCCAGTGTAAAGCTAATGGTATCCATTATGGATGGATTGTGGTGGCTTTTACAATCCAATAAATCACTTTGCAATGTTTTTTTGTCACAATTGTGCATGACTGCTACTACTAGAACATTCTTTTCCCCCGGTAAACAATCTATACTGCAACATTTCCTTTCTTCTTCATCCACAACACTACACTGAGCACTCGGACTAGCATTTATGTTAGCTAGTTGATCATCTGTTGTTGTCTGATCATCAATCCACATGTCTGGCTTTTCTGGGCTGAAATTAATATTATTTCCATTAGGACAACAGTCTCCTCCTCCAATAGATCCAGTGGTTAAATGGGACAGGGAGAAAGATTTTAACTTCTGTGGACATTCATTAGGAAATGTGGATTCATTCACATTGGCCAGAGCTGGGTTAAAAGACAGACGATGAGAAGGTGGATCTAGGATTTGATTCCACTTTGCATCCAACAATGTAGGAGAAACAGCTTCATCTAAAACAAATAATAAAATAAATCAGTATCAAATAATTTCAGCACATATCATTTGTTTGTTCAAGGAATTCAACTTTGCCTACATTTTGCATGAAAAATCCATGTCTAAGCAAACTGACAAAGACGCCAATATTTAACTAAAAGTTATTTATCAGCAGCTGAAATACATTACATTATGTCATTACACTGCCAACATCCACTCATTTCAGTATCATGGTACCTTCCTAGCCCAACACCCAAAATGGTTGATTTTTATTCATAAGGAAAACTGAAAGACAAATTAGGTTATAATTTTCATGGCAAACACTGCACATGCAACTTTTTGAATATATGAGCCGGTGTGGGTGGGTAGAACTGCTACAGAAGGTTCTAGGTTTAAATGGACCACAGTGTGGGTTAATATTCCTGAAGAATATGTAATACATAGTTCACATCTTTCTTTCTGGCCTCCATTTGGTGCTACCACCATCAATTTTACAAACAATATGCAAAGGCGTAGTAATATAAAGAGCATTCTTTGTGCTTTAAAAGGAGTGGGTTGCACGGGGTTTATGTCTGTTATATTGTTATATCTTTGTTATATTGGTGTGTGTTTTGATTAATATTTCTTTCCTTTATGATATTGTGTTGTTTTACTTTTTTTGTATTGTAGTTTTATATTTAATAAAAATTAAAAAACATTAAAAAAAGGATGTTTTGCTTCTAAACAAACTAAATAGATGTTTACAAGCAGATGCACATTCAGAAATGGAAATCTACTTGTAGCCAAGTTATGCCACCAGGACAGCACACTTAGAGGCAACTTCTCTCTTCATTTTTAAAGGCAAAACAGTAATTCCTGCACAGGCACACTGCCTGTTTTCAGTAGAAGAATTGCAATACTGTATTGTTAGTAGTTAATGGCATGGTGAAGACGGACAGGGTGGAAAGGGTGATAGTTACTGCATGTTCCTAATGAAAACTGTCTGTACAGCTGGTATTTCCCCAAGAAGGACAAACAAATAGGTGAAATATTTTCATCCCAAAATGAACAGCAATTTTGAAGAGAATTTTACTCTGGGAAACAGCCAGTGGCAGATTCCCTTCCCCCATAGCAGGATGTTAAATGACACTGGGAACCCTTCACAACAACTATTATTATAGCAAGTTCCACAGAAATCCAAACACACATTTCTTGCCTCATGTATTTTGGTCCCTGGGTAAGAGCTAACACTGATTTAGTCTCTGAGGTCTGGAACAGAAACACCTGTTTAGGGGGGGGGGAGTTTTTTGACATAATTTTAAAATCTTAAGTTTAGATTTTGTGCGTGTATGCGGGGGGGGGGGCAGGTGGGCATGCACATAAATACAAAAGTATATCTGACAGCTCAGAAGTCATGCAATGCAGTTTGAGAAAGTACTTTGCAGCAAGCTGAAGAGAATGTCAGTTTGGGATTGGAAGTCACAGATTGAACATTTTTTCTAATCCTGAAGCATGTTGTTTTGTTTTGTTTTTTTGCCTTGGGCAAGTCAACATCCCACAACCTAATCAAACCTCAAACAGCTCCAATAAGCATAAAAATTATTGATTCATGATTTATTTGCTGCCTTCCCAGAAAAAGGCACAAGGCAGTATAGAGCAGGGAAAAATAATAAACTAGCAAGACCAACACAAATAAAGAAAACCTTAACAACAATCATAAAGGAGATTAAAATTTGACATTGTAAACAAGATTAATTTAATGACAAAACATTAGTGATGAAACAAGAAATTTTATCTACAAGTCTCTTCTATAGGGAGAGAATTTATAGGAATATAGCTGGGCACAAGGCAGAAATACTGCAATAAATTACTTTTTATATTGTCACATTTCTTAGACAAAGGAAAAAATCTCATCTATGAAGATTTTTAAAAATTGTGCCAGTTGTGTGTATTTTCTGACCCCAATGAGAAGTCCCATGTATTGTGAAATATGCCACATGTTCTAAGAATCATGCATGCTTCAATGTCCTGATAGCATCGCGTAAGATAGCCTCTCCTATGGGACTAAATGGTGCTAATGGTAGTTATTCTCTCAGGCAAACAGAACACGGGGTGGTAGAGTGCCCAAAGAACATGGCGGGCAAGACTAAATTCCATCTTCCTGCACACTGTGGTTACAATTCTGATTCCCTTCTTGGCATTCGGAATATATTTGTTAAAGGCACAACCATAACAATTATATTATATAATCTAGCGTGGTCCTCAAATTACTGCCTTTAGAAGGATGCCAAACACTGTTGTTCTACAAAACATCCTCCCTGTCCCAGTAACTGCCTTTCTGAATTAGAAACTAGTGTAGAGCTAGGCTAATGCTAGGTCATGTCGTCTTTCCAGCTAGGAGTTTTTGCTAAGTGAGCAACACATTTCGGTTCCTGTAGGTGTGGGTCTGTCAGATGAAACCTCTAGAATGGAGAATTCTGGATTTGTAGGGCATAATACCTACATAACAACTAAATGGCACACCTCTACTATTAACTACTATCACCTAAAACTCTTAAACCAGCAGAGTGCCATAGAGGCGGCTATAGAAAACAGAAACAATTAGTTTCCTGTCCAATACTCAACCCTGCACAGCTATTTCAGGTCATAAAAATCAATTTACAGTCATGCCTCAGTTTGCAAAATTAATGCAATCTCCAGGACGCTTTGTACTGTGGAAAATGCGTAAACCAGAAACATATGGGGCGCAATGCATCCTGGGAAACTTGCTCCAAAAAAATCATAAACTGAGAATTTTCGGTGGGGGATTTGTAAACCGAGGCATTATTTCAGTGGATTTCCTTTCGTGAACTGAAAATTATATTAACAGAGGCATTCGTAAAACAAGGTACGCCTTTCATGCGGAAGTCATGCAATGGAAATAAGGAGCTTCCATTTTGCAGTGAACATGTCATTTCAGAAATACTAGAATAATTTGAAACAAAATCAGCCTGTGACTCTAAGTGGAAAAGGGAGCCTGAGTTATTTGCACAGCTTGTCCCTGAATGACATTTCTTTTTGAAGAACATAATCAGATGTGTTTTCTGCAGCAAAATTCTTGTATGCAGCAAAATTAAACAGGCCATCATAAGACCACTGACTGCATTACAACTCCCTTTAATATAAAAGATGAGATTATTTATTTTACAATGTAGGAAATGCGAATTTGCACAAACTGGATCAAAAGAGCTGACAAGCATTCACAAGAACCTATAACTTAGAGACCCTGGCAAATGATCAAAGCATAATTTTCCACCTCCAAAAAATCTTCCTCACAAGCTCAGTTTTGCTTCGGAATTCAAATTTCCAACAGCAAACCACATTACCTGCAGGAGCCTAGAAGGTACAAGCCTTCCACTGTGGGAAGGTAAAGGTATATGTTTAAAAGGTAAAGGTTCCCCCGGCACATCTGTGCTAATCGTCTCCAACTGTAGGGGCGGTGCTCATCTCTGTTTTTAAGCCAAAGAGCCAGTGTTGTGCAAGTATGTGACCATGTGGTCGGCATGGCTGAATGCATTTCTGTGCACGGAACACTGTTTACCTTCCCACTTTTTATGGTGGCACCTATTTATCGACTTGCATTTACATGCTTTCAAACTGCTAGGTTGGCAGGAGCTGGGGTTAACAGTGGGAGCTCCCTCCCTGCGTGGCGCCCGGGATTCAAACCGCTGAGCTGCTGACTTTGCAGCCAACCGTTTCAGCGCTCTACCCCACTGAGCCAGCACATCCCCGTCTACCGAAAACTAATTGCAATAATTTGAGAAAGCCATGTAGGAGAGGATGCTGAAGTTTCTTACTTGACATACATTCTGCAATACAGCCTAGTGATCAAGAGGTCTGCATTAAAGTATTTTTTAAAAACATCACTGGTTTTATGTAAAGCGAGTGTTGTTGGTCAGCTGTGCGTGTAAATGGATCCATACATTATAGGCCAGCCAATCCCAAGATTAGTTTTCAAACTTACTGAACAAAATCCTGTGGGTATAACAGGAGTCCAGCACTTGACACACTGAACTTAAACTTGTAGAAGTTTCCTATTCCTTTCCTTTAAGTTCTGGGGCTCCCTGAGGCTCCCTTTTGCCTCGGTGAAGCCTTACTGAACCACAGGATCAGAGGGGGAAGAACTGAATTGTAGAAACCTGCCACTGGTGGTCCCAACTCTGCAGGAGGCAATCTGGCCTCCATTTTTTACTATCAAAGATTTTTCCCAACCATGTCCCAAGACTCGAAAAGTTATGGTTATGGGTTATGTAATACAGAATTGCACACACTGTTAATTCAAGCATCTGCAGCTAACAACTACATTTGTGATTTGTAGACTGACAACAAGAGTATGAGAAATTAATGAGCATGTACATTGATATAAGAATATGAGAAAAAGAGTTGATTGTCTTTTCAGTCTTCACTGTTTCTCTGCTTGGTGCACAGAATTCTTTCTCAGCAACAGCAAGTGATTAAAAAACAGAACACAATTACTATACAACTGAAATGTAATGGTAATGCATTACAATAATGCATTGTGATGGTTTTATCACTAATCAGATTGTTAACAGTTTTAGGAAAGGAACCAGTACTGATATTAGTGGTGGTTGTTTTAAGTGCTGCTGATAAGTGTGTGACACATGATCAACGGGCAGCAACCATATCCAAGCATAGACGAATGGATTAAAAGTGGGAAAAGTGTTTATAAAGCAAACATGACAAAAGTCACACACTGCTGGTAAAAAATAAAATTAGTAAAGCTGGTGGTAGTGAATGTGAAAATTACAAGCAGTGTCCAGACAGAACACGCAACAGAAGTTGCAATATAAACAAGATGACATTAAACAGATTTTCAAAAACAATGAAACACTTTTAAGAAAAAAATCAATCTAAAAGAATGATTTTTTTAAAGTGTAGTTAAAGGCTGATATATAGACCAAGTACAGTTTACTTAGGTGGGAAGTGTAAAGCACAAAACATTTCAAACCAAGAAAACAATGAAAGTAGTAAGAGGGTTAAAAAGTCAGAAGAATAAATCCTAAGTGATAGGCCGCTTAAAAATCTAAGTTGACACAACAGCTTTGATGTATAACACATCAACTATTTGTGTTTTATAGTATTATTAATGGTAAAAATGTACAAGTATCTACAGTGCAAGTAATCACATATTCTCTCAACTGATTTGAGAGATATGAGATCAAACTGTACTTAAATAAGCTTTCAGAACCTACTTATTTGTAATTGTTAGGGTGGGTTTTTTCATTCTGGATTTTATAATAAAAACTAGTCTAAACAAAATTGGTTGGCCGAAATAGCCTTCAAACTCCCCATGGCAGCTCATTCAACAGCACAAAAATGCTACACCTCTGGCTATTCTGGGTTGCAATTCTTATCACCTCCAACCATCAAAATCAACAAACATGGAAGTTGTAATCCAAATACAGTAATAACTTGGTTTAGGAGTACCTTGGTCTACGAGAGTTTTGCAAGACGAGCAAACATTTCTGATCAATTTTGCCTCGATCAACAAGCAATGTCTTGACTTGACTTGCAATATGAACACTGGAGCAGGTCACATGATCACAACTGAGCCAATTATTGCTCTCTCCCACCCCTTCTGAATTGTGGGTAATAGTCTGGAATGTTCCATCTCAGGGAAGCCTCAAACGCAAAGGGAGGAGAGGGAAACAGAGGTCTCCCTTGCACCATCCACAAATGTTTTCAAAGGAAACTGCAGGTTAGGGGGTTGTTTTATTTTTCTTTATATTTTTAGTCTTCTTTAATTTGTTTTCAACATCCATTTTTATTTTTCAAACAATTTCTAGTGATGGGGCAGCACAGGTACGTCTCGTGGGAATAAATGATAGGGCCTTCTCAACTGCTGCACCCAGACTCTGGAACTCCCTCTCACTAGAGACCAAGACTGTCCCATCTCTGCTGTCTTTCCGGAAACAGGCAAAGACCTTTCTCTTCAGGCAAGCTTTCCCTGAATGATGGACTGCCATACATGGCTACACAGACTTGTGTTTATAACCACTTATAACTGTGTGCCTGTGTATCTCCTTGTGGGATTACATGGACACTATGTCATCAATTGTTAGCTCCCATCCTCATAACCCTTAGATGGTCTACGATACATGATACATGGAATGTATACTCTTTTCTTAACTGCTCATGTTCTCTTTTAGCTTTAATGTTGTCTTCTAATACTGTAAGATACCCCTCAATTCCCTGTTCTTAAACTTGAAAATGTCTTAACTATTTATTTATTTATTTATTTATTTATTTATTTATTTATTTATTTATTTATTTATTTAAAGACTTGTATACAGCCCATCTTCCCGAAGGAACTCCGGGCGGTTCACAGCAAACAAATGTATAGCAAAGTCAAAAACAATGTAAATATAACAATTTAAAAACACTTGAGCATACAATAAAACGCAAAAAAAAGCAAAGAGCAGATGGCGGGGGAAAAATGATTACATTAAGTCACCAAACGCCTCTCGGAAGAGCATGGTCTTCAATGCTTTCCTAAAGGCTGGCGGGGACTGTGCAAGGCGCACTTCGCTAGGGAGATGGTTCCACAGAACAGGGCCAGCCACAGAGAAGGCTCGAGTCCGGGTGGATGTTTTTCAAGCCTCCCTGGGCGTGGCCACCCGCAGCATGTGCGCCCGCGACAACCTGGTCGGTCGGGCCGATGTTAACCGCTGGGAGATCCGCTCTGCCAGGTAGTCAGGTCCCAGGCCATGGAGGGTTTTATGAATTAAAACCAAGACCTTGAATCTGATTCGGGACGCAACGGGCAACCAATGCAGACGAACCAGAACTGGGGTAATGTGGTCGAACCAGCGCACACCCGCCACCAGTCTGGCCGTCGCATTCTGTACCCGCTGCAATCGCCGAAGGAGAGTCAAGGGAAACCCCATGTAGAGAGCGTTGCAATAGTCTACCCTCGAGATCACCAACGCTTGCACAACAATCCTGAGGGAGTCCCCATCTAGGTAGGGACGAATCTGGGCTATTTGTCGGAGGTGGAAAAAGCAATCCTGGACACAGCAGCCACCTGGGCCTCCATGGTGAGAGCTAGGTCCAGGACTACGCCCAGATTCCAGACACTGTCCGACAGCCGGAGGGAAACACCCTCCAAACTGGGGAGAGGGCCTCCATAACCAGATGGGGAAGTCCCAAAGAACATAACCTCGGTCTTCTCGGGATTGAGTTTGAGTCTGTTGGCCCTGGCCCATACCACGACTACCTCCAGGCACTGGTCGAGGGTCTGGACAGCCTCATCTGCAGAGGTGGAAAAGGAGAGATAGAGCTGCGTGTCATCAGCATACTGATGGCAGCAGACTCCAAATCTCCTTATGACCTCTGCCAGCAGCCTCACATAGATGTTGAACAGCATGGGAGAGAGGGACAACCCCTGTGGAACCCCACAAGGGAGTATCCATGGGGCAGACAACTCCCCACCATGCTGAACACACTGGGGACGGCTCTCCAAGAAGGACCAGAACCAACTGTGAACAGTGCCCCCGGATCCCAATCGCAGAAAGCCAATCCAGCAGGATACCGTGGTCGACGGTATCGAAGACCGTTTACAAATCCAGAAGGACCAACAGGGCAGAGCTACCCATGTCAGCCCCCTGGAGGAGGTCATCTTGCAGAGCGACCAAGACTGTCTCAGTCCCCCGACCCAGCCTGAACCCAGACTGGAATGGATCAAGGACCCATTTTCCCTCCACAAACGATTGAAGCCAGACCACAGCCACCCTCTCAATAACCTTGCCCATAAAGGGAACATTGGCAAGCGGGCCGTAGTTGGTCAATTCACCCGATGCCAGGCCAGTTTTTTTCAGAATGGGCTTCACCACCGTCTCCTTCAGGCAAGAGGGAAAAATCCCTTCCCTGAAGGAGGCGGTGGCAATAGTAGAAGCCAATTAACTGTACTAGACTGTATACTGTCCCTCCTTACTGTAAGCCGCCTTGGGTGCTTTTCCAAGGAGGAAAGTGTGGTAAAAATACTCTAAATAAATACCGTATATACTCGAATATAAGTCTAGTTTTTCAGCCCCAATTTGGGGCTGAAAAAAGGGCCCCTCGACTTATATTCAAGTCAATACTTTTAGCCACGGAGGCAAGTGCTTGGGTCAGTGGCTAAAATTCATTTTAAACATTGTGCGGCACTTCTCCTGACCCCACCCACGTTGCAGGGGAGTGACGTGCAATGTTTAAAAGTGCTTGGAGCCTCGTGGCGCAGTGGTTAAATGCCTGTACTGCAGGTAAAACTGTGCTCACGACCTGGGTTCAATCCCCGGTAGCAGGCTCAAGGTTCACTCAGCCTTCCATCCTTCCGAGGTTGGTAAAATGAGTACCCAGCTTGCTGGGGGGGCAATGTGTAGCCTGCACACTGTAATAAAAATTGTAAACCGCCCAGAGACCACTTGTAGTGGTATGGGGTGGTATATAAGCAGAAGCAGAACACTTTTGCCTCGGTGGCTAAAAGACATTTTAAGCATCACACTCTGCTCCCCCAGCTCACAAAGGAGGAGCTGCCAGGCCCTGCTGCATTTCCCACCCCAGACTTATACTTGAGTCAATAAGTTTCCCCAGTTTTGGGGGTTAAATTAGGGGCCTCGACTTATACTCTGGTCAACCTATACTTGAGTAAGTAAGTAAGTAAGTAAGTAAGTAAGTAAGTAAGTAAGTAAGTAAGTAAGTAAGTAAGTAAGTAAGTAA
>JAHTLZ010000129.1:44354073-44417968 GCA_023846285.1 Phrynocephalus versicolor
ATACATACATACATACATACATACATACATACATACATACATACATACATACATACATACATACATACATACATACATACATACATGGCTACAAAATGCATTTTGCTATTGTCACATTAAAACACAGAATAAAATCCCGTCTTTAGTTCTAAGCAGAGTAGATTCCGCAACCAGGTACCTAAACCATGGTGTGGATGTGGACTTCAAGCCAACTTCTTTTGTGAGTTTTGGCATTTTGTGTGTATAATATGTGGTCTATGGCACCCCAAAATGAATCATCTGAGTTTCCATTATTTCCTATGGGGAATTTTGCTTTGATATATGAGTACATATATATGGCTTACAAGCACGTTTCTGGAATGAATTATGCTCGTAAACCAAGGAATTCCTGTGTCTGAAGGGAATTAGGTTGCCTACTACTATGTATCAATGTTACTCTAATATTTTTACACTCAATTAATACAAGATAGTTTATGTGATTCCTGAAAATTTAAAAAAAGGTTTTAACTGTTTCAACTTAATAAAAGTGTTTACAATTCTCTAGTGTCCCCCACCACCATTAAAATGATCTACTTAGTGCATGGAGGGCAGTTGTAGCAGAGAAAGAAAAATAGGTATACAGCAAGGATCACAGATGCAGAGATAAGTTTATATCTCTAATTCTAACAAATGTTACTCACCTTCATTTTGTTCAAATTCATCTAAAACCTTATCAAGGTTATAAGCCTCTGCCTGGAAGTAGTTCTCCATTTGTCAGGAAACTCCTCCCAGCTCCTTGTCTGACCCTGCCAAGAATACAGCCAAATATGAAGGTACAGAAAGATTGTAAGAGCCTCACAAAGCAAAGGTGCATTGGGAAGTGATACCCATACCATCTAGAAAGTATTGCTGCAAGATAGTTCAATAATGATATTGTGTGGAAAGCCAAATCAACAGTGTAAAAATGGCGGCAGCCCAAAGAAAAAATTATAACATGGAATCTAGACTTTGGATCAGCACCAAATTTGGCACAGATATAACACTCTTTGGGAGTGGTTTGGGCAAAGATTCTAGTTTATAAAACTGTTTTACCTTCAAGAAGAAATGCACAATCTTAAATGTTCCCAGATTTAAAACAAATAAACTGAAAATATTTATCTTGCTTAACTTGAGAAAGAATGGCTGACCCCACTCAATTTTTTTTATTTCAAAGGAATCCAGACTGCATGGGTTAAAATACTTATCTTTAAAAGTTCCTTTCAAAAGGGTAAAACAATGACTTTGTTCCATATGTGGAACAGGCAAGAGTGTTCCAAAGTAGATTCCTTATTGCAGTTCTGGGGCAGCAAGTCTTCAAAGGGGAAATCCGCTTGAGGTCATAGAATCATATGATAGTGAAGGAAAAGGCCTATAAGGTAATTAGGTCCAAATCCCCGTTCCATGCAGGAATACAAATTAAAGGATAGCTGCTGGCTAGTTGTCCACATTTATCTTGAATGTCACCAGTGTTGGAGCACTCACCACCTCTTGAAATAATTGGTTCCATTGCAGTAGTGCTCTAACAGTTAGGACATTTTTCCTGATATTTAGCTGAAATCTGGGTCCTCATAACTTGAGCACATTATTGCATGCCCTGTACTCTGAGATGATTGAGAACAGATCCTGCCCTTTCTCTGTACGACAGCCCTTCAAATATTTTCACAGCACTATCACAGTGATGACGAACCTTTTGGAGACCGAGTGCCCGAAGAGAGATTCCAAACCCATTAATTTTTCGCAAAGTGCCAATACAGCAAGTTAACGTGAATACAGGTGGCTGTGAAGGGCCGATGTCGGGTGCCCACAGAAAAGACTCCGTGTGCCACCTTTGGCACCCTTGCCATAGATTTGCCAACACTGCACTATCATATTGCCCCTCTGTCTTCTTTTCTCTAGGCTAACCATAACCAAGTCTTTCAATCTTTCCTCTCTTGCTTGGAGACACTTTGTGAATGATAGTGAGCATAAGAGAGCATCCTATTTGGACCATCCTGTCTGCTGTCATTTCTGTTGTCAGCATTCATGGCCACTTTTGCTATGTAAATCCTGGCATCCTTTTTCTATGCAGCAATACTGGGCCATGTCCTGGCATTCTGAGTTATGGATACAGAAGCACTACATCCCACATTAAAAATGACGGGGAATTTTTGAAGAATTAAATGTCTTGCAGAAAACTTTTTTGTCCTAAAGTTTGTTCAGAAGGCTTAAGAATTTATTCTTCTTTGAAGTGGGAGTTTTTAATTGAATAAAATGAAGTTAAAGTTGGGAAGAGGAATAGGTATGATTTAGCAGTTTACACTTCTCTCTGATTTTCTGTCCTTCTGCATGGGAACCTCTCGGGGGGGGGGTATTAATTCGAAATGGGAAGTAAATAAACTGGCTCCTCAAAGTGAATCCTCTTAATGTATCTTACACTACAACTAGGAGCAATTATTGCTCTGTCAACAGATTCAGTCACTTCTCATAGGATTCAACTCATATTTCTCATAGTCCTGCATCTCCTAACAGAGAAAACAAGATCCCAAAAAAAATGTTCGGGATGCTATTACAATATACCAATGGGATGATTTAATGTTGATTTGTACTAAAATCCTCTTTTAAAAAATATACTGATTACACATGTGAGCAATATAATGAAGATTCCTGGCACACATACTGATAATGATCATGTTGTAGACTGATCTGGGTTTTCTGCCTTAAAGTTCCAACTGATAATACTGCAACTTTTAATGATCCAGGCCACTCATTATGTAATTTCTGAATGACTCTTAATCTGCAGCTGGGAAATAAATAAGGTATAGTAGGACAGAATGTCTACCATATTAAAAATGATAGAACTGGAATCAGGAAAAATCCAACAGGTTCCAGAACCTTATAACTTATGTAGACTGACGTAAGTCAAACAGCATAAATCTCCGCAGTAAATTGCTATTAATTATAAAATCCACGCTTGAATCCCTAACAGCCATGTAACCTGGTGTGTGCAAAGTAATATCAAGCAGAAATTGCCTACTTAGTGGCAATTAGCCATCATGTTAAGTTATGGTGGTGTCCAGAAGTAGTTGCATTCAGGCTAGTAGTATTACCCCTCCTGTCATTCTTGAGCTAAATGGAGAACGATGCCATTTAAGGTCCTGTACTGCAATTGCTACATAAAATACATACAGATGTAATCAGCTGAAAAACAAAAGTAAAGACTTTTACAAAGCATCTTAATTTACACTAAACTGCAATATTAATTTAATATTAATTCACCTAATCTGGCCTTCCCTGTGTGCACTACAGTGGTACAATAAACAGAAAGGAAGATCAGCTTTATGGAACTCCCTTACATCATGCAGCACACTTTATAAGGGAGAAAGAAGAATGAAGCTGGAAGTTGGATCATCATTTAAATTGCTAGCAAACCAAATTTAGTTAGTGGGCCAAACTTCAAGAACACCAGAGGTTCAACTAATCCTTATGATAGCAAGCAAGCCCTCTAGGAATTTATTTCCTGTAAAATTTCCTTACTAGTTATTGTGGCAAATCCCTTGCTACACTATCATTTCTAACTACCTTTTCTAACTACCTTTAAGTATTCAAACAGATTATATAGAGTAAAATTAATGTATGTGAACATATCAGTAGATTTCTGGAGAGAATTTTGAGTGGGCTGGCAAATGCAGAATGCAGAATGTAAAAAAACCTCATTCAGGAAGCTTCATAAAGGATTTTCAAATGCAAATAGTCTTAAATTGCTATTCTAAATCTCTGGGGAAAAACACTTGATAGTAAATGTATAAATAAAGAAGTTCCATACTTTTTCTTACATGAAAGTAAAATAATTCTTAATGGAAAATTTAATACATGATTCTAGAGTGACGTATCTGATATAATCCACTTAAAAACAAAATTTTGCTATATTTTGATTTCCCTTCTATTTCCAAACACTTTTAATAACTGACAGAAAGATCATGGGAAATACTACATCTTCTCAAATGAGCAATCTGTGACATCCAATAATTCTCAGAAAAGTTTTACAACACCCAATAGCACGGCGCCAAGCAAGCTTAAGTTCTTTTTCTACACAAATAAATAATCTTGCCCATTTGCTTTTGAGGAACAGAAGGAGCCAAATTCTGCTATAGATTTAGCAATTCCTTGGAATAACTCTGTATAGCAGCTATAATCTGTTTACTCTTCCACACAAGGAAAACATATCTTAAAAAAGGATTGTATGTTAAAAAAGAAAACAGGTCAAGCTTTGGTAAAGCTACAATCCTATACATTTACCTGAAAATCATCTTCATGAAACTCAAGGAGGCTCACAACTGAGTACGTCTGTAAAGAGTTGCATATTAAGGAATACTCTGATGATGCAAACTTCTGGATTTATGAAAAACACACGTCTAAAATTGCTCTCTTAACTAACGGATCTAAAACTGCTCTCTTAATTTAAACCTCCGGGTTATTTTGTCATCTTTGACCATCTTACCTTTTTCTCCTATACATGCATTAAGAAATGAGTAAGCCAATGGTTATCCATAATATACACTGCACAGCCAGCTAACTGAGTTGAATCCACATGCTCAGCTTGATCCTAAAAATAAAACAAACACCACACATTAGATATTCTACCACTATAATATGACATGGAGCTTCAGTAAGCTGCAGCTAAGCAAAGTTAACATTTTGTTGTTCTTAAAGCTATTGGGAAAAACTCAATATTATTTTCCATTCTTCCCTGACAGTTTCAAAATAGGGTTATTGAGTTGGAATTATAAACAATTTTCAGGGCACACATGTTCTGGGAGCTGCTATAAAAGGGAGGAACTATAGTCACCCACGTGGTGACATAAGTCAAAGGACCACAACAGCTAGACTCAGCAGGACCTACCAGCGTGTGAGAATACTGTAAGCTTCCTTTACTGTGTAGCATGATGCTGCATCCATGATGGCCATCTGTATAGTAAAACTGCTCAATCACCAGTAGTTTTCTGTCCACCACATGACAGAGCATGGAAGTTCAACAGCGTTCTGGCTAGTCCAAAATCTCCATTCAGGGCACTAGCCTAAATAAAAATATCCCCGAACACTCCCAACTCACTATCAGGTTTCTACAGAAGTTATCCAGAGCTACCACTGCAAAATCTCTCTTTCAGTCTATCCATATAAAATCTAGAGAACATTAATCTGATTTTACAGAATTCAGGTAATAAAGAATCAGAAAAGATTACAGGGAATACCAAGTATAGATTCATCACAGTTTATGACAGCTATCTTGAATTGTATTCAGGCCTTTGGTAAATCTTTATGTAATACTCATTCAGCAACTGTGCCAAAGGCTGAAACTAGCTATGCTTGGATACTGTAAAATTATTACAAAAGCTAACAAAAGAAAGAATACAAAATACAAAAAAACCCCACTGAAGAAAAAAGATGCAGTTCTCTCACTAGAGTTACTGGTGACACCTGCTCTTATCTGCAGCAGAAATTGTACTCATTCATCTCCAAGTCTCTACAGGCTTCCATTTCTCCTGAGAAACATTATTCAAACACTCTGAGAAGATTCACATTTCCTTAGATGGCTTGAAATTAATACAAATGTACCATGGAAAGAGGTGAATTCAGAGGCAAGAAAGCTTTGTTTCAAGTACAAACATAACAAAAATATGAGGGCAGTATGTACTTCAAACACATCTATCCTCGTAGTGTCCCTTCGGTGTTCAAACATTAGCAATTTCACTCAATCAAGACAGATGGTGACAGCTTCTTCCTAGTATGGTAAATATATTTTTGTCTTCTCTAATGTGAGATTCAGTAATCCCCCGGCCTGGCAGTTCATATACTGCAGTCCCGGTATATCACGGGACCACAGTATATGAAAAAAGCCCCTTGGGATAAGCTGGAGAGGCTACAGGTCTCCTGTACTTACCCCAGGCCTGGCGCTGCCCCAAATGGACCTCCAACGGCCTTCCCGCTGAACTGGAAGTGACTTCCAGAAAACTGCACATTACCTCTAGATCACGAGAAAGCATTTTTTGGGTCTCCAGTGGCCTTTCTAGGCATGTGACCAGTCCCTTCCAGTTCACCAACAAGCATTTCTGAGTCCTCCGACATGCCTAGAAAGGCCCTTGGAAGGCCAAAAAGTGCTTTCTAGCGGTCCAGAGGTCACTTCCGCTTTCCCAAAAAGTACTTCCAGTTCAACGAGAAGCACTTTTGGGACCTCCGATGGGCTGGGAAGGCCATCAGAAGCCCATTCGGGGCAGTGCCAGGCCTGAGTTAAGTACAAGAGGCCCCAGATAGCCCCCCCCCAGTCCCAACATGATCCTGCATCTGCATATTGCAGATTTTCAATTATCGTGGGTCAGGTAGGGTCCCTAACCCCCGCAAAAGGCGGGAGGTTACTGTACACACTTATTTAATACCTGCCCTACCATGCTAAGATTGATGGGGGACAACAGACTGAGGCTGAACCTGGAAAAGACAGGAGGTCCTTTGGGTGGGTGCCTCAGTCTCTTTTGGTAGGGTTACTCTCTCTGCTAACAATGAGGTGCACACTCTGAGCATCCTTCTGGACCCTGCATTGTCAATGAACACCCAGATAGTGCCCATGGTCTGAACTACCTACTTCCATCTTAGGCAAATTGCACAGCTGCATTTCACCCACATGATGTCCCTCACTATACTGGTCCATGCACTGGTAGTCTCAAGTCATTTGCAATGCCCTCTATGTGGGGCTTCCCTTCAAGCTGGTATGGAAGGTTCAATCCAGAATATGGGGGCCAGGGTACCGAGTAGAGCTATGAAATAACAACATATCACTCCAATTCTGGCCATTCTGCACTGGCTACTTGTCCACTTCTGTGCCAGTTTCAAGGTGATGGTTCTAACACCTAAAGCCCTAAAAATGCTTTGGGGACTTTGGCACCTGGCAATGTCTTCTATATCTCCTTTTTGCCATCTGCAGCGGATGCCGTTCTGTCCCTAGAGCACTGCCTGGATGCTGTTCTGGATGGATAAGTGCCATCAGACTGAGGTTGAACCCGGCTATTTCAGCAGGACTTTTATCTTGTCCCATCAATGGAGCCCAGTGAAACAACTAGCGTCAAGGTCACAATCAATGTTCCCTCTAAGGCGTGCCTGCCTCTTTCACCCTCCATGCTGTGTTTTTGTTCCCCTGCACATCCACAGCAACTGTTTCTGTTCTGGTCGCGATGGAACCCATGCAGGGGGCAGTTGTGTGCACATAGGGGAGTGAAGTCACATGCACAAGGGACAGAGCCCTGCAGAGCGAGACTGAAAATCAGACGAGACGGTCACAAATTCACAACACCATCATTTGTAATACTGTATTTCAAATGTTCAAATGTTTTATTTATGTTACTATGTTCTATTGTGCTAGCATTCGTTTTTTATATTAATACTGATGTCTTGGTTTATTGTGTATGGTTTGCTTACTGTTTACTGTCTTGTGTTATAAAATGTCCAGAGTGGTCTCTGGTTAGATGGGAAGTATATAAATATTAAAAATAAATAAATATGTTTTCCTTGGTTACTTGTATTTTGGAATAAAACGCATCTGCAAAGAGCCCATCCAAAGTCTACGTCTACTCCAGAGTAGGGCCACATATTAGGATCCTACAAAGGCTATTTGCTCTGTGACTTGTCCCTGATGACCAAAAAACTGCTAAGAATGAGCAATTTTCACTAGAATATACTTCACAGACCTAATCCAAATCAGAAGATAATTCCTGACTGAGATCATGTGTATACTTTTCCCAAAATAAAAACAGGACAGTTAAGCACACTTGTTTAATCATGTACAGTTTGGCCCTCAGTGAGGCCAGATGTGGATGACTGCCACACATTCTCAAGGGGATAAAGGAAGCTGGGCAAGATGTTCTGAAAGAGAAAAATGAAACTAATGATTTGATCTTCCATAACAGGAGCCAACAGTCGAGGTAGAGTACAAACTGCCCCACCCCATGGCTTTCTTCTTTAACTTCTACGTCTCAGCTGCAATTCTATTGATGGTCAAGGTTAGCCTACACTGTAAAATATCAAAATTAACAACCAAAATAAATGCATATCAGAGGGAAGAAAATGAAGCAGGAATTTCTCCCCCTTTCTCTGGTAGCACAGAGTAGCATTTCAGAATAGGGATGTATAACTTGTGGTTCTTCATACACTGTTGGACCTGAATTTCTATCAGCCCTTGTCACCCTGGCTAATAGTGACTGGTGGAAGTTGTAGCTCACCAACACCTGATGGGAAGACATCCCATCCTTAGTTTAGAAGAATAGGACAAGTGTTTTCTATGGCAATAGCTGTTTTAATGGCCAAACATTTCATAAAATGCAACCGTTGCATAGTAGCTGGTAGAAAGACCTTTGCGAAACAGATAATCAATGCATTTGATGGTTTAATCCTATGTATGAAGATGCTGAAGTCCCACTCCAAAGGTTAATAATAACTGTGTGCTGTCAAGTCAATTCTGACTTAGGGTAACCTTTTTCAGAAGTGAGTTACCATTCCCTTCCTCTGGGGGCATCCTGGGATTGTGTAGTTTGATCAAGACAACACAGACTGCCTTCTACTTGCAGGAGGCCCCATGGGGAGTCAAACCCCCAACCTCTGGCTCTGAAACCAGATATCTAAACCATGGTGCTATCCAGTCAGGATTTTTCCCTTTTAATTTTCTATTCTATTTTTTTTTAAACTCATTTCAAGAGTTTTGAAGGAAAGGTTTTACATGCCAAAACATATTCAGATCATGAATCTTTCATTAAAAAAAATAAACAGGCAGCTTTAAGGAACCATAGGGAGAACAGAGCATTTTGCTAATGCAGCTTAGAACACAAAATTTGAGAAGGAAATCCTAACAATTCTAACAATTTTTTTTCTGAATAGGTTGTTTTGTTATAATATGCTGTAAACTGCCCAGAGTTTCCGTGGAAAAGTCGGGAGGGTTAATAAGTGCAAATATGAAGAAAGAAACAAAGGAAAATCAATAAACAACCACATACCACATAAAAGGTATTTATTTATCTTTAAAACAACACAAGAGGTAAGTGCTTCCCTTGCAAGGCACCCAGGCTGGGCGAAGATCCATCGGTCTGCACTCTGCTCCTCTTAACCCGAGTCTCTGCGCAGACACACAGGGGAAGAGGAGGTGGCTGCCCCCTCAATCACCAGCAGCGGAAGGCTCCTCCCTACACACAGCCAAGACAGAAACCTGATTTTGACAGCTCTGAACCGTCAACATCCACTGTCTCTCAGCTACCGGGGGGGGGGGGAGAGGACAGCCTTCAGCTATCCCTTGGTTGAGGGGGTTTTATACAGCCTTCCCATAGGAATGCATTGAAAACCTATAGGTCCATTCCCTCTGGAATGGATTGATTGATTTTCAGTGCATTCCTATAGGAAACCGCAACTCGATTTATGAATTGATCGACTTACGAAGATGCCTTCAGAATGGATTAATCGCACAAGTTGAGGTACCATTCTATTTGACTCCATGCATATTGCAGAGCACCCTCTGGACCTTGTTTTCTGTGCTGGTTAGGACAAGGGCAATGTAAAGGGGTTTTCTACGATTCTGTTCTCATGGGAAGATTACTACCTGCAACCCAGTGAGCACTGAGCATTAAATATACTCTATTGGAATTCCCAACTTCAGCTGGCAAGGGGAACTGATAAAAATGCTGCCCCAGTAGACTGATGGATTTGAATGGCTTCCTGATCACTTTAAATGAGTTTCCTGTTGCCTTGGCAGGTGGTCCTGTCAAAACCCTGGCTGACCTCTGAAATAGGACTATGGCTAGGGGTTGTGGACATCATCACTTTTAAACATCCCTTTCCACAGAGTGAAACTGAACAATCCAGGAAGCTGGTAATCATGAAACAAGTATGACATTTTGCAGATGCCGTAGTTGACACACATCCTGTGGATGTAATTGTGGCCCCTGCTTGTCCAGTGATAACGGACATGTTTCAATTTGTGCAGCCTGAGGATATTGACGGGATCTTTGGAGAGGTGAAGACTATCATATTTGTTGGGGGAGGGGGACGAGCTAAGTCAGTAAGGGGGTAGAGAATGTCTCCTTGTAGCAAGGCAGGGTGTCAGAATATTTAAGTTGTAGAAGAGGTAGCCATGTTAGCCTGTGCAAGCATTATAGGCAAAAAAATGAAAATAAAAGAACAAAGCATACAAAAATATGGTGGCACTTTAATGATTAACTCTTATGTTTTAATATGAGCTTTCATGGATAAAAATCCACTTCCTCAGACACAAGAGACAGAGGTAACATGGCAAATATTTATACGGCATCAAAGTACAGACATTGTGTTTGGTTGATTAGTAAGTAGGTATTTGACAGTGCGGTAATAGCCTGTTTGATATACAGATCTTTACTACTGAAACTTATACTGATAATGGTATAAGATCCTCTGGTATAGAATAACTGGTAGAAATAACATGGATGTTGATTATATTAAGAAAACTGGCTCAATTACACTATGTTTAATCTGTAATACTCCATCTGGCAATTTAGGTAAACCACTATTAAACAAAATACACATGCTTGAAGATGTGCACATAAATGTGATATATAGAAAATTTAACTGGTCTAATATACAACCTATATGTTAATAAAATCAAAATCCTGTAAGCCAAAGCAATGAACCAAGTTACAGAACAATTATTCTACACTGTTTGTTATTCTTTGCAGAACTGTGCCAAACAAATGATTCCAGGATGTCAACTAGCTGAATTGCAGGAGACAGTATTATAATGTTTCACACTTCAGAGTAAACATTTCAAGCCCTTATAAAATTACATCCACAAACAGGTGAGCTTCTTTGAAATGCAGAATCTGGCAACAGATCTGGCAGCTTCAGAGTCTAGCTTTCAATTCTGAAGCAATTTCTAGCCCTTATAAGAAGCTGAAGCTACAGCCTTCAAATGTCTTACTGCCTTGTGCTCTAGTGCAAATATTGGTGGACAGGAGGAGAGTTGCTCCGCTTGTATCACTTCCGAATGTAATTTAAAGTAATAGTTACTTAATTTTCAAAAAAGTAGGCAAAACCCAGCCATCCCAACTTGGAAACAAATGGCTCTTTCCAAAACAGGCACAGGTGTTTCTAGGAAGTTTCTAAAACTTGGAAAGATTCAGCCTATAAAGCCCTACCACCACATCTTCGGTCCTTGCATCTGCAAATTTCTTTCTTTTCCAAACCCAAAAGTTGCCAGGAAAGGGAAAGAAGAGGCGGTAAGAGCAACAGCAGAAGACAAACTCTAATAAGATCTGATGAATCAAAATCCTATCAGTTACATCTGCAAGTGTAGCATAAGAGATATAACTTTTGGTAGCATAAGCATAATTCCACAAATCAGCAGAGACATAAGCTGTTGCGTGCTGAGTTACACAACTCTGCATGCAACAAATACTGTCTATAATGACTTTGTAATTTGCACCAAGCAGCACTGTACCATCAATAGGTATCATTTGCATTATGCTGGCATAAAATGACTATAGAATTTGATTGTGGCTGAAACTGCTACTCAACAACATTCAGTTTAACCATATAATTCCTCTTCCCCCCACCCACCCACCCACACAGAGAATGTACATTCTGGAATATTATATATATTTTGCACACATTTAATTTTAAAATACAGTGGTACCTATTAAGACAAATTTAATTCATTCTACGAGTCATTTCGTTTTACAAAAAAAATTGTTTTGCAAAATACAGTTTCCCATAGGAATGAATGGGAAACCGATTAATCTGTTCCAGAGGTCTGAAAAAAGGCCAAAAAAGCCCTTTTTTGTTCAGACCTCTTTATAAAATGCACTTTAAAGGCATGTAGCACCGGAACACACACACACCACAGCACAATGCAACAGAGCTCCAAAACAAACCCTAGGTCATTCCCGCCAAAAGTGCAATGGAAAGCAATGCAAAGATGATCAAAAGCAAGCAGCAAGACAAACCTCAGGTTGTTCCCACCAAAAGTGCAATGGAAAGCAATGCAAAGATGGACAAAAGAAAGCATCAAAACAAACCCTAGGCCGTTCCCGCCAAAAGTGCAGTGAAAAGCAATGCAAAGATCATCAAAAAAAAACCAACTTCAAGACAAACCCCAGGTCGCTCTTGACAAACGTGCAGTGGAAAGCAACGCAAAATTACAAAAGAAAGCAAGGAAACCTCAGCTCCCTACATTTCCAAGTTCTAGAAGTCTAAAACCTGCTGCAAAACAATGTCCAGAATGGTTCCAAAACTTAATGAAAAAACTACTCCCACTCCTCCACAAACTACAGGGATACAATGCATCCTAGTTAACTTATTTCAAAATGTGGAATGGATTTTTGTCTTGTAAGGCATCCCATAGGGAATTTTCGTCTTGGGAAGCATGCCTATTCCAGGAAATTTCATTCATCTTGTGAGTTTTTCATCTTATGGGGGTGTTTGTCTTAAGAGGTGCCACTGTATAGTTGTAATTTTTTTAAAAACAAAGCTGCAGAAAGTTAAGATATTTGTATCTTAGGAAAAAAAGCTAATAGCAAAAAGAGGAAAAGCAGTTAGTGTAGGAATAGCTGTGCCCATAGAAAATAAGCAAAAGCTTCATCCATGCCCGCCCACCCCCACCTCACAACAGAGAACAGCAGCATGCATCCACTGATTGTAACAATCCTCAAGCTGTACCAGAAGATGCAGGCCATAATCATATCATTCTGCGTATTATTTCATTAGTCCACATTACCTCGACAAATTTTGCTGTGCTTTATTTACTACAAATGTAGCCTCTTGTTCTGCCTTTTCCTCTCCCTTGTCCTGTGCCTGTTATAGATGTTGTCCTATTCTTTCTCCAATCAATAATTATTTAGGCCAACTATGTGGGGGTGGGGACTAAATTAGAGTTACTGTAAAGAGAGTAGCCCTTGTGCTTTTTACAGAGAATGAGTTTGGATGCTATGCATATTTGTAGAGTTTGACACTTGCCAATAGCAGGCATACTTAAAAAGCATTTCCTCTAACAAAGGCAACTTATAATGTAATTGTCTTATGGGCAAGGATATAACCAGGCTGCAGAGTATCAGCCAAATAATATGGTGGTACTAAGGAATCAGATTTGCATGATAATAATGATACAAAAAAGCCAAGACATGTCTAATGCAGCATTTGTTTGTACGTACACTTAACCTTGTGATCGAACATATAGAAACAAGTGGCAAGCTGCAGAATAATTCATATTATTCTTACAGATGTTGAAAAGTTGGTGCAAACAGCAATAAATTATAACAGACAGACCAGACTTTATCCTATTAAACCTACATTTTCATTTTATGGCAGTGCATAGACAGGAGAAAGCTAAAACTGAGTTCAAACATAAATTTTGACAGAATAAAGCAAAAAAAAATTAAAAGTAGAAGGGTTTACAACAGCAGAAGTGTCACTTATGGCAGAACAACTATTAGAAGATTTAGAAAGCACTTTGTTCTGACTCATACACAAAACATTACAGGTTCTTGCTTTTGCTTTACTATTAGTTAGAAAGAAAGAAAGAAAATCAGCACAGAGGCCTTTGAAAAACCAGTAGAGATTTTCTAAAATAAAGGACACTGATACATCTGAATACTGAATATTGAAACAGCATGTAATGTATAATTCACATGATGCGGGTGGTGCTGCAGGTTAAACCACTGAGTTGCTGTGTTTGTCAATCAAGGAGCACAACTCCTTCCAACCAGCAGTGTGAAAGAGCATAAAAATACAACCATGGATAAATAGGCACCACTTCAGTGGGAAGGGAACAACATTCCATGCAATTGCGTGTTTAGTCAAGTGGGCCACATGATCACAGAAATATGTCTACAGACAAATGCCGGCTCTTTGGCTTACAGAGATGACCACTGGCCCCAACAGTCAAACAACCAAGCTTACTTGTCGGGAGAACCTTTACTGTTATATTTATATACATTAACAACATTTTATTGGCCAGCATCCTGTTCATGCTGGTGTAATGTAAAGTTATAGTAGCATAAATGTGCTAGCTGTCATGTACCACAACACAAAATTGTTCTTTGCAATGGTGCAAACACATGACTGACTGCAATGTGCTACAGTCCCTGCATGTTCTTCTAATAAAACTCCCAGAGGTCTTCACCACTAGCTGTGATTTCCAGGAACCACTGTCCATCAAACATCCAAAGAACAGGAAAAAAGGCTCCTGGGGCAGCCCCCTTTGGAGCTTAATAACTCAGCCCTCTTCCCCTCAAACCTCTCCTAATTTGGATGGCTTAAAGCAGGGGTGCCCAAACTTTTTGTAAGGAGGGCCAGATTTGGTGGCTGAAAATGTGTCAGGGGCCGGTTGCTCCCCGACCCTGCCACCCCACTGCAAGCCCCACCCACTGACCCCTTGCAACCCCACCCGCAGGAAGGAAGGCGGGAACCAAGGGAGGGAGGTGGGGAACAAGGAAGGGAGGGAGGAAGGAAGGAAGGTGGGGACCAAGGGAGGGCCACTCAGAATGGCCTGACGGGCCGGATTTGCCCCCCCCAGCCCGGACTTTTGGGCAGGCCTGGCTTAAAGGGAAGAGTCCAAGGGAGCTACCAAAAAAAAAATTGGTGCCCCTTGGACCCTCCCTGGGAAGCCCATTTTAGATAGCAACAACATTGTTCATTTTAAACTTTAAAAATGACCATTTTGTTACTATCCAAAATGAAACAGGGTCTTTCTTTTTGTTACCTTACGAAATGATTGTCATTTTCGTTAGGGTGCCCATCCCTATAGGTTATATTTTAGCAATGGACTATGACTTAAAATGAACTTATGTTGAACTCTGTTTAGTTTACCAGTTGACACCTTGTAATAAAAAACATCTCAATTTTTTCACTCTAAAACTGTTTAGTGAAGTCAAGTGGGCCTTAGAAAGCATTGCAAACAACAAGGCCAGTGGAGGTGACGGCATTCCAATTGAACTCTTTAAAATCTTAAAAGAGGATGCTGTAAAGGTGCTGCACACGATATGCCAGCAAATTTGCAAAACCCAGCAGTGGCCAGAGGACTGGAAAAGATCGGTCTACATCCCAATCCCAAAGAAAGGAAACGCCAAAGAATGCTCCAACTATCGCACAATTGCACTCATTTCACACGCTAGCAAGGTTATGCTCAAAATTCTACAAGAGAACTTCCAGAAGTACAAGCTGGATTTCAAAGGGGCAGAGGAACTAGAGATCAAATCGCCAACATGCGCTGGATTATGGAGAAAGCCAGAGAGTTCCAGAAAAACTCTACTTCTGCTTCATTGACTATGCCAAAGCCTTTGACTTTGTAGACCACAACAAACTATGGCAAGTCCTTAAAGGAATGGGAGTGCCTGACCACCTTATCTGTCTCCTAAGAAATCTATATGTGGGACAAGCAGCAACCATCAGAACTGGATATGGAATAAATGACTGGTTTAAAATTGGGAAAGGAGTACGACAAGACTGTATACTGTCACCTTGCCTATTTAACTTATATGCAGAGTACATCATGAGAAAGGCAGGTCTGGATGAATCACAAGCCGGAATTAAGATTGCCGGAAGAAATATCAACAACCTCAGATACGCAGATGATACTACTCTAATAGCAGAGAGTGAGGAGGAATTAAAGAACCTCTTAATGAGGGTGAGAGTGAAGAAAATGGGCTGAAGCTCAACATCAAAAAAACTAAGATCATGGCCACCGGTCCCATCACCTCCTGGCAAATAGAAGGGGAAGAAATGGAGGCAATGACAGAGTTTACTTTCTTGGGCTCCTTGATCACTGCAGATGGCGACTGCAGCAACGAAATAAAAAGACACCTGCTTCTTGGGCGGAAAGCAATGGCAAACCTAGATAGCATCCTAAAGAGCAGAGACATCACTTTGCCAACTAAGGTCAGGATAGTCAAAGCTATGGTTTTTCCAGTAGTGATGTATGGAAGTAAAGAAGGCTGATTGCCGCAGAATTGATGCTTTTGAGCTGTGGTGCTGGAGGAGAGTCTTGAGAGTCCCCTGGACTGCAAAGAGATCAAACCTATCAATTCTGAAAGAAATCAACCCCGAATGTTCACTGGAAGGACAGATTTTGAAGCTGAGGCTCCAGTACTTTGGCCACCTCATGAGAAGAGAGGACTCGTTGGAAAAGTCCCTGATGCTGGGAAAAATTGAAGGCAAAAGGAAAAGAGGACGACAGAGAATGAGATGGTTGGACGGTGTCATCGATGCAACCAAAATGAATTTGACAAAACTCCGGGAGGCAGTGGGGGATAGGAAGGCCTGGCGAGCTCTGGTCCATGGGGTCACGAAGAGTCGGACACGACTGAACGACTGAACAACAACAACAACAAAACTGTTTGGACATGTGTTCATGGCTAAAGGCAAGCCTTTTAAAGGAAGAGTGTTTTAAACATAGCAAGCCTGGGCAATCACAGATGGATTTGGGCTTTTTAATTACATCAATAAAATTAATTAATTTAAAACATCCTCTAAACCTTTCCTCTGCAGGAATCTCTTAAGTCATAAGGACTGCTGCAATAACAACATATCTCCAAGCCAATTCTTCCCAAATAAAATAATTTTTAGAGATGAGTACACCAGTCAAACTCCTTTTATTTTCACAATGTGTAAAATCTGCAGCATCAAATGTTTCCATACCTCAGCTAACTCATTAAGAACCAGACATGTTTGTCAGATTCTTGACATTAGTAACTAAAATATTTTTTCAAAAACCCACTGCTTTTGGTATTTTAATGGATAGATGCCTTTCCCTCACACACACTTTCTCTACTCTGTGTTTCAAAAAGTGAAATGTGAGGCAGCAGTACTTCCTCTCCGTAAAACAAAACATCTACTCTATCTGTGAATTAACTGGTATGAAAATAGCAAATGATACTAGTGTGGGTTTGTCAAAGAGTTTTAAGAAGCAAGGTGTCTATTTAATTATCAGCTTCTAGGTCTGACTGCAAAATTTGTCCACAAACAAACTGCAAAGACCAAATTATAATGTGTTAGGTAAAAATTAAAAATAGCTTGGCTAGTAATGAGCTTGAGAGCAAGACAAACTTGTGTCTGAAGAGGCCCTGAAAAGACATCAGCTGAAATCCAGTGCTGATAAGCCTGATGATACCAACCATGGCCATATTTGATTGATCAAGAGTTTCCTGCAAATCCCCAGAACAGGCAGCACTTCTCTCTGTCCCACTGTCCACAAAGACTTCTCCTGCAACAAAGGGATTATAAGGGGACTTAGGAGCCTTGGGCAGAATAGGCAACTTTTTACTGCCAAAATACTGCTGGCTAATAAAGCCATCATGTTTATGCAGCACAACTTTACTAGAGTTCAACCTTTATGTAAAGTGTATTTGGACTACAAGGAATGAATCCTTGACACAACACTGTACTGTAATTCTGCATGCTGTTAAGAACCTTGACTCTCTTAACAAAAATTTGTTAAACTTGTTTATAATGAATGTATTAATACTATAAAAAACACTCTGTATAAAACTGAATTTTAAAAACTATTTTTTCCATTTTACTTCAGATGCATCTGGGGAAAAAATTCTGCAGTCCACAAAAACATGTGCCAAATCAAACTTGGCAGCATTTAAGGTGCCAGAAGACCCCTGCAGTAACTGGGCAGGAACTGTTGGGAACTTCTCTTTCACAAATATAGACATAACAGATGATGGGGGCACAGGTCACAGCATGCAACATCCAGACTATACAGCTTGCAATACAGGTTGTTTCTATGTTCAATTCAAAGTATGAGTCATCTTTTAAATCCTAAACACATTAGCTAGAAAACCTAAAAGAATATCCCAAACGATATCCCTGACCTCTTTCATTGCATACTCCAGCAGCAGAGATGTAGCTAGAGGAAACATGAGCTATACCTTTCTCTCCAGCTAGTTCAGATATGTTTAGATGAATATGTCTGGTCCTGCCTGTTAAAAAAAATCATAAATGCATTTTGTTATGTCTAGAAGTTAAAAATAATGCATTTTGGTTTTTAGTATTTTAAGAGCTGCCTTGAGCAAGTCAAATATTTTTTAAACAAAATATGTCATAGAAATTATTACTCATCTATTTCCCCATAAAATTATATGTAATTACATACTTTTTATTTACAGGAAGTCTCTCTTCAAGATAGATGGACACATCCTTTGGCTCTACTTATAATAATCACCTGCTGGCAAGTCAGTCCCAATTTACAGCAACCCTTTTCAGGGTTTTCCAGGTAGAGAATACAAAGTCAACTTCATGGCACATAATTATAATTGGCTCTACTTATGAGCAGCTAAAACTGCACTATAACCTGTTTGCTACATTTTAGATTCTTGAACCATCTAAGACAGTATTGTTGAACCTATGACACGGGTGCCAAAGGTGGCATGCGGAGCCCTTTATGTGGCCATGTGATGCCTGTGATGGGGCGATCTCAGAAAGGGCTCCGAGTGCCACCTTTGGCACCCATACTGTAGGTTCACCTACACTGTCTTATGCCATCTTCTCCTATGCTAAATGTTTCCCAGACAATTATGCTAAACATTACTGATCTTGCTTGTCACTTCTCTATCTCTGAAAGCACTGTTTAAATGTGGTGTAATTTTGAAATATACTATTACTAGTGAGCTTTTAATATTCTGAAAAACAAAGAAATAAAAAAACTCAATGCCCAGGCCATCTTCAATATATTCAACAATCCCTTCTTTTCTACAGTACATTTTTCTTTTCTCTAGACTAGTAAACAATTAAGCACATAATACTTACTATGCATTTAAAAAATGAAAACGTAAGCAAAAAGCAGGGGAAATTTACAATGCAAAATTCAGTATACAGTGGTACCTTGTATAACAGACAGCTTGTATAACAGAAAATTTGTACAACATAAAAAATTCCGGAGATAGGGGAAATTTGCTTAACATAATTGCCTATGGGGAAAATCCGTACAACATAAAAATGGGATTACTCTGCTTTCAATGCATTCCTATGGGAATTTGTATAAAGGAAAATTTGCTTAACATAATTTCATTTGGAACGAATTAATTCCTTTATACAAGGTACCACTGTACTGATAAACGCATCAGATAATTTCAAAGTATCATCCAGTGTTCATAATATGATACAGTAGCTGTTATAACTTTAATTCTTTTGGCACTGGAAGTTCTACCCCCTTTTGTCTGTGTATAACAATAATCGTGTGCTGTCAAGTCAATGACTAATGCACAACTCTTTCCAGGGTTTTTCCAGGTAGAGGATACACAAAAATGTCATACCATTCCCTTCTTCTGGGGGCATCCTGGAACTGTGTGGCCTGTCCTTGCCTAGGCTGGCTCTTTTCCAGAGATGAACACCCAATCTCTGGCTCCACAGCTAGATACCTAAACTACTGAGCTATACAGCCAGCATCTTACAACTACAGCAGCAGAGGAAAGGAGAATCTGTCCTTAAAACCACCAAAATAAGATGCTGAGAATTTTCATGTTATGTTGAAGGCTCTCTTTTTGCTTTCTTAAAGGTTTAGAGATGCAGCTTTTTTAGAAGGTCGGAAGCTGTTGTGGGAGCATAGCTAGTAAATGATACCATTAGAATCCTTAGTACAGTAATCCCCCACCTATTGCGGGGTTTAGGGACCTGACCTGACCCGCGATAATTGAAAATCCGTGATATGGGGATGCTGAGTCAGGTCAGGACTGGGGGGCATGGCACTGCCCTGAACGGGCCTCCAAAAGGCTTCCTGGGCCCCAGAAGCCACTTCCGGTTTGTCAGAAACCACTTCTGGGGCCTTTGACAGGCCCAGGAAGCCCGTCGGAGGCCCATTTGGGGCAGCCTATCAGGCCTGGGTTAAGTGCATTAGGCTTCAAACAGGCCCAAGCAGCTTACCCAAGGAGCCCTTGCCTTTCATATACTGTGGACCCACAATATACTGGGACCGCAAAATGGTGGGGGACCACTGTATATTAACTAACTTGAAGGCACTATAAGCTTATTCTCTAGCAAGTGTGGGACTTCATACTAAAGGAGTGGAATCCTGAAACAAAGCACTCCAATCTTGGAGGAGCGACCTATCCTAAACCTCTGCCAGGATCTTTTCAGCAGGATGGAAGTGTTAAAGCATATGTTTGCTGATTCTCTCCCAAAGTTTTTTTTTTTAATACTGCGACAACAGCCTCTGCTAATGAAAGAAACAGGAGCTAATTCAACAGGCCAGTCACATGAGTTATTTAAATTTGCTCCCATGTGAATGCAAGGCTGTGAATCTGGAAGATCCACATACTCTTCTTCAATCAGTCACTGCACACCCACAACATGCCTGCCCAACTCAGGTTAAAATTACAACCTAGAGACCAATTGCCAATTGCAGCCAATACTGCAACTTCCAGAGTGGTTGAGCGAGTATGTCCATGTCAGATCCCTACCTTAAGGTCAAAACACTGAAAACGTTCAGGGAATTTTCATTCCTTCTCGTGCCCCCCCCCAACACTCTTTTGAGGACACAGGAATGGAGCACAAGTTAAGCAAATATCAGAGATTTTTCAGAAACGCAACTCTTCAGGCAGCGTTATTTACAACTACAGGACTTAATTTAAAAGTTCATACACCTGTGTTCATTCTCTCTCTCGTTCTCATCCTAAATAGTTGTCCTAAATATTCCAAAATATATGTTTTTTCATCGTCCAACTGAGATACTGTTAGTTTGATGTCCTCCTAAGGTCGGAATCTGTGTTCTCCCAAGTAACAGCTGAAATCCTGTTGCTTGCACTCTAGTAGGTTCACTGATTCTATGGGGACGTTAAATCAACTTCTCCACAAGTTCCACTGTGGATAGTATAGCCAGTTATCAAAGATGTTGGAAGCTGTATCTAACAACACGAGAGGGAGGCATAGATCTCCCACCCTGTCCTATACGGTTGTGTGCTGTCCAACAAGTTTTGAGAAGCAGCTACAGCCAGTACTTTTTAAGTAAGCTACATTATTTGTCTGTTGACTTCAGCAAATATTTCTGCATCAATTTAGGTTTCCCACCTACAGAGCCCAAATGATTAGAAATATCCTTCCAGAGAAAAGTGGAAGGACACCAAGAAATGCTACAACATTCTCACACATGCTGAAAAACACCTACTAAAATATCAAGAAAAATAAGAAGCACTCTGAGCACCAAATTTTTACTTGTCCACAAAGAGTTCTTTATTACATTATATAAGCCACATTTCTGCCAAAAAAGGCATCCAAAACCATTAATAAACAAAAACATAATATGTATATCATATAGTTTGTTTAAATTAAGAGATGAAAAAATGTTTGCCAATTTACTTTTTCCTAGAGAGGGAATACAGACCAAGTCAACACATTGTGCACCTTTACACTGCTGATCACTGAAGGTTTTTTTATACATTTTGTCCTTTGTAAAGCTATGCTCATAGGACAACCTGAAGCATTTTAGATTCCATCCAATTCCAAAGCATCATTCTATTCATCCAGTGTATCTGTGTTCAGATTTTGCTATGTTAAAAAAAAACAGTGAAGTTATCTTTCCCTCCACAGATATCTGTTTTACAAATAATCAAACTGCTGTCCTTATAACCTCCACTGCGACCTCCATGTTTCCCTTACTCACTCTACAAGGCTCTTTAAAATTTGCATCCACCTAAAGATACAGGTTCACAGGAACAAGCTCAGATATGAACATTACCACCAAACATCAAATACTCTCTTCAAAATTTTATATTCTGGACTTTATAAATTCTCCAGAATTGAACTACACATCAACTTTGTATGCAAACTATATAAGCATTCCAATGCAGAGGATTCCTTCTTATTCATGATACAAACTAAATAAGGAGGAGGGGGAGTTGTTACAAATCCATCATTAGGACTTTCCTTGTTACATTTGTGTGATACAAAACTGTTTTTAAAAATCTGCCTGTTCAATTTATCACCAGGATGTGCACTATTTTTAACAACCACAACCACAACCACAACCACAAACGTAAACCAGTATTCTGATAAGCGCTCTTCTACAGCAGCAGCCACGCATTTCAGGTTATTTTAGTAGGAAACAACCGCCGGTTTGAAACCAACAAAGCCAAATCCCCTGCAAGATACTTCAGAGATAAAACAGGATTCCTGTCATATCCAGTGGGAAGAAAGTTGAACAAATGTAGCTGCTTGTAAAACAGCAAGACAGAGGGAAGAAAGGGATGAAAGAAGACAGAGCTGCAAAAAGAAAATACTGTAAGAAGGGCGATGCAAACGGGGATAAGCAGGGGCAGGGGCTGGGTGGGTTGGGAGGCGTTCGATAATGAATAAAATCAGCCTTAATTAAGAACGTGAGGAGCTGCTTTGCCAAGAGCGTGTGGGTCGTCGTGGGGGAGGATGCCACGTCTTCTGAACTGGACCCCCCTTCAGATTTAGCAGTTGTGGGGGGCGGAGGTGAGCGCCCCCCCAAAAAAAATAAAAATAAAAATACGAAGGACCGCAAACTCTCGGAGAAGAAGGGGTTGCCTTGGGAAGGAAGGAAGGAAGGAAGGAAGGAAAGGGGGGGGCTCTTTACCCATATCTGCCCCCGTCCGATCTCGTCATGGGGAAAAAACATGAGGAGCCTGCCTGGCCAACGAGAGGGACGGGGGCCGACCAGGCTTTTCGCCGCCTCCCCAATTCCCGCTTCAGGCTCGGGATCTCCCCCCCCCCCCAAGAGACGCTCTCAGGTCGCAGGGAGGAGGAGGAGGAAGAAGAGGAAGAAGAAGAAGAGGAGGAGGGGGAAACAGGGGGTGGGGGGTAGGTGGGCTTCCCCGTTCGCAGGGCGAAGGAGCCCCGAGGTTTCCCGCCGAGAGGCCTGCCTGGGCGAGCGGCGGCGGCGGCCACATATTAGACTGTACCTACGCCCGGCCTTAAGCAGCCCCGAAGGGGGCCCCGGAAGAGCTTCATAAGAGGGGAGGTGGTGGGGCGGGCAGGCGGGGGGGGGGGTCCGGCGGGTCCCACTCACCTCGGCAGGCGGCGGAGGCCAGAGCAGGCGCCACCGGGCCTGCATGACGGAGAGGTGGAGAGAGAGAGAGGCGCCCCTCCGGGTCCGAGCGCTCGCCTCCTCCTCCTCCTCCTCCTCCTCCTGCTGGGCGGGCGGGCGGGCGGGCCCGGGCACCCCGCGTTCCCCGTCCTCTCCTCCCCCCCCCCGCCACCGAGGGCTGCGTGCCGGGCGAACGCGCTCGCTCCTTTCCCTCCTTTCCCCTCCCTCGCCCGCTCGCCCGCCCGCCCGGCTGACTTGCACGGAGACCGCCCTCAGCTCCGCTCTCTCGCCCACCAGCGCCCCCTGGCCGGCCCCAGAGGCAGCGCACGGCACTGCGGCACCGGCGGGAAGCCGCGCCGGACTCCTCCGCCTCCGCAGGCCGCCGGCGGGCGAGGGGCAAGCGCTTTCCCCCCCCCAGCCCAGGGCGGAGGGGGGTAGGTGGGGAGCCGCTCCTCGTGGTCTCATCCGGACCCCGGTGATGCGGCGGGTGGCCTCAGTGAGGGCGGTGAGGCTGATGGGGGGGGGTACCTTTCCAGGGACTCCGTGGAGGAGGAAGCCCAGATCACGAGGCAGCAAGAGATCCGGGAAGTGGAAGGCGATCTGGTCGTTTATAAGATAAAAAAACACTTAAGTGCACGGGACGGGGAGGGGGGGCAACTGCCCAGACATGGTATTACCGGAGGGGAAAAGCGCCAGGCGGTGATGGCCTCCCAACCCTCTCCGCAACAGAAGCCAGCCAGCGTGGTGGTGGTAGCCGCGTCCCCCATCAGGGCTAGTGATGGAACAATGTCCGTCGCCCACGATCTGTCTACTGGGGGCCCGCTGTAAACTCCTTCACACGCTCTCCCTGTACGTAGACCCTCAAGGCAGGCAAGATTTCTGCTGTCACGTGTCGCCTGAGAGGGGTTCCACACGCCACCCCTATAGATGGGTCAGACCAGCCGCTTGGCGTATGGAGCCGGTCTATACAGTATATATTCTTGGCCTTTCAAGTCTCTCTGACGTCATTGTTTACAGTCCCTTCCCCTACTACCCCCCCGGAGTCCCAGAATCATGCGTTGAAATGCCCACAGTAATTTATTTGTAATGTTAATTTATGAGGAAAGGTTTGCCTGTCTGTGAAAACTTATTAAGGCATAATACATTTGTTCAGGTTATTTTCCCCTTGTTTTTCATAGAACGAATGAATATGGCTACTGTACCCCCTGCATGCTATGTCTCACATGAGGCTATAAGACACATGACTCCTCAGCTCCACAGATTGGACTCTGATCTGCCAAACTTTGGCCATTCAGTTTTTTTTAAAAAAAATGTGTCCTATCCAAAATATTGTGTATTTGTTTTAGTTCAAAGATTACAAACAAATCACTCCCTTCCACAGGCTCACAGACTAAACAAGATCCAAAAAGGAAAGGGATGAGAAAGTACAAGCAGAATCCACACCATTTTTTAACCACTGCAAAGAAGCATAGTACATACAGAAGCTCCCAAGTTTAATCTTGGATGTCTTCAGTTTAAAATATGGATTACGTAGCAGTTGAAGGAAAGACATATACCCGAGACCAAGGAATAATTTTCTGCCAAGCACAGTATATAATACTAGACTATGAGAAGGGATTTGACCTTTTCTGTCAAATTCTTGTTTTAAGGTTATCACATCTATGCACGTTATTGTCCCTTTTTATATCATTAAAAAAGAAATCTTTGCATAGGTATCCAAACCAGATTGCCTTTTGTCCCACAAAGCTTTAAGTCACATAATTACTAGAGACACCACTAGTTTTGCTTGTCTTCAAGTTGCTTTGGTTGTGTTTAATGTTGCCAAATTTTATTTGCTAATTGTGAGCAATGAATTTATAAGTTTGTAAAGATGATTAATAGAATTGATATGTGTTATACTGATATATTTTAGTAACCCTCCTTAAAATAATTGATGAAATCTAATCTGTGTTTTATAGTGTTCCACACAGTGTGTACTAATGTGCAATAAAGATTGGCTTTGTTTGATTTTAGTAAATTTGTTGAGGAACATACTATAAAAGGCTTGGAATGAATTTCTCTATAAAATACATTAAATACTGGAAAATAATGGGAAAGATATATTATCTTAAATTTCAAGTGACCCACTTTAAGTTTAGGTCACTTCAACATGGGTTAGCAGCAGTCACCAAGTTGATCAACTGGATTGCGCAAGATATAAAGTGAAACGATACAGGACATATAATTGCTGCTGGGTTATTCTGAGTAGGTTGGCGTGCTAAGAAATTTATTTTGAGAGTCAAAGGAAGACAAACAATTAAGAGAGGTAGTAACAATTAGAAATAAGGCACTGTAAAAGTATTCTGCATCTCTCAGAGATGATGTAAAGAAAAAGCAACAAAGCAATGGCTGCTAGCAGTTGTAACTAGAAGAAAAGTAAGATCTGGAAACATTTTGCTGCTCATTCAAACAGCTGTTTGAATGAGCAGCAAAATGTTTCTGTCTCTCAAAAAAATAAAGTCCAGTTGCCATGACTCAACTTCCAGATAAACTCACTTGGATGACTGAGAATCTTCACAGACATAAGAAAATTAAGACTTTGGACATGTTGAAGTGTAAGACATTATTTGACAACATTGTGAGAAAGTGTAGAAAAAATATTCCAAATGAAGTAGCTATGTGACAACACATGACAAAACCACTCTCAAATTAAGCATACAGAGTTATATGTAAGCCCCCCCCCCTTCATTGTTCCACAACTCAGATATTACATTAGCCCAATTTCACATGATAGGTTTGGAAAAAACCAGTTACATCCTAGAATCCACGTAGCACTTGCATTTTGGGGAGGGATCTCATTTGTTACTCTTATCCTGGTTGATTCATAGATATCCGAGGTGGGGGGGTGAAGTCTGGCTAATGTAACAACTATCCTAACTCCAGTGAATTTGTCAATAGCCAGAATCTTAAAGGTTGTGTGAACCTCATAACTTGCTGCGGCTAACTGCTGAAGTGTCAGGGCAGCTATTGGTCATAGGCCTGGTGATGCATCCAGCTGCACAACTGGATGCCACCCAGCCTCTCTTTAGGAAGCCACAATAGGCTGTTGCAAATTCACAACCACTAATAGGAATCCAGACAGCATGCTTTAGAACGAACAAATCAGGAAACAAAGACCAACTATCTTATTTTAAGATGGGTGCAAGTTTGAGATAGTGATATGATAAATATAAAGCTTGATACAATTATTCTCAATTCTTCCATTGAGCTATTTTAAGGTGGTTTTTCTCCCTCCAACTTTCTCTTGTACCTTTACTCACTCCTTTACATGACAGCCAGTGGGTAAACAAATAACTAGAATGACTCATATTTCAGTAATCTTTTTGATAATCAGCTCCACAACATCTCTCAGCTGGAATTTACTTTTATATATTGCACAAGATACGTGCTTTGGAATATAGTCTGTCAGTTTGCAGTGCTTGTACATGTAACACAACAGGAGTTCTGTTCTATAATTGTGGCTTCAAGGCAGTACTCAAGAAACACACCATATCCATTTATAAAATCAGCCAAGCAGATAGACAGATAGACGCTTCTATCATCCTTTTTCTTAGACAAGGAGTCACTGAAACTGTATCTCTTCCAGGAGCACATTCCTATATATGACTGAAGTACATGGTAATAGGAGCGAACCTGTCTTTTTTGTTGTTATTTAGAAATGGAAATTATTAGCAGAGCCTATTGTCAGCCAAGCATTATTACAAAGCTTAATGTTTTGTAGTATGAGAATGTATGTGTATGTTTGACAGCTAGAGCAAAATGGGGGAAATTATTGCCATTATTTGTAAATAATAATTGTGTGCCATTATGTTAACTCTAACTTATGGCAACCTTTTTGGGAGTTTTCTGGGTAGTGTCTGGAAGTTGAGTCATGGCAACTGGACTTCTTTTTCAAGGTAGAAACATTTCACTGCTCATCCAAACAGCTTCATCAGTCTGATATAAAGCTAGTGCGAGTCCTCCATCTTATAGTCAGCTTTTGACCTCTTGTCACCCTGGTCTGAAATAGGCTCATAAGATGAACAATGGCCTGAATAGGCTTGTTAGGTAGACAACAGTATCCATAGCCTTAAGGTGAACAATAGCCTAAGGTGCTGAAATCCATAAAGTATGGGTCGTTGGCTATGGCCTTGGTAGTGAAGGCTTTTTTATTTGTCTGGGTATTGAAAACACACCCTGATAAGTAGCAGATAGACTTGCTTGAGGCCCCTACCTCTGTTGAGAGAGAGGGTTTGAATGCTCAAATGGTTTCCCTGACCCCTCTCTCAAACCACCTATCTTCTCTGTCTGATATGTGTACATCCTCATCTTTGAATGAGTGCCCTTTGTCCTTCAAATGGAGGTGTACTGCTGATTCTGGTCCTGAGCTGCTACCCCTATGTTGGGCCATCCCAACATAGGAAGCCCAGGTGATGACTGTCTCCAGGGCCGCTTTTTTCCATCTCCGCAGGATCGCCCAGATCCGCCAGTACCTTGATGAGTCCTCCCTGAGGACAGTTGTGCAGGCCCTGGTGATCTCGAGGATCGACTACTGCAATGCTCTTTACGTGGGGTTGCCCTTGAACCAGGTCCGGAGGTTACAGCGGGTGCAAAATGCGGCGGCTAGGCTGGTGGTGGGTGCCCGTAGATACGAGCACATCACCCCAGTCCTGGCCCGCCTGCATTGGCTCCCCGTTGTCCTCCAGATCAGGTTCAAGGTCCTGGTTCTGATTTTCAAAGCCCTCCACGGCTTGGGACCAGAGTACCTGGTGGAGCGCATCTCCCAAAAGGCATCCGGATCCAGACCCATGAGATCGTCTCAGGCGCCCTCACTGCGAGTGGCCACACACAGAGAGGCGCGGAAAACGCGCACGCGAGACCGCGCCTTCTCTGTGGTGGGGCCTTCACTCTGGAACCACTTCCCCAGTGAGTTGCGCCTGCTTCAGTCCCTGCCTGCCTTCAAGAAGGCCTTGAAGACCCTCCTTTTTAGAGAGGCCTTCGGCAACCTTGTGAATTAGTTTTTTTCCCCCCTTTGGGCTCGTTGCCGTCTTGTCCTCCGCTGCCTTATTGCTTGGAGCTTTAATTGTTGTTTTACCTGTTTTTACTGCTGTTAGCCGCCCAGAGTTCCCGTCGGGAAGATGGGCGGGATACAAGCTTATAAATAAATAAATAATATAAATATCCTTCTGCTTAATGGCTGTTTAGTTTCTCCAATGTAGAGGTCTGCACACTCCTCACTGCATTGGACCACATATACTATATTGTTCCTTTTTTGTTTTGGTAGTGAGTACTCTGAAGTCATTTACCATTCCCTTCTTCTGGGGCCATCCTGGGACTATGCAGCTTGACCAAGGCCATATGGATTGGCGTGTCTCTCTGAAGGTATAAACTCCCACACTTTGGTTCCACAACCGTATACCTAACTTACTGAATTATCCAGCCAGCCACCATTTTTACAATGGCTTAAATCCTGTTGTTTTGAACAGTAAGTTCCACTGGAGCAGGCCCATTGAATCAGTGTGGATTTGGTGAATCAACTCCTCTATAAGTTGTATTGATTCAAATGGCCCTACTCTAATTGCAACTTGTGCAGTGCATGAATTTATTTCAGACTATATTAAAGCTAATCTTGTATTTGCATGCCATTTCCAACATCTACATAGTAAAACTCTTATGATTATTTTAAAACCTTACCAAGCTATAAAATTATTGAGTTGTAATGGACCTATAAGACCATTGAGATCAACTCCCTCCTCAATGCAGTAGTCTAAATCAAAGCAGATATGACAGATGGTTATCCAATTTTCTCTTGAATGCCTCCAGCATTGGAGTAGTCACCACCTTCTGAGGTAATTGGTTCCACTGTTACTGTATACTGCTTTAACAATTAAAGTTTTTCTCCTCTGATATTCCACCTAAATCTGGCTTCCTGCAGCTTGAAACCATTATTGCATGTCCCACAGTATGAGATATTAGATTAAACGTGTTATTTATAATTCTTAAATATTTCTGGATTAAGCTGTTGGAAAAAGGTAACGTGGAAAGTGTTGAAGACCATACTGTGAAGAATTGCTTGTAAAAATTGTTATTTAATCAGTTGCTTGTTTTTTTTTTTATGATGATTGTGAAATACAGTTCTTTAAGTAAATACTGTTAAGTACTGTATATGTAAACTGTGGGGCATGCTTCGGGGCACAGCGATTCTCTTTTTCCCTTGAAAATAGATAAGAATAAATAAAAAACTTTGTTTTTATGCCGCCTTTCTCCCCAAAGGGTGAGAAAGAGTATGGAGGGATCAGAATTAGTACAAAATGATACTCGGTATTTTTGTTTTTATTTATTTTGGCAGATCTGCCTACTGCAGGAATTTCCCAACACTCTTCATGAAACCATCTAGATCCGTCTCCTGATATGAACCTTTTTAATTGGCCCTCCTCCCCAAGAGTGCCAGTGAATTTAAAATCTGTGAGGTGGAGTTCCTTTCCAGGAATTGTACCCAGATCACTATTATTTTGCCTTTTAAAAAAAAGTCAAAAGTATGCCCTACTGCATTAATGCCCCCCCCTCCAAAAAACAACACTTTGTTTAGAAACATGGCCATAATGGAAGGTGTAAAAGCCCGAGCCACTCCCGATGAAACAGACTCCACATGAATGGTGAAAAGAATGTGAGGGGAAAATATCTCAGGCTGAGAAACTATTCAGCAATGGGGTGGTGGTGGTGAGGGGGTGGTACACCAACAGAATCTTTACTCTATCCCAATCACCCACCTTGAGATAGACACATTCAAATCCAGTAGACTGCTGGATGTAATACTTAGGGAATGGATAGAATGATAACCCAAGGGAGCTCTGCCCCCCACCCCCAATTTTGCTTGCTGCCGCATTGAAAACCCTATAAACAAAGCAGTGTAACATGTTCTTTCAGATATATTTATGTGTTGTACTCTGATACAGGTGAAGCCACATCCTGAATGTTTCTAGGCAATGTGTTACTGCTAAGTTCAATTACAAGTATCGTTGTTTTATATTATAATTGAAATATTGGTAGGAATATTAGAATGCTGCTGTGTTTTAAATATCTTTTATCACACTAATACTCTCCTGCAAGGAAGTTACACAGTACTATGCATACTAATGCAAGTCATGAGAAACTGTCTTCTTCAGACACTGATTCAGTGTATTATGCTATAAAGCAGGGGTGTCCAAACTTTTTGCAAGAAGGGCCAGATTTGTCTAGGTGAAAATGTGTGTGGGCCGACCATTCAGCAGCATTTGGCCGCTGGGTCAGACTTTGGACAAGTCTCTATAACATGCAAGGAGGCAGGGAGGATGCTGCAGCAATGGAGCCGGAGGCGGGTAGGTTGGGTGGCTGGCTGGCTGGGTGGACAGAGGCAGGGAGGGCAGGCAAACCATACAACTGCAAGCTGATGCCTCCTTCCAGTATGGGGAGAGGCCAGCTGGCAGGGATGCGTGACAGGCTGAGCCAACAGGGGAAAGAAGCTGCGGGCCACTCGAAATTTGAAAACGGGCTGCATTTGGCCCCCGGGCCTGACTTTGGGCATGCCTGCTATAAAGGAAACATAGAGGTTCCACTTAAATCAATAAAACATCATTAAGATCACGATGCTAGTGACAGCATGAATTGTATTTCAGTAAACTGGTTTAATGTTTGCTTGACTTACAAGATAATACCACAGAGCATCAGACTTGCGTAGTAAATTCTATTCACATTAATAACACTTGATGGGCTTTACCATGTTTTTTTTCTCACATAAAATGATTTGAGTGTCTGATCACTGTATCTAATACCTCACTGCATTCCATGGAATGCTTGTTTTCATCCCTGGTTTTGATGGCCCCAGATAAGTACTAAGGTAGTATTAGGCAATATCTCAAGAATTTGCATGATTCACACCTTCAATTATTATCAGGGTTTTTTTAATGAAATATACGCCAGCAAAAGAAGTGGTCAAAAGTTCTTTGTATACAGTAAAAGTGTGAAAACTAGGTTGTTCCTTTCCCAATGTTTAAGTAACAATATGCATTACAAATACATTAGCAACAGAAAAGTCAACCGTTAGAATTGTTGGTGTGTACTATGTAACTAAACTTGAAGCGTTTTGTCATTCTGTAGTTGTCAGACAACAAATCAAAAGTTGACGTGTTATACATTAGGCTAGGTAACCTCAGCATGAGGGCTTACAATTCCTGGTAAGCTCCCAAGGGTCAGATCCCAGTGACTGGGAGGAACAAAATACTAGCATGTTTTTTGACTTGGAAGTTCTTACTAACAGTAAGCGGCAACAGATGCATTTTAGTCTTTTGCACAGGGGAAGACAAATGTAAAATCTGGGAAACTAGCAAATGATAGCATCGCTACATGAGAAAAAGCCATTCATGTTTACTTGTTGAGAATAGTCCCTCTAACTCAATCACTTCATGTGGGGTTCCACTGATACCAGAACTAAAGGGTCTGAAAACAACTGAGTGGAGGAAGAGGATCACTGAACGGAGGGTAAGTGGAGATGCCCATGTGCAGGGCTGAAAATTAGACAGTACCTTGGTTGCAGGATATGTGATTTCACATTGGTGTTGAAGACTGTCACCAATTAATAAAACAAAAATATTATTTACAAAGCAGCATAGCTACAATGTTATGAGAGCTTCCTTCATACTAATCAATAAAAGCTAACTGTAAAAATGTCCTTAGATTTGCATTTGCTATCTTGTGGGGCAGTAAAAAGAGTACAAAACATATTTGTCATTTGCATGTGTATAGAACAGAACCAGTCCTCCAAAATGTAGCACAACAAGTGGACTGCTCATTAAGCATCACCTGCATTCTCATTTTGTTCCTGTGTTAGTGCTGCTGTGAGGAGGTAACACAAAAGAGGAAACATTGCCTCCATTGAATTATTTTATTAAGATCCATGTACTTTATAAAATAGAACAAGAAAACCAGACCATCTATAAAATCAAGAAAGCAGTTCAGATGACAAACCACTACAAGCTCTGTTTTTGTGGCTCAGCTTGATGACACTACAATGCTAAGAGTCTCAAGCCACAAAGTCACATGGTGTGCATGTATATATGCACACACAAACACACACAGAGAAAGCTGATATGTCTGGAAAAGGATGCCAAAGTAAGCTGCAAGGAAAAGTTCACTTTCCTGAACAGCAGTTGCCCTTGACAAAAGTTACAATGAGGCTCAACTGAAAAAAATACATCAAGCACCTCCGAAGAATTGCTAAGAAGAACTTCACATTGAGCAGTTAGAAAGAAGGTTCAGAAAATACTGCACTGTGGCTGTGATATACTGTCATAGCCTCTGGGTATCAGAGGAAGGCTTTTAATTCCAAAGGTGTCTGTAACCATCATATCCACCCAGAGTAGGTAACAATTAAAAAGGGGAATGTTACCCTCCAATGATTTTAAGCCTTCTTCTAGAATGTGTTAGAAACACACAACACAATCAACAGCCCTTTCCTTGTTTTTAATGTGCTATTCAAATTACATCTCCAAATTCCAGCATCCTGACGCAGCGGCTCACATGCCCCAGGAGCAAAGCAGTAACACTAGAATTATTTGACATTTTTAACAAATGATCTAACTGTGCACAACAATGCACTATTTCCTACTAAAATCTGTACAAAGGGGAAAGTGCTATCCTTCTATCAAAGTGAGTAATACGACTGGATAATATACCCACAAGTCAAGAAGAGTACTGCTTACCCAGGATGAAAAAGGTCAAACAACACCCAACACCTTGAAGGGTCTAACTGAAAGACAGCTAACTGCACCAAAGGGAAACCACAAAGCACTGGATTCAGCACAGGGCGGAACACAGCCTCCAAGCTTTATCACAGTCACAGATACAGCAATCTTTTCCCAGCAACCCTGAATAGCCATAGCATCTGGCTTTTGCAGAGGTCAGGTGATAAGATGCAGGCTTGGCACTTGCTCACTCTAAACAGGCAGGATTTCACAGAGCAGTGCTTCTATCCAAGGCAACGCAAATTATCCCATTACATATGGATGCAACTTAAGTATTAAAATAAATGACAGAAGAGCTTTAAAGGAGGACAAAAGCTCTTACCTTTTATATGGTTTTAAATGTTTCAAATACATGTCGGTTAATATCCTGTCTTTGGTACAATTTGAAATCAAAAGTAAGCTGATGGAAAGCTACAGGTATACACTCTCAATGTGGAACAGAAATACATTTGCAGGTGCAATAGTTAACATGGAAACCTAAAACCAGATGTTGATTAGTAAGCAGTATGTGGAGTTCATGAAATGTAGACAAGACTCACTTTTGCACTATTTTATGAAAACCTGTTGGTTGCAATAAGAGAAGTTACTGTAACCAAGTTAAAGACTTGTTTTATTTCTAATTTAAATGAAGAAGGGAGCCATAACAGATATGCTATCCAATTTCCTCTCACCTTTACATAAAGCCACATACATACATCCACACACACGTAAACACCCCTTAATCTGCACTGAAAATGTCATTTATATTTTTTTTCTTTTTGACTGAAAAAGTATATCCTGGGAATAAGTGCAAAATGCAAAAATCAACTGACAGGAACTGCTGAACAAGCAGCATAATTAAAATACAAAATATTTTATATTATTGAACTATTAAACGGGTAATGTTCACTGCTTCTGTGAAACTTTGGAACCACACAGCTGATTTCTTAGATCTAGTCCATGTTGACTTCCAGAACTGTTAATGAATTAATTGGCTTCATTTTTTGATGCTTCATCAAAGTTTTCTACAAGATCTGTAAAAAACAAGAAAGAATATAATGCAGTTTAAACATGCGATAACATCAAAGCCAAAAGAGATAAAAATCAAGATGAAACAAAAATAGGAACAACTCCAATGAACGACTGCAGATGACTGTGTTTCCATAACATGCATGTATGTGTTTGTATGTTATGGAGAATTTCCAACATAAAAAGCTGCAAAACATTGAAATCCTGACCTCATCAGCATATCCACAGTTTTGGCTTAGGGAAATCAGGCGTCTGCCTAGCAAACTACAGCTTTACTATGTATTTTACCAGTTTTAATTTCTCAAGTACCAATCATGCCACAATAAATAAAATCTTGGGGTACAATTTTGCAAGGTAAATCAACTGCACTTGCACATGGCTACAAAAACTAAGGGCAATAATGTTGAGGAACAAATAATTTATGTATGCAGTATAATACATTTTTATATACATTATGTGCCCATATGTAGCACTCCAGTACTAGCAACTATACTTAAGTAGGCCTATGTCCGTTTGTTCTTAAAAAGATTATTCTAACGCAGAATCTATACTAAGTTATAAATATCAGTTTAACAGCAATAAAACCTACTGGTAGTCAAATTATTTTTTTACTTTCTGAGAAAGTAATTCACAATATTAACATAGGAATGTTTTTAAGCAGGCAACTGTAATATGGAAAGCTACAGAACACACATAACCCGCCACAATATGTAGTTTTGTTATGGATGCAATTTTAGGCCATCTCCTGTTTACATCAGGGGCAGGGAACACATGCTTTTCCAGATGTTAATGGATGAAGGAAAAGACACAATCACACTCCATCTGATGGGGCCTCTAACTCTTTAGAAGCATACCAGGTGCACTGCATAAGTTTCTTCAGTTTCTGGCCAATGAAAGATCAATGCTTTAGAAAGTACACCATAGGACAATGATGGCAAACCTTCAGCATTCCAGGTGTTTTGGACCACAACTCCCACAGTCCTTTGTCACTGGCAATACAGGCGTAGAATTCTGGGAGTCATGCTCCAAAACATCTGAGTGCTGAAAGTTTGCCACCACTGCTGCAGGATTTTTACCAAGCACCTTCTTTTATCATCTGTATTCAATCCAGAGATTGACATCTCAAATTAAACAGAACATTATTGTACACTTAAGTCTAATAAGCATGCACTAAATAAATAGATTATTTCAAAATTAGAAATCCTACCAGGAACATCATCATCTTCTTCATCAATATCTTCTGATTTTGGTACTTTGCTATCCAACACTGGAAAATAAAAGAATCGATACATGGAATTAACAAATTTCTCTCAATTCAATACAAGGATGCATGGTACATAAAGACAACACCAATGTTATGGAATAAAACAAAGGCACCATGTAACAAATAATCAAAGATTTTGCCAAGTTCTATGCAATTATGACAATAAAACCAAATGTTATAAACAAACAATTCTACTGGCAGTGACAAACATCTATTTGTACCACAGAACGCAACAGTTTTCACTTGATCTGAAATGAAATTGTCCTTGAAGCACCACATTAGCTCAACAAGTATTAAACGTACAACCAGCAATGCAATATAAACTCTAACTTTTAAAAAACTCAACAGAACAATCTAATGAATTATGCTTGAGACCCTGCTCTTAAAGCATTTCCGTGTAACAATCTGTCCAAAACATTTTTATTGAACGTGTGCACATTTATATATTTGGACTAAAACCCCAGGAACCCCCTGGTGGAATTCTGGAACTTACAGTCCAAACACATGGGCCTAGATACGTCTCATTGTTACACCATGTGCTGTAACATGTCCTGATGCATTACAAGTGGTTATGCTCTGAGGAGAAGACCCCAGGGGTCCAATAAAATGTGCTAACAACATGCAATGCAACAAGTTTCATGTGAGCTGATAAGGACAAGAAAACAGTACAAAACTCAAAGGAGGCAGACTATCATACAATAGCCAGCCAAATGTTGTCAAGAATTCAAGAAATACTCCTAAAGACCATTCTTCTTCCTCTGCAAAATTCTGCTTTTGATACTCCAACTAGCTCATCTATTAATTACTGAACACAAAGCCATTTTCAGAACAAGGTCCTCATAAAATCCTTATAAAATCTAGTTGGTGAGGAAGTAATTACACAAAACATTAATGGTCTAATGAAATTCTTGTAAGGTCTGTTAAATGTAGTCAAACTTACTTTAGAGAAAACATGCATAAGACTACACTGCTAGTTGCACTGGCTGTCCAGAGCACTATTTAGGAAAGTTTAATTTAGAGAAATCAGATACGTAACAGTGAAAAATTATACCGAAACTATTAGTGAATTGGAACAATCTATTTAGTATAAGGAAAGCTAATATTGAAGATAACTAGGAACTCTTTATTAACAAAAATAAAACCCACCGTTCTCAAAATTTTCAGGAAGTTATATACCTACCTTGCCTTGGGAACTGTTCAGCTAGCTTTCTGAGACTTGTTAAACTGTCAGCTCCCAATTGGCTTAAGATGCCAGGTAGCATTTCCGTGATTGGTTTTGCTTCAGCGTGCCCAGTAATTGCAAAGGTGTTTGCAGACAGTGATGCCTGGACCTTGGGATTGTTGAAATGAATAACCGTCCCATCATCTTTTATCATATTCACCTGTTTAAGCACAACTCTGTTAATAATGAGACATCTTAATCAGCGAACTGGAAAGAACTTTAGCAAACAGGGAAAAGAACTACCCAGGTTTTTAAAATTCTGTAATAGCAAAAATCCCCAGGGAAAAAAATGAAAGTGTATGTTGGCTCTTTCAAGTTTCCAGTATTCCCCCCATAAGGCAATTTAAATTTGGCTTTAGGCACAGAATAGCAATTCCATCTTGGTGGATAACCTATATCAGAAGTTATATGGGGGACGCTGTCCTGTCAGATTTCCCAACAGCTTCTAATACCATCAACCCTGGTATCCTTCTCGGCTGTCTCTCTGAAGGCCCTGTTTTACCATGTGTGGTCCTTTGTAGAAGGTCCACCTCCGAAGGTGGGCACAGTGGACTCTGGTTCCACCTCTTGGCTGTTGGCCAGTGGGGGTTGCGATACCTGGTTATATTTAAATTCAATTCTTTTTTTTTTTAAACCTTCCATTTCATGAATGTGGGATACTGTCTTTCTGTATCCACCATTCAAAATGCCAGGAAATTGTCTAATGTTGCTGCACAATAGTGTCCATACTGGCAGCAAGAAAAAGGATAACAAGTTTTACATACCAAAGGGCACCAATGGTAGCCGTCTATTGGGACACCCTCTTGTGCTCACTACCATTCACAAAGAGTGATCAAACAAGGGGAAATCCCAGATGCTAACTCCCTTTTTCATCAGTTGACCACTTCTCACCCAAACACAAAGCAACTGTCATGGGTGGTTTCTGACAAGTGTGAATGCAACAGCAGACTGTCTATGACAACCAAGCCATACTTCAGGCCCAGTTTAAAAATTATGTTTTGTTTATGCTGCTTCATTTTTAGAATTGCCTTCTAAAATGTTGATTTGCTCTACCACCGGAAGATTGTTGCTATATTCAAATGCAGTAACAGTGTATTGTTTTGTGTGATGACAGGTGTATTGTTTGTTAAATATTTAATAGGAGGGGGCGAGTGAGAAACATGGAATGTTGGTAAGAATGGTTCTGACTGGCTGGAAGAAACTAGGGGAGGAAAGGGTTGGTGTGGGTTTTTTGTGCAATCTGATATACAGACTGGGAAGTGTGGGGCGCTGAATATATGAGAACTAGGAACACGAGGTGGGGGGAATATGACAGAGTGCAGAATTGTCCTAAGTGAGTCCCAAATCTAAGCAATCAAAAAAAATTTGGGCAGTGTTATGTTAGTAAAATCCTATTGACTTAATTTTTAAACTGAATTGTGTGGAGCTTAATATCTGGGGCTGACGGTGAAGGATGTTATAAGGGCCTTAAGGAAGGAAAAATATACCTATGGGCAACTAAAGATTTGTATCAGCAAAAGAGAAACGGTGAATATAATAAAATGACAACGTATTTATTCTTGTGGTTATTTAAAGAGACCATCGCCTAAATAGTCAAGTGACAACATAAAGGGAGCTTTCACATCAGTCTTTGGACTGCAATGAGACTGCATGGAGAGGAGAGGCATCCTGGTCTGTTGCAGTTCAGTATCACCAATAGCCACTTCCACTTATTTATTTATTTATTTTATTTATTATTAGATTTATATCCCGCCCATCTTCCCTAAGGAACTCTGGGCGGCTTACAAAGCTGATCAAATCAGCAAATATACAAACACAAATATACAAACTTCTACTTTCCATCCAAATGTGAAGAATATATTTAAGTTCTCAACAGCTTTCTGGGGTCATTAATGGACTAGATGAGAATGAATAAGATGGAGCTTATGCTAGACAGACAGAAGTCTTCCTGGTTAGATCAGGGAATACAGATCAGTATAGTTACACTCCCTCTGAAACTCAAATTTCGAGCTTGGATGTACTCCTGAATTCAGTCTTGAAGCCTGTATATCCAGGATTTAGTAATGAGTAAGACTGCATCTTACTGGAGAAGTTTGATGTAGGCCTGGTGATATATTCCTTAGTTATATTTGAGTATGGTGATTTGGGTTACTGTAATGCACTCTGTAGAGGGTTGTTTTTAGAACGTATATGGAATTTCCAAGAGGTTCAAAATACTGTGACTTGAGCCAGGTGTGGCAAGAATGGACTGGCCTTGTCAATGGCTCAACTTTTAGCACTGGTTATAATCTAAAAAGCTTTACACAGCTTAAATCCAGATTTTTCTAACAACCATATATCCCTAAAATAACCCTGCATGAAAAGTTGTTTAATTTTTATACTGCAATTTGTTATGTTTCACTATAGCTTTTCTTTTTAATTCATTCTGTGAACTGTCTTGGTTCCTGCAAGGGAGAAAACAGAATATAAACTAAATTAAATTATAGAATATGGTAGCAGATATAATTAGCCAGTCTTGAAAATGGAAGAGAGACTATGCCTCACTGCTTATGCATGTGATGTAAAAATGCAACTATGAGTATTAGGTACTTCAAAGAATAAAAATCTTGAGTAAAATATTACTAAAATATCACCTTTGTTTACCACTGCAATTAAAAAAAGAACATTTACCTCTTATTTTGAGAGAATGGCCTTTATACCTCAGAATATAGATGTACTGTATATGCTACTATTTTGCATAACATCAAAAACAACTAAAACATATCAGAGCAAAAACCTGAAAAACTAAATGGTGATCAGCAATATAAATGTAAATTAAACTTGTTTCAGACCTGTTTAATATTCAAAGCTCCACTTGTAAATATATACATTGGAAAGTCACAGATTCCTAGTTTTATAAAATTAACAAGTACAACTCATTACAATTCTCAAAGTTTCCAGAAGAAAGCATGATTCTTGCACTAATTTCTAAAATGCTTCAAATGTTGCACAACGGGTGCACATGGCAAGACACAGTTTTATCTCTATAGACCACAATGTCACAGTTCTATTCTGGAAATGCTCCCAAGAGATCTAATGCATGGCCACATCACTGTTTGGTGCAGGAATGATAACTATATGCTTTTGGGACACACTCAGCAGGGCATCAATGTACCATTCCTATATGTTGTATTGGATCATTACTCAGGCATTTATTCTGTCACAAAAACTAATCATTTTATGGAATCGTGTTCTATAAGCAAGTCAGTACGCTCCAGTAATAAGGGGTGTGATTTTCATATCCCAAAATGTTCAAGAGGCTTCATATATATGTGAGACCCAAGGTGATCTGATTAAACTTTAATACAGTGGTACCTTGTATAAAGGAATTAATTCGTTCCAAATGAAATTATGTTAAGCAAATTTTCCTTTATACAAATTCCCATAGGAATGCATTGAAACAGAGTAATCCCATTTTTATGTTGTACGGATTCTCTCTGTAGGCGATTATGTTAAGCAAATTCCCCTATCTCCGGAATTTTTTATGTTGTACAGATTTTATGTTATACAAGCTGTTTGTTATACAATGGTCCACTGTACAGAGTTTCTGCCTTCTCCACACTTAAAATTCAGCCAGTTTGCTCAACATTTAGGATTATGGAACGTGAACCTCAGAGCACTCAAGGGAAACGTCTAAAATCATGTGGCCATCCTTCGCCTGAAAGACACTCATGATGTCTGGGATCAGAAGTTTAGTCAAATAAGAAAGCATTCAGATATGAAAGAAAAAACATTGATACCAATGTACCTCTTCAATGCCAGCAATATTATTTACAGCTAATTTTTTTAGTGAACTCTGAAGTTTTTTGTCATCAGCTGTTGCTGTTCTGTGCACCACCTTCTTCTTTCTGCGAGCTGTACCCTGGGAACGACAGTTTAAAAACCTATGAATTGTTCCTAGACCAAGACAAATATATTACCAACACATCAAAAGCAATAAATGAAACACATGCCATCTTTAACATGTACACTAAATGGCACATTCCAGCATGAAGATGTGCCACCAAGAGCCAACTTAAACAGATACTTGTCTAAGTATCGAATTCAAGGGGAAATAAAGTAAGGCATTCAAGGTTCATGCTGCCACAACAGGAAGGTAAACGTCATTCATTGGGAAGTTCTACAGGGCAAAAAAGGAGGGAAGCTGGGGTTGCAGCAAAATTAGTTTTTGCTGCTACTCTTTTAAGCAGGAAGCAACCAATCCCCTTTCCACCAAATAATCTTTTTAAGAATCTGTCTGATACTTAAGACACACTGACCAGGTTATTTAACATTTGTAGGGAAATCTCCATTTTTCACAGTAAAGTTTGACATAAAGAAATTCAGCATCAACACCAAAACCCTCCCCCCCCCCTTAAAAAGGGATGGGACTGCAGCAGCAGCGGGGTGGGGAGGAACTGAGGGGTAAATGTCAGAGGATACTAGAATGGGTAGGGGTTGCAGGAGGCCGTCCTGAGATTATATTGCTACGACTGCTTACATACAGTTTTACTGTTCATACCTTTCCACCTATTCGGACCTGAGCCTGAAGTTTAGCTAGCTTTTCTTGGTTCATCTTGCTTTATCTGAAAAATAAACTGGTTTAAGTTTACAGATATCAGTGTTTAAAATAAATCTCTGCCATTCACAACACCAGGTTATGCATTTTAATATAATTAAGAAGACAGAGCAATCTACTAACACATGTCTGTCACCATGCTTGAACCCAGCTTCTGGCAATTTATGGTATGGTAATGTTGTAAGATGCCTCTTCTAATGCCCTGTTCTTAAACTTTAATACTGTATGTCTTAAATGTTCTGGGCTGTATATTATCCCTCAGTATTGTAAGCCACCTTGGGTCCTTTTTCAAGGAGAAAGGCAGGGCAAAAATATTCAAATAAAATAAAATAAAATAAAATGTCCTCTTTGTACTAAAATGTTCAGATATGTAAAATTTCTAGAAAGTTTTAAGCCAGAGGGAAAAAAAATCTTTGGAAAAAAATGGAAAAATCAGGGGGAAAAGTTTACACCCCTCCCCCAATTTCTCCCAAACTTTCTGGAAATTGTACATCTCTAAGCAATCATCTTCCTGTTCACTAAAATGAGATTTGTGAAAATAATTCTTTAGAATTACTTTCTTAGTGTTAATTATCATCACAAATCTGAGTTTGTCTCAGAAATTAGCAGACTAACAGAAGTGACAGATACAATCAGTCAAATAAACTAGTACTGTACTGTACTATGGCTAGATAGGGAAAAACTGTTTTCCTTATCACACAAACTAGAACTAGGGGGCACTCCATGAAACTTTTGGGTGCAAGATCTCAAACACATAAGAGAAAGTTCTTTTTCACTCAAAGGATCACTGGTCTATGGAACTCCTTGCCAGAAGAAGTGATGACAGCTGTGAGACTTGACAGCTTTAAGAAAGGATTGGACAATTCATGGGGAACAAGGGTATCAATGGCTATCATTATAGATCAGTGTTGGCAAACCTATGGCACGGGTGCCAAAGGTGGCACTCGGAGCCCTTTCTGTGGGCACCTGACATTGGCCCTTCATAGTCACCTGCATTCAGGTTAAATGGCTGTATTGGCACTGTGAAAAATAAGTGGGTTTTGAATCGTACTTTGGGCACTCAGTCTCTAAAAGGTTCGCCATCACTGTTATAGATGCCTAGGAACAACCTCTGGGTTGGAGAGATAGGCAGGGTATATTTCAATGCCATTTGCAGGGAGTAGTAAGCCGGTGTAGGCATCTGCTTAGGAATACCCTGAAGCAAATGGTGAGCCACTGTGTGAGACAGAATGCTGGGCCGGATGGGCTGTGTCCTGTTCCAGCAAGGCTGTTCTTATGTTCTTGTGTAGATAGCTCAGTGGCTTAGATATCTAGCTGCAGTGTCAGAGATTGGGAGCTTGGTTCACTCCTGTGCCTCCTGTGAGTACAGCCAGCCTGTGTGGCCTTGGGCAAGCTGCAAAATCCAAAGATACCTCCAAAGAGGGAAATGGTAAACCACTCCATTCTCTATTCTCTACCCGAAAAAACACGAAAAGGGCCACCAAAAGTCAAGAATTGATTAGATGGCACATGATTATTTTTTAGCTGTAATTTGCAACTGGGAAAGAGATGGGATCTTTTCAACTTACACCAACTCAAGGGGCATTCTACACAAAGTAGCATTTGAACAGGAAAGGTTATGCTAGTCTGTGACTTTTTATTCTCCCAGACATGACGTTAACTATGTGTCCAAGTTACAATGAAATTAGACAGACTTAATTGTGAGCTGAATATTTTTTGTTTGTTTGTGCAAAAGCTAAATCTTTGTAAATTGGGAATGATACCTGTCTGGACATTTAGCAAGCAAGCAAAACATGCCCCAAAACATAAATCCCACAGATCGTTTGAAAAAAAAGTTTTTCTTCAAAACATGAAGACAACCAAATTCCTTTGTCAATGCTGAGAGACAAAATGCATTCAACCCTAAGAAGAAAAGAAATTCTGACTAAGAAAGACAAAGTGACAATAATTTCATTTTGCCCTTCCCATATGACTGCTTTAGGAAGAACCTTAATAGTAATCAATGCGACACAGAGAAACCCAGCTGTTCATGATGATGAAACAATCCTCTAGTCTAGTCTGAGGAGACAGAAAAGTCTGACAGGTGATATGGAAAATGTTCATCAAATACCAATGCTAAAGAGGATTTACTACAATTTCAAAGGCCTTTACTCATTTATACCAAGATGGTGATGAATTCAAAATACAGTGGACCCTTGTATAACATACAGCTTGTATAACAAAATTTGTACAACATAAAAATTCCGGAGATAGGGAAAATTTGCTTAACATAATCGTCTATGGGGCAAATCTGTACAACATAAAAATGGGATCACTCTGTTTTTAATGAATTCCTACGGGAATTTGTGTAAAGGAAAATTTGCTTAACATAATTTCATTTGGAACGAATTAATTCCTTTATACAAGGTACCACTGTATATAAATGCAGAGCACTAGCTCTAGTTTGTATAAGGTAGAAACCTGTTTTCCTATGCAGATCTTCAAACAAAGGAAACAATGTTTTGAAGAGAGGAGGAGGAAAACTCAATTCCCCAGAATCAAAACCAGGGCAGCCCATTTAAGAGCATATCTCGATGGACTCAGTGAAATCTACAAAACAGAGAGAAATGCCTCCCTGTCACTACCTCCTAAAGAAGGGGGAAGAGGAGGTTTCTCAAAGGGAAGGAGACCTTTCAATTTTTCATAAGGCACCCCCTGGTATAAAAGCTGCTGTAGGGAGGGTCCCCCCAACCCCCCCTCCCGCGCACCGTCTATTTCTATCTGGAAAGAAGGGGAGTTGAGACAATAGGGAATGAGGGGGGGTTCACCCTTGAAGGGCCACCCCCTTGAGAAAGACGACAAAAGTCCCTGTTTCAGGAATGAGCGGCTGCAGTGGAAACAGCGGACCCCCGACCAACACGGAGCGGGGTGGGGTGGGGGGGCTGCTCAAAAAAAGAGCTCCCACGGGGGTCCCGCCCCACGAGGCCACGCTAACAAAGGGAACCGGAGCGGGGGGGCGGGAGATAAAAGCGGCCCGGGCTTCCCAAGGCACAAGCCGACCCGGCCCCGGCCCGCGCGAAAGGGGCTTCCTCCCGTGGGCAACTAGTGGCCCAGGCCCGCTTTCCTCCTCCTTCCCCGCCCCCCGCTTTGCTCCTCGGCCCACCTGCAGCCCCTCCCACCCCCCCACCGCCCCCGCAGGCACCGGACAGGGGGAGCGTAAGCTCGGCCTGCGGGGGGGGGATGAGGGGCGCAAGGGCAACCACGGGCCGGGGAGGGGGTGGGGGTGTCAAGCAGGAAGTTTTCACCTCAGTCCGACGAACCTTGCGAAGACAACACGCGGGAAGAGCAAAATGGCGGATAGGTGGCGGGCGGGGGGGGAGAAAGAGGGGCCCAGAGCAAGGATGCCTCAGACCACGGGACCGTGACCCCGCCCCCTCTCACCCGATTGGAAGGAAACGCGGGCTCATCTGCATAACGCGGGCGGTGGCCTCCTCCTCCTCCTTCTTCCCTCCCCCCTCCGTTCTTTCTACTTTTCCGACGAGGCAATAACAATACAGTACGAGGCTCGGAGGTGTAGAACTCTAGGGAAAGGGGGTTACGTCCAAAGCAATGCACGCTGGGAGTTGTAGTTTGCCCTAAGAAGGAAGCATTGGAATGGTACAGTACTTGTATGAGACGCCGCAAGCTGTTTCCTGCCAATTAGGGATGGTTATTTCCTCCCACTTAAAACGCTTTACATGCTCGAGCTTATTTTGCTAGCGGCAGCAATACTGAAATTTAGCTGATGACTCTTTCAAATACAATTTCCTCACTTCTTCCCCTCCCGTTGCTTTCGGTCTCTAATGCTGCAATTCTATTAGCCACTTTCTGAGAATTAAACCCCAGTGAACACGGTGTGGTTTCCTTAAACTCACATCCATGCGTGGAATTATATTTAAATAGAGCTGGTCACATTCACTTTGCAATCTCAGTAGCTTTATATAAGACACTGATATGCGGAAGTTATACTCCTCCATGCCATAGGAATCGACACTTTTTCAAAAGGAAACATTTTCCTTTTCAGCACGAATAAAAGGCTTCAGAAATACCTGTAATCCGAAATTTCCAGCAGGGAACCAAGACGCTTGAAATAACTTTCTCACCTAGGTCGCGTAAAAATTGGATTCCCCCCTCTCTTTTTTTAATTTACCCCGGACTTAAATACATAAAGCACCTCCCATATCCGTCCGATAACATCACTTCCTCTGAAACAACTCCCCGAAAAAGGAAAACCTGACTTGGAATAATCAGATACTGCTGGGTTTGTTGGGCTGATTGGAGTAATCGACGAAGATTTTGGCTGGCACCATGAGGGTTCAGTTGGCATCGCTGTCCGCGTTCTCTCTTTGCTTCATTTGCCAACTGTTTCTTGCAGCTTCTTCTGGAGTGGCGTTGGGAAAAGGTTAGGCATTTGCTTTTCTCCCTCTTTTTCTTTTTCACCTATTAAATGATTGTTCTTTGCAAAAATGGATAAATGGCGAGGATTCCGTATCGAGGGTTCGAGCGCCGGCTAGTGTTATTTGTAAAGATGTTTATTTGCAAATGTATTTTATTGTTTTAAATTTCCCTGCTATCTATTGAAGCGGTAATGAGTTTTGGGGAAGCGGTTTCCTAGGCCAAGAGTTGGGTTGAATGAAGTGACTCCAGGTGGCGATTTGTAAAAATACATATAGACCCTGCACACTCCCTGAATTGTTCTAAAAAAAACCCTTTCCCCGATCATTAGCCTCATAGCTATAGCCTAAGTCTAAGGTAAGTTGAAATTGAATTTCCCTACAAGGTAATTTTTAAAACAACTGTGTTTTCCCGTTAATAAGGGTAATCAAGTGTACAGCACACCTTTGAAAACTTATATCCAATCTTCTCCATTAAATTTTACTCTAGCTTCACCTAGGATTCACCTTTTTGCTTGTTTCCAGGTGACTGGTGAGAGTGAGAAATGTTGAAAAACACCCACCTTATCTCATTCTTTTCTTTTATGCAAACCATAATATTGTGCCTTCTTGGATTATCCATTGGATTGAATGAGGTTTACTTCTGATTAGAAAGCCAGACAGGCAGCTTTCAGATAACTTTCAAAAGCCTCTTGCAAGAAATCAGTTCAGATGACTAGCAAGAGATGTGTGCTCCTCTTATGACAACACCGTGGTAGAGAGGGAAAAGAGAGAGAGAAGAAAGGATGTACAGTACTGCCAAGTGAATTCATCTTGAAAAAAACAACTTTATGTTGTAAAACTGGGAATGTGTGTATTTTCATAGGCACAATTTTCACCTGTTTCTAGGTCATAATAGACTTTATCTTTTGAATTTGACCTTTACTTCACAGTCAGCTGCCTTTTAACCATAATACGCAGTTTAAAAAAAAACTGGCTGGAAGATTTTGGAGTTATAGTCCAACACATCTAGAGGGCTCCAAGGGCTTTTCTCCCTCTCAGAAAATACCAGAACTAGGGGACATACACTCAAATTGAGGGCTGGGAGAGTAAGAACAGGCAAAAGAATATTTTTTTTCACCCAGTGCGTTGTTAGTCTGTGGTACTCCCTGCCACAGCAGGTGGTGATGGCATCTGGCCTGGATGCCTTCAAAAGGGGACTGGACAGATTCCTGGAGGAAAAGTCCATCACAGGTTACAAACCATGATGGAGATGTGTAATCTCCAGGCTTAAAACCAGGGTACTTTAAGGGCCAGATGCAGGGGAGTGGTATCAGGAGACAGATATATAGTCTCATGCGCTCCCAAATGCATCGGGGGGGGGGGCACAGGAAGCTGGACTAGATGGGTCATTGGCCTGATCCAGCATGGCTCTTCTTATGTTCTTAAGTAGGGAAATGCTTCTTTATGAAAATGAAATCAGTACCCAACAGTCATGTTAATGTATGACATTTTTATATGACAGTTGTAATCGGGACATCTTTCAATGTCTTAAGTTACTGGTAGGTAATGTATATCTATACCATGGTGTGGTTCTTTGTGCAGTACAACTTGTTTCCTAACTACCTAGCAAAGAACAGATGAATAATTAAGTTGAAAGTGGGAAGTAAGAAGTTAACTACTGATTATTGTGTCTGTGTTAAATAGTTTTTCTGTTATGTTTTCTATAATACTAATGTGCAAGTATTCACAAATCAAAATGGACTGTAATGGTAATAACAGTTTAATAAGTTGAATCCTAGTTGGCCATTTCAGAAACAAATTTCTGTTTATGAAAGACCCTGGAACCAGTGGAAAGCACCAATGCCATGCTACTCTAAAACATTTTGAGGGAGTCCTTTCATGCTGTTCTGGGGGTATTTTTCCCATCCCTTCTAAAGAGCTCCTGGGAGTCACAGGAGAATGCAAATGTACCACAAATATATCTTATCATCCTCTCCTCCAGACTGAGAAGAACTCCATAAGGCGCCATTTTAAATAGCTGCTGCTTCTCCTCCTTCTCCTCCTCCTCCTCCTTCAAAAGTGTCAGTACATTGGCAAAGTCTGCTTTAATAGTTACAATAAATAGATTGTTTAGGTTTGTTTCAGGAATACATCCAGTCAAACCCAGTGATTTACCCCACAGAGTGGAAAGTGAGTTGTCAGTGGGAACAGTACTGTTATGCTAATATTCCCTAGAAATAGTCATAGAGTCTTTCATACTGGAGGTTTCTTTATTTGTGTCTGAAGAACCAGCAAGTTATATTGACAGATAAACACATACTTCTAAGCAGAATATAAATAAGTTATAAAACTATTATGTTGTCCATTTGGGCCTCAAAAAGGGCCCTTGTTTAAGACTGTTCTTCCTAGTAGTCGCTGTCATTTCTGACCAAAAAGGTGTTTCTGGATTGAAAGGATTAGCCGGTGGTGATCACCATGGCCCAGGGATTGCTATAAAAAATAAAATCTTCGGGTAGGCTCCTTTTATGTTCCCTGTACTGGAGGTAATATACAGTTATAACAACTGATGGACATTTATAGCCTTATCCACAGTGAATTTTATAGCCTTAACCTCAGTGAATGTTTCCAATTTCTTCTAAGAACATTCAAACTGGCAACTATCCAACATCTTGGGATAATAAATTCTGCGCTCCAAGGGATTGGATCAATTCCCTATGGGAAAAAGTTACATTGGGGCAATGTACAGTTTAGTTTAGGAAAAAAGACCCATACGATGTGTGTTGTGTGCTGCAGTGTGAAGAAGTGCTTTGGAATTTCCCATCATCAGTCTGAGAGATTGAAACGTTTTGCTACTTATCCAAGAAGTTTTGTCAGTCTGAGGAAACTTAGTGGTGAGTCCTCCATTTTATAGTTCACCTTCATTTCACATCTCCCTGCTCTGAATAGGCTCATAAGTTGGACAGTGGTCTTAATATGCTAATTAGATGGACAATGGCCTGAAGAGGTTCATTAGGTGGGCAATGGCCTAAGGTGTTTGAAAATCCCACCTATGCAAATTTTCCCAACACCCATAACGTACGGGTCATTACCTATGGCTTTGCTGGTAGAGGTGCGAAGTGCTTCTGATTTGTTTGAGGATTGATGAAATATCTACTTGATAAGTAGCAGACAGATTGTGTCTGAGTCCCTCTCCTCTATTGAGAGAGGGGTTTTCAATACACACATGAATGGCTTCCCTGACCCCTCTCTCAAGCCACCTATGTCTAATATGTGTACATTCTCATCTTTGAATGAGTATCCTTTGTCTTTCAAATGGAGGTACACTGCTGATTCTGGTCCTGAGCTGTTGTCCCTCCTATGTTGGGTCAGCCTCTTGTTTAATGGTTGTTTAGTTTCTCCAGTGTAAAGGTCTTCCTTACTGCTCGTCTTGTGTTTTGGAATCGGGTCCTTTAGGTGGACGAGTCTCTGCCTTAGTATGTTTGTGGGTTTGAAATAAACAGGGATGTAGTGTTTGCCAAAAAAATCCTTTTAAGCTTTTCAGACACCCCAGCCATATAGGGAATGACCAGGTTCATCCATCAGGTCTTTAGGGTGATGTGAAATGAAGGTGAACTATAAAATGGAACACTCACCACTAACTTTCTTCAGACTGATGAAGCTGCTAGGATGAGTAGCAAAATGTTTCAGTCCCTCAAGAAAAGAAGTCCAGTTGCCATGACTCAAATTCCAGATTCCCATCATCTGATTATTCCAGTTCTCGTTTTAATGGGAGAGGGAAGAAAGTCCATCCAGACCATACAGAATATAGTGGCTCTTTCTTTCTTTCTTTTAAAGAAATGTAACCTTTTCTTATAGGGGAGCTTCTCTAGCCCCTTGATTACTCTAGTTGCCCTTTTCCAGTTTAGCTTTTGTCAAGTGAGATGATCAGAGCTGTATCTAGCATTCCAAGTATGACTTGTGTAAGAAAGCAGTGTGATAATAGATTGTTTTTAAAATTCCATTTTCTGTTTATTCCCAATCTGGGGTTTGACTTCTTTCACAGTAGCTGCAAGTTGGATTGATATCTTTATCGAGCTACTTCTGAGTAGATGCATATGATATTGCTTTTATTAAATCTTTTGTGAATATGTCAAAGCTTTTGGGCATTTGTTTTCATCTGTTGCTGAAAAACTGTCAATAATGTACCTGAGAGCATTCAGATAGCCAGAAGGTTTTCAGTGGTACGGTTCTGAAAAAAATATGGTTAGCATTTTCCATTCCTTGCTTCAGAATAATTGCTGTGGACTTCATGGAGCTATGAGCATATTCTGAGGAATATTGTCTATGAGTAATATTCCTAATATATATATTTCATCATATATAATAAGGTACTGTATGGGGAATTATTTTATATCCTGTGATTAATGCTTCAGCTGATCCCATAATATACTGTATATCTACTCTTTTCTTCCAAGGTTTTGGAGATCATATTCACTGGAGGACACTGGATGATGGGAAAAAGGAAGCAGCTGCCAGGTATACTGTACAATAACGTTGAAATATTATATGCAGCTAACCAAGCTATATGGTATAACAATGCTGAAATTTTCAACAGGCATAATTTGACAGAATATAAAAACTTTACTAGTTTAATTATGTTATTTATGCGTATTTTTCTGAGTTTATATATTATATATTGTTGTAATGAAATTTCTTTGTATTAGTACTAGCAATCCAACTCAGTCTTAAGTAATGATTATTATAAAAGATTAATTTTAGTGCATTAAAGATTGTATCACCATTTCCCTCCAAAACCCACTGAGACTAAATTATACATCAATTAAAAATAATTAGAGATTTAATTTACTTAATTGTAGAATACATTTAAATCAGCTTTGAGAACTGTGCACTTGACATTTGATTCTTATGGAACAAGAAATAGCAAGAACTGTTGGAATAACAAAAGTTTTAAAAGGTTGATTAAATAAAGAAGGGATTGATTGATTCCCAAGAGAGAAAAACATGGGTAAGAGGCTGTCAGTTTGGAGATAATTAAAGGTTTCCTGTTCCAGTTAGGACTTTAAAACCTTTGAATGAACAATGATTTCCTACCACCACCATATTTTTCTAGTATGGTTTATGAAATGCAGAGGTAGGGGCAGCTGCCATCGTGTTTCTTATACCCCCTTGAACTTCTATTCTGTCCTTTTTCTCCTTCCTGGGTTCAGTGATATGTAACATCCTTACAATGTGGGTAAAACTGGGAAGATAGGAAGATGCAGGATTGGATAAAGAGTGTGTATGTAGACTGAATAGATTATCATTCTGCAAACTCTTCATAGTACAGTACTTGTCTATCCTAAGATACTGGCTCTTAGAATTATTGGCTAGCCATTTATCTTGGGCATTTTCCACACCTGAAAAGTGCCACATCCTTAGAATACAGCTAACATGTAAATTATGGATGATCCTACAGGTTGACCTCTAGAAGATCCACATAAAGTAGGTCCCAGAGGTCTGCAGTCTATTTAGTTATGGTTTATAAACATTGCTTTGTACTAATGAGGTGGCAGATACTAACAGGATGGTGGTGGCAACAGTGGCAGCTTCTCAGCCATTCCCCTTTGTTGGAGGGTTGAGCTGCACACACCCAGTTTAAACTATGTCTAGCAAGCTAGTTTGCTTCCCTCTGATACAGTGGCATGTGCTGACTCTATGCCACTGCTGGAGGAATTCCAGTATTGACGAACAGATAAAAATGCAAGGAAGATATGTACATGCTATTATGACCAACAGTGTATGATTCATAGAATCATAGAATCATAGAGTTGGAAGAGACCTCAAGGGCCATCTAGTCCAACCCCCTGCCATGCAGGAACCCCCATCACAGTATTTCTGACAGATGGCCATCCAGCCTCTGCTTAAAAACCTCCAAAGAAGGAGACTCAACCACCCTCTGCGGCAGCATATTCCACTGCCAAATAGCTCTAACTGTCATGAAGTTCTTCCTAATGTTCAAATGGAATCTCTTTTCCTGTAATTTGAAACCATTGCCCCGAGTCCTAGTCTCTGAAGCCAGGCTCCACCTAGAGCTGAGCTTTGTAAGAGATCTTTGCTTTCTTTGGAATAAAAGAGGGCTGGAGTATATACAGATAAAATGTATGTGGCTATGTACTTTTACTGGAGAATAATCTTCAGATCTTGCTCCTTTGCTGTTTTCATACTGGATGGTAAAAAAAAAATTGAAGAAATTGAAGTGTGTCTTCTATTAAAATGTCCAAGTGATTTCTGATGAGTTTGGCAACATATATGTAACACAACAGAGGGCAAAATAATGTCTATACAGTGGTGAATTTTATGTCACAGAAAGTGATTATGTAGATGTCATCTTGATATTAGTAGAACCAGTCAGCTTTAGTTGATTACCTAAGACAGTGGTGGCAAACCTTTGGCACTCCAGACGTTTTGGACCGCAACTCCCAGAATTCTGAGCCTATATTGGCATTGTCAAAGGACTGTGGGAGTTGTGGTCCAAAACATCTGGAGTGCCAAAGGTTCACTACCACTGACCTAAGAGTTGCGGCACAGTTTGGAGAGGGGTTATGGCATGTGACAGACGACTTTGTGTAAGCAGAACTACTTCATTATAACACATAAAATAACTGCTAAATTGAAAATGTTCACTAAAAACAAATCTGCTGATGGCATGGGGAAAGACTACTAATGCAAAAACAGTCCTTTGCTTTCAGCTCAGTGGATGGCAGGCTCTTATGTCAGCTCAATCTGCAGGTCTAACCTCTGACTACACTAGTTTGGATCCCAAAATATGCATCCACCATCTGAAACCCTGTTTTTAAAAATTTTCTATTGGTCCAGTGGGTCTGTTCTCCAGACTAGATTTTGTGGGTAGGGTAGTAAATAAGGAAATAGATTGTTGGACCCGTCATTAACATGAAAATAAGCCTCAGACAGTAGGTTTTGAAGCAAGTATCTTATGGTGTACAAAAGAGTACGATATGTTAGCCAAAACATGGAGCTATGCAGTAGCTTTTTCCTTCTATAAACTACAGTAAATCACATAGTTGTACCTTACAGGGCAATCCAATGCAAGTTTACTTCAGAGTACTCACTGTGTTTTCTGGGGCTTGCTCCCTAGTAAGCGTGCTTCGGACTGCAGCCTTAAGCCTATTAGGACACATTAATATTGTGTTTCAATCTCTCTGTCTTTTTTAGTGGGTTGCCTCTCATGATAATCATTCACAAGTCCTGGTGTGGTGCTTGTAAGGGTAAGATAAATCTTTATGGGGTATCTGCAACTTAATATATAAAATGAATAAAAGGAAATACTATTGCAACTACTGTCTATATACTGTATACTGTATTGGTTTCATTTGTGGACGCCCAAGCCTATGTTTATAAAATAAAGTAATAAATAGTAAAACAATGTACAGTATATGCAAACTGTTCTTGTTTTTTTTTTCTTGTTGATGAAGATATAGTAATGTGCTGCTGTATTGAGAGAGTTGACTTATGGTAAGTTTTACCAGCTATAAAATTCTCAGAAGTGCTTCATCAGTCCCTTCTTCTGGTGGCAGTCTGTGCAACATGTACAAGGCCACACAGATAGCAAGGCACATAATGTCATGTTTTGGTCACACATCTCTTGAGTGATTTTGTTTGTCCTTTCTTCCGGGAATTACAGTGGGGATTTAAACTCTCAGCTTCTGGCTCAGTAGAGAGTTACTGCAACCTGACTGATTGCATATTATAATACCACATATACTCACTCTAAACATAAGTGTAATAGCCCATTAATTAAAATCATATATTTATAGATTAGGAGTGACATTTTATTAAATCACGCAAAAACAAAGGAGACTGTTGGGCAAGAATAATTGGTCAGGTTTGCTTGCGTGTGTGTTTGTTTTGGCTTTATTTATTTTGGGTATAAGATCTGTTTTATATTTGTAAAGTTAAGTTCCACTGAAATGTATGGGAAGACTAAATTGGGCCTGATGTACAGTGTAATCCTATCCATGTCTACTCAGAAGTAAGCTATGTTGAGTTTAGTAGGACTTATCAGCTGCCTAGATGCCTTAAGCACATCCGATCTCGCCTGATTTCGGAAGCTAAGCAGGGTCAGCCCTGGTTAGTACAGTGGTACCTTGTATAAAGGAATTAATTCATTCCAAATGAAATTCTGTTAAGCGAATTTTCCTTTATACCAATTTCCCATAGGAATGCATTGAAAACAGAGTAATCCCTAATCGCGACCATTTTTATGTTGTACAGATTCGCCCCATGGATGATTCTGTTAAGCAAATTTCCCCTACCTCTGGAATTTTTTATGTTGTACAGATTTTATGTTATACAAACTGTTTGTTATACTAGGGTCCACTGTACTTGGATGGGAGACCTTTGTTGGCTGGAGTAGGAATTGGCAAACCATTCCAGGATTCCTGACTCTATGCCACTGCCAAGAAAACTCCATGGACACGGGGTCATGAAGAGTCGGTCATGACTGTAACAACGCAACACACACACAACTTGTTGGATATTGCGTATAGGACTGCAGCCTTAGTACCTTTGGGCCCTTTGTGCTTACAAATAATATACTGTATATACTCGAATATAATCCTAGTTTTTCAGCCCTAATTTTGGGCTGAAAAAAGGGGTTCTCGGCTTATATTCGGGTCAATACTTTTAGCAACTGAGGCAAGTTTGGGTCGGTGGCTAAAAGTCATTTTAAACATTGTGCGCCACTTCTCCTGACCCCTCCATGTTTAAAATGACTTTTAGCCACCAACTCAAGCACTTGCCTCGGTGGCTAAAAGTAATTTTAAACATCACACACACACCCAGCTCACAAAGGAGGAGTTACCAGACCCTGCTGCATTTCCCACCCTAGACTTATACTTGAGTCAATAAATTTTCCCAGGTTTTTTGGGTTTAAATTAGGGGCCCCGACTTATACTCGGGTCGACTTATGCTCGAGTTTATACAGTAATACTTGAGAAACAATGTATATAAAATTAATAATTATGTCCAGCCTAACAAGTCCTGGTGTGGTCAATACATTTACAATGCAATCCTATCAAGCAGGATTGCAGACATAGTTTCTATTGGAGTCCTGAGGATTCTCATATTGACTTTGACCACCTTAGTTCAGATCCAGTATTATGACTACAGTAGTTCTTGACTATTCTGACAATTTCCCTTTTTTATTCTTCACTTAGCTTTAAAACCAAAGTTTGCTGAATCAAAGGAAATATCAGAGCTTGCCCATAATTTTGTGATGGTGAATCTTGAGGTGAGTTTCAGTTAGCTTCTGTGACATTGATACTTTTTCTAGGACCATTTATGTAAATAACAAAAATATAGCTACCAAACATTATAATTCATTCTGGAAACATGCTTATAAACCAACACACTCTTTTATCAAAGTAAATTTCCCCATAAGAAGTAATGGAAGCTCAGATGATTCATTCTAGGGTCCCATAAACCACATAACATACACACAAAAATGCGAAAACTCACAAAAGAAGTTGGCTAGAACTCTACGTCCACACCATGGTTTAGGTACCTGGCTGTGGAATCTGTTCTGTTTGGGAGTAATAACTGGATTTTACTCTGCATTTTTAATGGGACAATAGTAAAGTGCAGTTTGTAGCCCTACACACACTTGATTAGTTGCCCCATGACTAGAAATGGTTTGAAAAAATAAGAAAGAATGTTGTAAACAAATTAAAGAAAAATATAAATATAAAGAAAAATAAAACCCTAGCCTGCACGTTCCTGGCTGGTACAAGAGAGACCTCCCTTTCTCTCTCCTCCCTCTGCTTTGGAGGCTGCTGGAGATGGAATGTTCCAGACAATTACCTACAATCCAGCAGGAGTGGAGGGAGAGCCACCACTGGCTCACTTGTGATCATATGACCTGCTCCATTGCTTGTATATATCAAGACATTGCTTGTTGATCAAGGCAAAATTGATCAAAAATGTTTGCTTGTCTTGCAAAATGCTCTTAAACCAAGTTACTCTTAAACCAAGGTATTACTGTATTTACCTTTGCGGGAGTGACAAATTAATTTGTTCATTATTGAGCACTGAATGTTTTGAATGAGCAATTGTCCTAAAACTGTACTAGTCCAATTTCAGAGAGAAATATTATTAAATATATATAAGCCAATGCCTGAGGTGGATATCCTTGTCAAAGCATTTTTGCTTGTAATCAGAATTATCTAAGAGGTTATTTCAGGAAATTAGGTAAACCACTACACTGCTGGTTCATCTAAATTTGGCCATTCTGCTTTGACTAGCAGCAGCTGTCCAGGATTCCAGAGAGTTTTTCTCAGCTATACCTGGAAATGTGGATATTTAATGTGGTGCAGTGGATAGTGTGATGAACTAGGACTCTGGAGGCCTGCATTCAAATAACCACTCAGCCTTAGAAGCTCACGGGGGGGGGGGTCTAGTAAAATCACACCTGAAATATATCAGTTACCTATTAGAGTTTCTGCGATTCCGGCTAACAGCACAAAACAGCATACCAGGGAGTGAACCTTGGGCCTTCTGTACTGCTGACATAGAGCAAATTATTCAGAGAGGTGCATATGTAATTCATATTAATATGTTTCTTCACCTCAACTTTTACTTGCAGGATGAAGAGGAACCCAAGGATGAAGCATTTAGCCCTGATGGTGGCTACATTCCCAGAATTCTTTTTATGGGTGCGTGAAACAAAAATACAGTGGTACCTTGTATAAAGGAATTAATTCGTTCCAAATGAAATTCTGTCAAGCAAATTTTCCTTTATACAAATTTCCCATAGGAGTGCATTGAAAACGGAGTAATCCCATTTTTATATTGTACGGATTCGCCCCATAGACAGTTCTGTTCGGCAGTTTTTTTATGTTGTACAGATTTTATGTTATACAAACTGTTTGTTATACGAGGGTCCATTGTATAGCCCTTCTGAAGAGATAAATGACTCAAGTTCAACACCTCACTGGCCCAATGGGATTAACTTCCACTCTCCTCCTCTCTCTATGCAGCCCTTTTTTGTTGTTGCTCAAAAAGCTAGTCTGGAGAGGTTTCTGGAGCAAATTTTGGAGGGCCCAAGGTTGCCCTTTTTCTGTTTCCCTAAATGGAAGACTTTCAGTTAATGAAGTAATTAATTGGAGCTAGCTGGACACATCCTGGACATAATCTGTTTCAGTTGTTACCCTCAGGGCGATGTTTTAGGGCATTGCATACTAGGACAACTAGATATAAAGATAGTTTCTTTCCAAGTGCTATCAAACTGTTGAATGATTAATTTTTCCTCTTCTTCCTTTTTAAATAATAGGATATATGTTGTACTGTGTTTTTATTATTGACTATATGATTCTTATATTTCCTTTTATATAGAGAGAGCATATTTTACCAAAACAAATTCTGGGTGTGTCCAACCACACTTGGCCAATAAAAAGTATTCTATTCTATTCTATTCTTCACATTAAATGGGTGTTTTAATTGTTCCCTTCTTTATAGATCCCAGTGGGAAAGTGCATCCGGAGATCATAAATGAGAGAGGAAATCCCAGCTACAAGTATTTCTACACCAATGCTGAACAAGGTGGGCACAAAATGCATTCTGATTGGGTTCAGATCAAAGGGTTCTAAGAGTGAAAATCTGTATGTTACCAAAAGGTACTCTGATTAACAACACAATGCTAGATCAGAGCATGGTCAGGACTGGCGGAGAAGATGGATATATAGCATATATCTTGAGAACTGCTTGATAAGAATACAGGAGGAAAAACAAAAACAAAAGTAAGCCAAACAGTGATACATCTCTGGCTTCTAGAGACTCAAATATGACACATCTGGAAAATTTATATTTAATGTTATCTATTTTCCCATCTGGTTTTCTGCCACCATCTTGTATCTTTGTATTTTATCTTTTGTAATTTTACTGGCTTGGCCCTGAGGTTTTTTTATGATTTATTGTTGCTGATTTGTTTTATTGTCTTCTGTATTGTGTATTTCATTATTCATTTTTTTTACTTACCTTATATTGTTCACTGCCCTGAGTTCCCTTGGTGAAAATCGGGCGGTATATAGATATAAATAAATAAATAAATAAATAAATAAATAATGTGTTAATGTTATTACTTTGCTTGTTTATGTAAACTGGATATCTCTTATATTTAATGTTTCAGTTATCCAGGGAATGAAGGAAGCCCAAGAGAAGTTAACAGGTGATGCTTTCAAGAAAACACATCTTGGTGATGAATTATAATGCATTGGAGAACAGTTTTATATAGGTTCTGAGTCAAAAATTAGATAGGAATATCTTCCCCATTTTTTTAAGATGAGGAATTGTAGCTGCACTGAAACATGTTTTTTCCTATTGATGACTTAATAGATCAAATACTGTCTAATTTTCACACAGTGAAAGCAAATACAGCATTATGTCTCCTTGTTTACATTGAAATACCTATTTATAAGAGAAGGAATGTTAATACTATCTAATGTACACATGCTTCAGCATAGATAAATTAGCATCCAGCAGAGAAGATGTAATTCTTCATAAAATGCATTTTTCTATATGAGGAAAAGTATATGGTTTATAATGATGATGTAAACCTTACAGAATATTCTCTTTTACTGTTATCATAAATATAGTTACAGCTAAGTTTCTTGAAGATTTTCAGAATATTAAAGAGTATGGTCTGTAGTTTCCCTTTTGTTTTTCAGTATAAATTGCTGCAAGCATAGGTGGCCTTTTGGATATTTTGGGCTATAACTCCCATTGCCTTTCATGCTTAGTGGGGCCAAAGGGCATTTTAGTCCAAAACATAAAGAGCATTAGGTTGCCTAAATTGAGCCATCTATGTGGAGCTCAGCAAGCCAAATACACTGAACTAGTTGATCTGGCATGAATATTAGATAGACCCGATCTCTTACCTGCTTTCTGAACAGCATGAACAATATTGGATATACAAATATGTGTCTGTTGGGGGCGGGGGGGTCCTCTTTGGTTCATTTAGACCCGTGGTTCTCAACCTGTGGGTCCCCAGATGTTCTTGGTCTAAAACTCCCAGAATTCATCCCTAGCTGTGCTGGCCAGGATTTCTGGGAATTGTAGTCCAAGAACATCTGGGGACCCAACACTGGGAACCAGTGAATGTTGTTTTTCCATTTGTGTATATGTATTTAGTTCTTTTACTAATGAAATCAAAGAAACCTATTGAAGCATCTTGTGTCCAACATCCTCTCACTTGCTGAATGTTCTTGGTAAATGCCTTGCTCCATCATATTGTACTGTATTTTTGTACTGAGATCAACAATAAAATTTGAATTAGAATTTTTCATTTCAATTTGAGACAAGAATATGTCCCTTCTTCTTTTAGGGACAGGAATTGTCAGCAGCCCAATGTTTCATTTTTTCCCATCTGAAAATGTTTATACACATTGGTATCTGTAGCTTTAAAAATACACTGCCTTACATGGCTGTGCCAATAATGCTGTTTGTTCAGGATTTAATCATCTCTCTTCAACAAAATTTATTGAGAATTGTTCTGACAGTGTACTTGTAGACATGAAAATAAATTGACTCCTACTGGTTCAAAATAACTAATAGCTTTCACATTGTTCACTAAGAAGCAATTGTGTAATCAGTTCTTTTCAAAAGCAACAGGCGATCTATATTTAAGAGGGGAAAGGGTATTGTCAACTAGTCATGGTACATAGAGACTGCTGGTTCCTAATGCAATCAATCAAAGACATTTGTACAGCTATTCCATCTTCTCTTCTTTTACTGGGTAAGAAAAAAGGTAATGGGGAGAAGATGTCAAAACTCCTGAAAATTCCATGAACGAAACTAGGTGATGAGACTGGGTAAAAGCCTTATTTGAAAGCACCTTGCAGATCCCATTTCTGTAGTTACATGGATCCAACTATAACATTCTATAGTAATTAATTTCACTGTCTCTGCCTTCCTTTCATTCTAGCCCAATTGAGATCTGTAGCTTTCACATGTCTATAACATTTACATTTAAGCCACTGTAGTTAATTATTGCTTTATGCAGGTTATACCCTAAACGGTTGCTTGAAAGGAAACATAATAGCTTTCTGTATACTCTGTAATACACAAATAAGGTTTTCCATTGATGGCAGCTATCTAGAACCTGAATCTGATGCATTTAATGACATTCTCATGTGTGCTTTATATCATTTGAATTTGATTTCTTTTGCCCCTCCAAACACATCTTTTACTCCTTAGGTTAGTAAAATATACATTAAACTAGATTGTACTTTTGGAAATATATCATTACCGTTACAGAGAAGGGACTTACTCAGTCTTACTAATTGTAACTACAGGTAAAACTCGAAAAATTAGAATTTTGTGCAAATGTTCATTTATTTCAGTAAGCCAACTCAAAGACTGAAACTAATATATGAGATAAACTCATTACATACAAATTGAGATATGTCAAACCTTACTTTGGTATAATTGTGATGATTCTGGCATACAGCTTATGAAAACCCCAAATTCACAATCTCAGAAAATTAGAATAGTGTGAAAAGGTTCAATATTCTAGGCTCAAAGTGTCCCACTCTAATCAGCTAATGAATCCATAACACCTGCAAATGGTTCCTGAGCCTTTAAATGGTCTTTCAGGCAGGTTCACTAAGAATCACAATCATGGGAAAGACTGCTGACCTGACAATTGTGAAGAAAACCATCATTGGCACCCTCCATAAGGAGGGAACGCCCCAAAAGGTACAGATTGCAAAAGAAGTTGCATATCCCCAAACTGCTGTATCAAAGTACATCAATAGAAAGTTATGTGGAAGGGAGAATTGTGGAAGAAAAAGGTGCACAAGCAGCGGGGATGACTGCAGCCTGGAGAGGATTGTCAGGAAAAGACCATTCAAATGTGTTGGGGACTTTCACAAGGAATGGATTGAGGCTGGAATAAGTGTATCAAGAGCCACCACACAGAGACGGATCCTGGACATGGGCTTCATATGTCATATTCCTCTTTTCAAGCTGCTCCTGAACACTGTTGCTCAGGGGTCCTAAGTCCTCGTTTTGGTGAGAGCAACTTTTGCATCTCATTTGGAAACCAATGACCCAGAGTCTGGAGGAAGAACGGAGAGGCACACAATGCATGATGCTTGAAGTCCAGTATGAAGTTTCCAGTCTGTGTTGATTTAGGGAGCCATGTCATCTGCTGGTGTTGGTCCACTGTGCTTCATTAAGTCCAGGGTCAACACAGCCGTCTACCAGGAGATTTTGGAGCACTTCATGCTTCCTTCCGCAGATAAGCTTTATGGGGATGCTGACTTCATTTTCCATCAGGACTTGGCATCTGCTGAAACTGCCAAAAGTACAAAAACCTGGTTCAATGAACATGGGATTTCTGTGCTTAATTGGCCAGCAAACTCGCCTGACCTGAACCCCATAGAGAATCTATGGGGCATTGCCAAGAGAAAGATGAGGGACATGAGACTGAACAATGAGGAGGAGCTGAAGGCTGCTGTTGAAGTATCCTGGTCTTCCATAACACCTCAGCAGTGCCACAGGCTGATAGTATCTATGCCACGCTGCATTAAGGCAATAATTGATACAAAAGGGCCATATATTTCCATGGCGTTTTCTTGGCAGGGATACTGGAGTGGCTTGCCAGTTCCTACTCCAGATGGACCACATTTAGTCAAACTCCACTACAACCTATGGCATAGCTCATAGCTTCTCTGAGTTACTCAAGCCCCTTTGCCACGGCAAGGCAGTGGTCCATTAAAGGGGATGAAGGAAATTACTTCCAAGTAATCGTCAGGTACTATAACACATTTTGTTGAGGCTTCATCGTTTTGTGACATTTTAGTTGGTCTTTAATAAACGTACTGTATTGCTTAACTGGATTTTGAAACTTAAAATGATTCCAAAAATATTCTTCATTTGCCACCAGGTGGTGTAGCCTGCCTTGCTCATTGCAGTATTTGTATGCAACTTAAGGAGCAAGTATATTTTATGTTGATCAGATCGTTGCAAATCTTTCCAGTGCTGACTAATTTATGTGACAATTTATGAGCTAATAACATCATCATCATCATACTCATCATCAGACATAACAGGAACAGCATGAAGAAATATTTGGATAACTGACATTGCAATTCCAGTGTCAGAGTTGCATAAAAGAATTGGAAAAATTTACAAAATTCAGAGAGCTGGCAATAGACACAAATACACAATAAATATACAATATTTAACTGATACTTAGGTTTTTGATTAAAACTTGTATCTGTTAGATAAAATCAGTCAATGGTTTTATAAGTTTGATTGTCTGTGCCTGGTATTTTTTGATGATGATTATGATTATGATTATGATGACGACATAATGCAAACCAAGCTCAGAGATGTAATGTTACATGGTTGAAATACACAGAAGCCTCTTGTGTCAGCACATTTGCTCTTATCCTAACAGAGCCTCCTTGGGTTGGCTGATCTACCATATCAGCACAACTAGATTTGCTGGGAAAACTGCCAAAAATGGGGCAGAAAAGAAGAAGAGCTGAGTTATGCCAGATTTCATTCCCAGCCATCCCTGTCTCCCAGCTCCTATGCTGCCACAAAGTTAGGCAAAGGCCATAGTATTCTAAAGTAACGTTCACTACCTCTAGGCCTGGAGAAGTTTGAATTCAGAAGAATCTTGACTGGTTGAGTGTCAATTCACTATGTCCTCACTCATCTTGGTTAATTACGATTGTGTACTCAGTCTGTCTTCCAAGTGGTTACAGTATATTACTGTATTTCTCCTTCTCAATAGGAAGAATATTTTTAATATGGATGAATAGAAATAATAAAGCTATGTTGTTACACACCAACAACTTGGCAGCCAATGGCAAACCTATTAATTACCTCCATCATATTCTGGTATTAACACCTCAGTTCTAGTATTGCAAAGGACGTGGCTTCTTTTATTGTGTCAATCCTTTTTATGTTTGGTTTTCCTCTTCTCCGAGTATTGTCCTTTCCAGTGAGTCTTAAAATATCTCAAAGTATGATATCCTTAATTTAGTCAGGCTTGATGTAATCTGGGAGCTAAATATTTGTCTTGTCTTCCTGAGCGCCCAGGGTGTACATAAAATTTCCCTTTCAAATGAATCATTTTTCCCTTATCAGTTTTCTTCATATCTGAACATGATAACTAAGAACATAATAGTTTTGGGGTAATGTTGAATCTGGTCTCCAGTGACACATTTTTATCCTTAAGAGTATTTTTCCCTCCATGCTGATCTTCCAACCCTCAGTATTCTTCTGATTTCTTGGCAGCAATCTCCACCTGGGGTGAGGATTAAACCAAGATACAGAAAAGCACCAAAAATTGTGATGTGTTCTTTGTCAACCTTAAAGTTATATAACTTTTCTGTTGTCATTATTTTTGTCTCCTTAATGTTTCTGCATTTTCTTCTTTAACATTCCTCAGTGGTAATTTCAGTCCTATACTTTGCAATTTGCTCCTGAAACTGTGTGAAAGTCAATATGATTCAATCCATCTTTTAGTTAAAAAATATACCCTCTACCCTTCCTGTCCAAAGGGAAGCACTGCCCACCCCAATAGCTCAGTGGTTTAGGTATCCCGCTGTGGAGCCAGAAGTTGGGAGTTCGATCCCCCGCTCTTCCTCCTGCCAGTAAAGCCAGCCTGTGTGGCTTTGGGCGAGCTGCCCAGTTCCATAGCACCCTGGAGTACTCTCTAACTTGGCAACCCTGGGAAGGATCGCCTTAAGTCTGAATTGACTGAAGGCTCGCGCAATTATTATTAGTAGTACTGTCGTCGAAAGAGAGAGGGCGGACCTGAGGGCTTGGCTATATATCCCACCGCCCTATTTTTTGTCTGTCTCGGCCTGGATTTCCCAGTTCGTCAGCCCCCCCCCCCCCCTCCCTCCCAGTGTCCCACTGCCCCTCTCTTCTCTCCCCACTCCCTCGTCCTCTTGAGAGAAAAGAGGCGGCAAGCCTCCGCCCGGTGGGCTGGCCTCCGTCGAAGGCGGGGAGGGGACGACGCGCCGGCTGTGATTTACGGGATCATTCGCCGCTCTTCTCCAGCCGGAGGTCCGCGCGGCTCGCTGGGCGCTCGGCTCTCCTTCGGCTGCCTCGTCCTCAAACCCAGCCTCCCCGCCGATTCCTCGCTCGCTCGCTCGTTGCTTTGGATTCCACTCCTCTCTCTCTCTCTCTCTCTCTCTCCTTGGGCGCCAAGCGACCGCCGCCACCCGTCCTCCGTCACCTGTGCGCTCCAGGTAAGAAGGGTAAAGGATAAACCCACCCGCCCCGCTTCTTCCCCCCCCCCACAACTTTCCCTGGTCACGGGAGGGTTTCGGGTAAGCTCATGCCTCGGTCTATCCCGCTCTGCCCCCGTGGTCATCTGAGCCCCTGGTGGCCTCGCTGAGACACCCCACCCCGTTCAACGCCCCCCAACACCTGCAGAATCAAGCAGGTTCTCGGGGAAAAGCAGGAGCAGGAGAACCAGATCCAGCCTCCTGCCAGAGGAAAGAAGAAGGGGGGGCAGAGAGAGAGAGAGAGAGAGAGAGAGAGAGAGAGAGAGAGAGAGA